>MU182043.1:544403-580403 GCA_016904865.1 Pissodes strobi
TAGCCTTGGGTTAGTTTTGGTTAGTTCTTGTTGATTGAGCCCCCGTAACGAGCGAAGGGTCATGCAAAACTACCATACATCATACATAATACCCCGGGATAGGGTTTGAAGCTTTAAATAAAACGGCCGGGGTCTGCATCTAGACTCTTGTGAAATACAGACATACTGGAATTTGAGAACTTAAGTTTTTCTTCATCTTTTGCGCCTACTATAGCGTCTTTTAGTGTGGAATAGTCCCTAGCTTTTACTATTGTTCGCAGTTCAGTATTTTTTAGTCCATTGGAAAAGGCATTAATTGCAAGTTTTTCGTTGACATTTCTAAGAATTGTAATGTTTCTATCATTGCCATTTGCTTGAGCTATAGTTAAATTGAGAAATAATTCTTCTATCTGTTTTGCGTAGTCGTCAATTGTCTTCCCGTCTTGTCTAATATTATGTAATTCAGTTGCTAACGCAGCTGCAGATTTTTTTGTAAGTAAATGTGTTTTTATATCAGCTAGTAAGCGGTCAATTGTATTGTAAGTATTTTCTAGCCGTAGTTTTGCACTACGCGATAATCTAGTTTTCAGAACGTAATTTATTAAATGTGTTTTACCATCGTCATTCAGCAGTTCGCTATAAAGTTGAATAGAGTCAATTAGTTGATTAGTTGTATCCTCATTACCATCAATACACGGCAACAAGGATGCGGCTGTTCTCAAGTCAATTTTTTCAGTCATATTTAAACTTTTATCACCTTGTACAATGTCTAATACCTCTTCACTTTCCTTACCTTCTACTATAACGCTTAACCTCTCTAATAGTATATGTCTACAATTATAAAGAATTTTCCCGATTTCTTTGATATATTTAGAAGCTGCTTGCTGCTCCGCTGAATCTCTTTCAATTTTACCAAATTCTAATTTTAAAGTACTGAAATTATCTTCTAATATACCGATCTCTAACAACAATTTATGTACTCTTTCTAAATTTACCCTTCTCTCGGTAGGTTCTTTAACAATGTTACTACAAAACTTATGCACGGATGCGTATAGTTCTTTAAAATCACTTAATCCTACACTACTCATTTACCTTAATATTATATAATCCGCTATCCGCTACAGAAGTTTTGCCTCAGGAGTGGTCCTAGAAGCTGACGTGTCCAACGTTGCGAACTAGCGGCATTGCGCCCACAACTAGCCCGTTCCATCGATGCCAGCCCCGGTTTGGGTACCACTGGTTGAAGTTCCCTGATGGGATCGATTTTGGAATCGACCCATAGGTATATATCGTCAGGATGAGTTTTTCTTATACAAGTTCTTGACTTCTTCTTATTTCACGCCTTATTTTTCTTTCTAGTTTCTTTTTTGTCCGCAGGCAACAGTAAATCACCCAAACAGTAACAATTATGCCACCTACCATTAATGCAAGCACTTCATGGAGGGAGACGCCCCTGCTGGATTCTTGAGTTGTCGTTTGTCCACCACTGTTTCCAGCTTGTGCAATTATAACTTCTTCTTTTGACTGAGTTTTCCCCATTTTCTTGACACAATCACAATAACTTCATCATTACTTTACTTTACCATTGTTTGAATTCAAACAACGACTTTACAAACATCTTAAGGACACACGAACGCCGCTGGCAGGGTCGCCATGTAATCAGCTTGGTTCTCATAGGTTGAGGAGAATTAAGAACATCACGAAAGCTTCGATAAAACTATATTTGTTATAATTTAATATTCGTATATGCTGGCCAAAATGCACAGTATGCAATCTTATATTAATTAAACAATAACCTGATTACCTAATGTAATAATAATCGTCAAAAAGCTGTGCTGGGCAATTGCAATATATTGTGTACTGCTTAACAAATTAAACATAGTTTACAGGATATGAAGTCAATACCCTTGTGACCTTATATGCCCAGTACAGGCCCTTAATGTTGTGGAATTTCTGCTATGAATAAAACAACAGCCTTGAGGTGCCCCAGCCTTAAAGAAGAAGTTTAGTGGTTATTTGTAATTCGAAAAATTATATTTATAATTGACGGCCGAAAGTAGGTTACGAGATAAGCGGACGTTACCCAAACCTTATTAAAGTGAAATTACGTGTAACGCACATTAATTATCAAAAATATCACATTAGGGAAAAAATAGCAAATTACTTCCTTGGTCGCATCGACCCGTCAATAATCCACATCCTCGTTGCAAATTCACGCGTTTCACAACACAATAGCGTAATTTGACATTATTTCTTTCAGCAGGCAAGATATATATTATAATTATTGTTTATATAAGGGATATTTTGATGGTTCTATGTATGACGTAATATTCCTGGTAAATGATAGAGGACCAGAAATCTGCAATCTTCAGATTTTTTTAAAATAAATGTTACCAGCCAAGAAACAGGGAGAAATATAATTCCCTTCGCTTCTTCGTCATAAATTAAAGTCATTAAATCCCAATTAAAAGCAGGGCAGTTCTTGACGGGAGTTTAACCAATATTTTAGCTGATACCAACCTTATCCGAGTTGCTAGATTGCTAGGAATCGCTCACTTATTGAAGTGAAAACTTCTTTAGGCGCGTTCAGCACATTTTTTCCTTGGTAATGAATGAAACTCAACTATCATGTAATGTGTCATGTAACGTATCACGTTCCGGTGTGTAACGACTAACGCCCAGTTTTCTCAAAAACGGCTGACGGTGAAAATTTGGGTTTGGTACGCTTTTGGGTAATATTTCTAGACAGGTGATGATCATTGAAATTTACTGGACACGGAAAGTTTGACGGTCTGCCGAGTGCCGAACTCTATTGAAATTAGCGAGAATCGGAAAATTACGAGTATCTTTTTGGGCGTGTATATTTTTGAAAAAAAAGAGCCACTTTAAGTCGGTCTAGCGCCGAAAACGAAGTCAGGATTGAAAGAAAGAAAACTTCAATTCGGTAGGGGGGGACTCTCGAAATGCTCCTCTGTTTCGAAAATGTCGAAAAAATGGACTTTTGAGAGAAAATGTTAAAACGTCGATTTGTAGGTCAAGATCCAGGGGAAAAAGATCCAGCCACGCAGCCACTGTTACTCCAGCAGGCTATTCCGTCTAAACTCTGGAATATTTTTATATTTGCTGGAAAATTAGCAATTTTTTTAAATATTAAGTTTGATTTTTTTTTCGCCTAATAACACGATATGAATAAATATTATCGTTCAGAAGTCGGATAATTAAAATGAATTAAAATAATTTTGATACAACGTAATTTAATTACCTCCAATCTAGAGGAAGGTTCTGAATATTTACCGATGAGATCACATGCGATGGCCATAGAGAAGGCTGCACAAGTTAAGAGTGCAATGGATTTATATCTTAACTGTTAATCTGATACTAAAATTTGAAGAACATAGTTAGATCCTAAAATTTTAATTATCTCAGATTAAATTGTAAAAAAAAATCTGACCATGACTCTCAGAAAGAATTTAGAAGTTAAGCAATCTTTGAAATGTAAGGAGTGGTTGTCGTGTCTCTCTTGGAAAGAAAAACAAGATACATATTTATTTATTTGCTCTAGGATCATTTAACATTTAATATTTTATAACGGGTTTACCTTCACTCTTCAAAAGCCAACGTAATCTTGAATTCTTAGAATGTTGAAAGTAATATTATTATTTAATAAAGTATGTCGCTTACGTTTAACTAATCGGGTGATTTAAATATAATCCAGAGAAAATAATATTAAGACATATTATCTGTTTGATGGTTGGTGTGATTATTTTTACTCTGTATTTTGAAGAGAGATAAAAAGTTTAAAAAGTCTGCCTGTCTACCTTTTTAACTACCGAGGAATAGAAAACTCCAATTCAGATATGCCAAAGTTTTTTTTTTAATGATCAATTACGTATGTTAAGGAACACACAAATAATGGGGGATAAAATTATGAAATATGTTCCATGGTTGGGCATGTAGTACTAAGTGATGATTGACATTTAAGAAATCCTAAATACTCTCGGAATATTCTCACATATTAGTATATTACGAGTTCGAAAAATTCTGAAATTGATCACATCATAAATAAAAAGATTATCGACGAGGTTACATTGAAAATGAAAATTATAGTTGTATGAAAAACTAAAATTAGAAACCAAAGATCTAATTACAAATGCGCTGATAACCCGTGTATTTTACAGAATTGATTGCCTAGAGCTCTTATAGAGTAGTAATTTTTTTTGCAAGTTCAAGTATTTTGGCCCCTGCTTGATTATGACATCTGTAAGTGAAGTTTACAAATTACTGATCATTAAGTGATTGCTTACAGCCCTCAGGTTGTAAGTTAATAAAAATAATTAAAAATAATTGAGCCTTTGTTCAACATATTTCGATTCTCTCCAGATAGAATCGCATATTCCCTAGTTGTATTGACAACCGCTGGAGCTAAAGAATTTTCATGAAGGATATGTTTTGGAGAAAGGATTTTATTCTCCACAGAGTTTTCCACATAACCTTCAAATACCGAGGACGAATGCCATCCACAATGCCTTTTAAGGCCTAAAATATCTACTTCTTAGTTTGCCAGAATAGTCGCAGAACTCCTTCGAAAGACATGCCTGGTAAATGATGACGGATCTGACAAATGTAGGTACTTTGCATCATATGGGCGATACATAGCTTTAAACCCTATAAATCCCCGGGAGTAGATGGAATCTTTCCAGCCATGTTACAACAAGGTATCGAGCACCTACTACCCCCCATTCAATCAATCTTCACAGCCAGCTTTGCATTGGGCTACATTCACAAAAACTGGAGGAAAGTTAAGGTAGCGTTCATACCAAAGGCAGGGCGTTGATCACAACAGGAACCAAAGTCGTATTGCCCCATCAGCTTAACCTCCTTTCTTCTTAAAATGATGGAAAAGATTATCGATAGGCACGTGAGGAGCCAGTTCCTTTCTAATGCTCCACTGCATGCAAAACAATTCGCATTCCAACCATCGAAATTGACCACCCATACTCTTCAAAATCTCGTCCGCGATACAGAGAAGACACTGGCTGAAAAAGAAGTGGCGCCTGTGTGCATTTCTAGACATAGAGGGTGCATTTGACAACACCTCACATGAATCCATTCAGCGTGCCACAACCCGCAGAGGAGTGGAACCAACCACTACAAATGGATAAAATCCATCCTAACCAGCCATGAAGTCACCGCGACCATTGGAGAAACAGCCGTCACAGTCAAAGTAATAAAGGGATGCCCTCAAGGATGGGTCCTATCGCCCATGCTATGGTCTCTGATGGTTGACGATCTACTGGTAAGACTGACTGAAGCAGGCTTTGAAGTCCAAGGTTACGCAGATGACCTGGTTTTAGTAATAAGAGGCAAGCATGGCAACCTTCTCTCGGGACGTATGCACAGTGCACTCAACTTTGTCAGCACATGGTGTACACAGGAAAGACTAAATATCAACCCAAGCAAAACTGTAGTGATCCCATTCACAAAAAAGAAGGAAGCTGAACCTTAAAGCACCCACTTAGGGAGGTACAACGGTAGAGCTTTCAAAAGAGGTTAAGTCTCTTGGCATCGTTCTTGACCAGAAACTAACTGGAACCCACACCTGGAAAGAACTATCAAAACAGCAGCGGCAGCGTTTTGGGCCTGTCGACCACTCTTTGGTAAAACATGAGGGCTAAAACCCTCTATCATCTGGTGATCCTATAACACTGTTGTTAAGCCTATTATAACCTACGCCTGCTTGGTGTGGTGGGTAAAAACAAAGGAAATAACAACACAGCGAAAGCTACCAAGAGTACAAAGGCTCACCTGTCTGGGTATAACAGGGGCTATGAAAACGTGCCCCACAGCAGCTCTGGAAACCTTACGTGACCTCCCCTGCTGCACATATGCATAGAAAAGGAGGCCTGGACCAGTGCGTATAGAGTCACTCACACACAAAAACTGAAGTCAGGAAACCTGACTGGTCACCTTAAAATTCTGAAGGACATCCAGATAGAGGCGATGACCAAACCAACCAATACAATGGAAACAAAACTCCATTTTGATCGCTCCTTTTAAGTGGTAATTGAAGACCGCAATACTACAAGGGAAAGACTAAAACAACAAGAGAGGGGATCACTTTTCTAGTACACAGATGTATCAAAGATGAAAGAAGGAGTGGGATCTGGAGTTTACGGATCTAGGTGTCGAATCTCTGCACCTTTAGGAAACACTCCCACAATCTTTCAAGCAGTACTAAATGCTATCAATATAGCCATCTCTGAATGTGCCAAAAAGAGGCCTAAGAGGTGCAGTACACCAACGCATAAACTGCTCTTATCATACATTTCCCTTGATTTATCGGGAAGTAAGGATGCGCATCCCACCCTTCAGACATCTCTTAACTCAATATTATTAGATTCTTGCTCCGTTTTTCTCGAATTAAATCAAATTAAACGGGAAAAGGTGAACCATTTCAATTCAATGACAACAATAACAAATTTTGTATAATAGGACCTCAGCTACCAGCTATAAAGTATATTTTACTTTAACAACATTTTATATTCATTTTTGATTAGTTTTTATAAATTTACCGAGGAATTTATTAATTTATTAATTATTCGAAGTATAAGCATCACGGTCAGTAAGTTCTTACTGGTTTCAGACGTTTTAGAGGTCTCGACGAGACCTCCAACACATCCTCAACCATTAAGGAACACATACTGACCTTAATATTTAATATACTATAAAATCTATGTTTATGTTTTTCATTTTATCTACAATGGCTGGTTTTATTTATATGTAATGTGCCCATGTAACATTACCATTATTTTGTGAGCTTAGCATGTAGTTTGTGATATGCCTATAGTCTATCGTAAAAAAACATGAAATTGTTATTATACTTTATATAAGACTTGTGTAAAACTATACAGATTATTTCATTAGAGATTATTCTAGTCATAACAAAAACTAATATTTATTATTGTTGTTAAGTTTTGTATCCCTTTTATCTTTGTTTTTCATTAAAAAATATCTTGAACCTCGTCTTCAACCTTTGTGTTTCATGTTGTTCTCACACATTATTTCTGTAATGAAACCCATGTCTTTTAAGAACAGTTCAACCGAGGGGTAAATCACTAACAAAATGTGTACACTGAAATTCCTCTTTTAGGAAAAATTCCCCGAAATTCCCCAAAATTCTTTGAACTTCCTCGATATACCCCTAAACTTTCAAAATACCCTGGAAATTCCTTTAAGTTGTTTGCAATTCCCCGAAATTCCCCGCAATTCCCCAAAGTTCTCTTGAAATTCTCGGCAAAACTATATTCTTTTTATGACGTCACATCTGTTATTCTCTATTAAAACGTAAATAAGTATATCTGTGAATATTTTCTCTAATTGAATAATAATAGTTGGATAAAATACAATAACTACCACAAAACAAACTTAGATGTTAACAACAGTTTAAGTACTAAAAATAAAAATTAAAAATGTATTCTTATACAAACTTAGGTGAAAATTTACCAAATATCTTAATAGGTTTAAGAAGTCAGTCAAAAATTGTCATTTAAGACGCTAAACAATTAAATAAGCATATCTATAATAATAATGCTTATTAAAAAAAATTACGCAAAATATTCTTAAATAAGATATAACCGAGGATATAACAAAGAAAGAAAAACTATTCACATTTTTTTTGCAAAAGACATTCTTATGAATAATCTCCAACTTTAAAAAACCAAAAAAAAAAATCGAAATATCTAAAAAGTAAGGCTTTTCTTTTAGGACACATCCTCAGGCACATCATACATCCTCAGGCACATCATATCACATACAGCTTAACAATAACATAACGCAAAAATTTTTTTTACAAGATATCATTTTTATAAACTGTTTGTTATATGGCTATATTTTCTACTAATATTTAAAAAATCAACCCGTTTTAACTGAAATGGGTCGGACGTCGGAACCTCGGTCGGAACCCAACTTTTGCTCCACTTTAGCAATGTCCTCTTTCTCTGACCATAAAAATTCATTATTTCCTCTCTTTCAAAAAATCATTTTAAATTTATCTCTAACTTTTTCTAGCACCTTTCCGATGAACCAATCTTCCATATAAAAAACTGCATAGTAGCATTCACAGTCAATATACAGTCTTCACCTCTGCAACTACCGAGTCTACTGATTCATCCAAGGCTCGATCCGAGGATTTCTTATATATTTTCACTGTCCTCGACTGCATCTATCTCTGTTTCTAACTCTGAAAATGTTTTTGTGTCTGTTGAGTCGTCGTAAATTATGTTATTGAAGTGAAACTTCTTAACGCGCGCCGGGAGTAAAATTTGAAGATCGCGACACGAGAGGGCACGAAAATGCGTTACGATGCTTTATTGTGATATCTTTGTTAGTTTACAAGCAAAATATATAAGATTTGCTCTATTACCTTGTCAAGACATAAGCGAAACTTTTATGAAGATTATTTTTTTTTCATTTAAGCCTTCTCTTTTTGTTAATTGAGTGGTCTATTTAAAAAAACTACTTTTTAACCATATCCGTTACGATATGTATAAGATTTTATTGTAACATCTTTGCTAATTTACATGCAAAAAATATGGGATTTGCTCTATTACCTTGTCAAGACATAAGCGAAACTTTTATGAAGAATTTTTTTTTTCATTTAGGCCTTCCCTTTTTGTTAATTGAGTGGTATATTTAAAAAAACCACTTTTTAACCAATCCGGGCGTTAAGTTTAAGAAGTTTCACTTCAGATATGCGCACATGGTGCACGCGCTTTTTTTATAATAATTATTATGAGTTTCGTCCTTCGTGCCATTTACGGTATCGTCTCCAGAACAATCATTTTTTAATTTTTGCGAGAATTTTTGCTTCAACTTTTTTCTCGGGTTTTGGTTTGTGGAGATTTTAAGAGAATCTTATGAAATATTATGCATATAATATGTTTGAAATTCCCCGGAATTCCCCAAAAATTCCCTCGAAATTCCCCGAAATACCTCGAAATTCCCCGAAATACCTAAAAATTCCCCGAAACATCTCGAAATTCCCCAAAATACCTCGAAATTTCCCAAAATTATCCTGCAATTCCATAACTTGTACCTAAAATGTACACTAAAATTCCTCAGTGATTTACCCCTCGAGTTCAACTAAAGTCTATAAAAAGTCTGCACCAAATGATAGCATAAAATGCTGACTCTAAAATATGAGGATCTAGCCGAATTTACCTTAGTCCAAACGGTTGATAATTACTGAGTGTCAAAGCTATTACTTTTTAAAAAAAAAATTATAAATATTTATCTTACTGTTCACACGAATATTAGTACTTAGACATTCTTCAGGATTAGAAACCGAGATCTGATCATAGTTTCGACATACAGGTTTTTTATATTTTGCACCATACCTGGAGCTGTAATTACAGGAGCTACCAAAAATATTAAATACAAAAAGTGCAGGATTTTTCACATATTATTCTGTGTATATTATCCTATACCTATCTCTAGCTGTTTTTGAAATATTGACAGTTGAAATTTGAAATTTGCGCAAATTTGACATGCTGTAGAATCTTAACCTAGACCTAGAGCGAAGCGGTTTACACTCTTCTATCTTAGGTTTTCATAATTTATCATCTATTTAACCGGAAGTACCAGAAAATCGGAGTATAGTAGTTATGAAAACCTAAGTTAGGAAAGTGCATTTTTGCTTAAGTTTAGCTGTTAAATACTCCAGCTCATCAAAGTTGCAAAACACTTCAAATTTCAACTGTCAATATTTGAAAAACAGATCGGTGTAGGAAGTATATATAAAATATATCTAGAACTTTCCGTAGAACTCAAAAATGTAATAATATATAGGGTGCCCTATTTGAAAAGTCAAAACATCTGTCAAAATTTAACATTTATGATGCTCATTTGTTTTTCGCGATATTTTTATAACATAATACGTGAAAAATTTTGCACTTTTTAAATCTATTATTGTTTTGTAGTACCTGCAATTACTTATACATACATTTTAGAGGGCGGCTATTGGCGCACTTCGCTTACATCTAAAGCTTCATAACTGATTTGTGCCTGGGTCTAAGAAAAGGTATCCTTAGTAGGTCTCACTGTCACTTCGAGCAGCTGTTGTAACATCATTAGTAAGTATAAAATAGTACTGTGAAACGATTCAATCTGACAAACCTTTATCGTTCAATTTTAAAATGCATCACTTAATTCTTATATATGTACTATGGCCGTACCTAACGCAGAAATAAGCGATATGATATTAGTTTGCGGCTATTGCTTAGGAAATGAACGAGAGTTAATGATAGTATAGAGATTTCTAAATAAATGCGTACCAAACCACCAAATTTTCGAGCAACCCGTAGTTTTGCTCCTGCAACGGTTGATTATGGGCAGATTTGTACGAGTAAAATTCCGGAGGTTGAAAAAGAAATTTTAGAAAGAGTTGAAGAAGATCCGAGTCTGAGCACCGGCCACCTAGGTTTGTTAAATGGAATTTTACGAGAACAACCCAAACTAACCCAAATAGCTGTTGCATTCCACCTCCAGGCAGTACAAGAACGCTTACCTCTCGAACTGAAATTGAGACTAGGCTTTCGTTGATTCATTTATGAATGGATAGCACATGATGGAAATTTCCATAAAAAAACATTTGCCTATGAGTGTTGTTTTACAAGAAGAGTAATAGCAATTTTACATAATGAGCATGTTTATGCTGATGAAAACCCGAATGCAAACATGGTTTTGCATTATCAACATAAATTTAAAATTAACGTATGGGCAGGGATCATTGAAAGATTTATTATCAAGGGTCCTGTCATCTTAACTCATCTGTTAAATGGTCTATACATTACCTGGAACACCTAATTCCTTTGCCAAATTTATTGAATGATGTGATTTATGTATGACGCGTACACCACCACACTTCACATTAAATGTTAGAAATCATTTAAAATGGCCACCTTGCTCAACAGACCTAACGTCTATGGATTGATTTTTATCAGAAACTCTTAAAGATATGGCATACTCTAGACCTATAAACACCGAAGAAGAATTGAGACTGTCAGAGGAAGAATGGCATAAATTGAGTGTTTGGATTATTGGCGTAATATGAAGCTTAATATATATTCTTTCAAAGACAAATTGGCTTATACAACAGTTGCTAATTATGCAAGAGGTAGCCCTACTGGTATTATTTATATCCAGTAATTTTTTACATTATGTGAATTCCATAAGGGCCTAAGCCACATGCTCTGTGGGATAGGCCCTTTGCCGCTGTTTGACATGCGAAACATCAAAGAGCCAGATAAATATAATAATTAATTATCGTGGTGATTTTTACGACATCTATAGTATTTCTTTAAGAAGATTTTTGCTTCTAAACACGAGTTAATTTTCAGAAAATACTGGTAAGTCTTTTGGTAAGTCGTTGTTATCGTCGTTTTCCTCATAAATATTTTGCAAAATGTTTAAGGTTAAGGTTTCTATTAATTTGGTAATGAAGAAAGTGATATCTTCATTTGAAAATACTTCCAGCGCATCTCATAGGCACAATATTAACTACTGGCTCTCTGTTTTAGATACAGAGGAGGAAGGAGTCATATCAAGAGTCTGGTTCTGTATATTCACCATGAAGTAAGCAGCCAGTCAGAAAATAGCCAAAGTAATCCCGAACATAATGAAGCATTTAAACAAAAAAACGTGCAAAGGAAGAGGAAAACAGCAAAAAGAACAAAGCATGAAAAGCATAAAAGTTAATGGGAGAAACTTTAAATTCAGTGGTTACCAAAGGCTTTTGAAAATATAACTTGAGCCTGTGCCAACAAGTGCCATCTTAAGATTGATTGACACAACTATTATTTAAAGAATTTTACGCCCTGGGGTCCTATGATTTGCAAGCATCGTTAATACATGGAGTGGTCGATGTCATAGAAAAACTATGATGCTACAAATGTGTTGCAAACCCTTCCAGGGGGTCAATTACTCGTTTGTATTTTCTGCCAAAAGATAATGCGGAAAAATCCAAAGTGTGCAAAACGTTTTTTAAGCAAGTTTTCAAAATATCTGATGGGAGAATTAGTGGGATCAAAGAGAATCGGCCCCACCAATTGATACATTAGGCCGACATACTCCGAGCAACAGAACTAGTTCAGAAAAAATAGAAGAAGGGAAGATTTTATTAAGCTATTCCCTACTTACCAATCGCACTGCTCAAGGAAAAAAATTCCAACAGAAGGTGTTTAGCATCAGATCCTTCCTTGGGTAAATTATACACTTTATATAAAAGTCAATACACTGATGTAGTTTCCTATTTTCAGCTTTCAAATATTTCTAACAAGGAATTTAATCTCCATTTTCATGCACCAGTAACGGATACATACAAAAAATGCGATTCCCTAAAAGAAAATTAATGCCACAGAGGAAGTGACTTCCAAAAATCAGTTAATGCGGAATGTGATCATCTACATCTAAGAACAGCTGAAAAGTGATGACAATATCACTGCAATAGCTTTCGATTTTATGAAAACCTTACCGGCGCGGCGGCGCGCGGCGTGGCTTATTATAAAAGGCAGCTTTGGACCTATTGCTTCGGGATTCACAACTTTGCCACGGGTGAAAATGTTAAGTACATATGGGATGAATCTGTTGCATGATGAGATTAACTTATGTATTATAAACTTCGTTAAGGATCATGTTTCAGATCAATGTGGCGGTCAAAATAGAAATATTAAGATTGTTCAAAAACCATTTGAACATCTTTTCAAATCTAACGATTTAATTTGTACAATTTTAACATTCCACGCCACTACGTTCGCTTTCCAAAGTAATCTTAAAAACCCTGGCGATACTACTAACGCCATCGCTTGTTACAACGTTTATCCACTGCATCAGCCAGTCTAGATAACTAAAAGCATAGCGGCCTCAAGAGGCATTCAACCAATCACATCGCTTTCTACAGAAAAGCCACTGTACCCCGGCGATATTCCTAGCGCCATCTGTTGTAACAACGTTTACTCATCTGAACCCGAACAATCACAGCGCTGGCCTACAGGATAGCCACTTCACCCAATCTAAACTTCCTAGCTATAATTCTAGGGGTCCCCAAAATTCCGATCTTTAATAATCGAATTTCATGAAAACTAGTTAACGTATATCGACCAGATTTGTGTTAAACGTCGTAAGGTCATTTTAGACAATCGCTGACGTTAAGTTTTATATAACTTCTCAGTATTTACATTATTTGCCCTTTCTATTTCCGGAGGATGTAGATTATCCCGCCAGAAGGGGCGGTGACAACTCCTTCGAGTTGATCTAGTTCTCACGTGTTCTAGATTTCAGGTTTCAGTAGCATCTTGACCGCCAACCAAGTAAGTCGCGCTAAGGACGCTTTCCCGTCGACATGGCGCCAAGCGGCGCCATGCCAGGCAGTTTTCACGTCTTGAGACTTCCCCAATCTTTTAAGATATCTACTCAAGTGACATTGTGGTATCCAGCCATTTGCGACATCCCGTCGTAGTCATCTCAAGCCTACAAGTAAAGGTATTTATTGGCACACAGCCATTATTCTCTCAGTCAGTATGACGCTGTACTAGCGTCCCCATGGCATGGGGGTTCTCACAATCGAGTCTTGTCTCGATCCCCAAGTACGTAAACTCACATGTTTATAATTATTACTCTCTCACAAGTAAGTCTCGTCCATGGGGGTTCAATCTCTCTATGCTTTATCAGAGTATAATATTGGTTTTTTATACTCTGGCCTTATTCAAATATAAGGATTACCCGGCACTTAGTCTGCCAATATTCAACATGCTTTATCAGAGTATACTATTGTTTTATTATACTCTGGCCTTATTCTAATATAAGGATTATCCGGCACCCTGTTTGTCAATATAAAGATCTCACAAATGTTATTTTCCCTACACGGATTTCAGCTTACCTATGCGACCTGCATAGCGTGTTTTTAGTATTCATTTATGCGTGTACTAAAAAAAACGCATTTCACAAAGGCATCCATGTCATGCTATTATGCAATAACTGCATACCACCTCAACCCACTACATTCAAGACATTCTTATTTGCAAGAAGTTGAAGCACATTGTATATACCAGCTAGCAAGAGACTTAGTAAGTGTTTTAAGTGACTTTACCCAGTGCTGAACGATAAACTGCTGAGCGATTGAACGTTGCTCGTCAATTGGTGAATATAGTGTACATGGTAGCTTATAGGTGGACATTAAGGTAATATTTATCCTGTTATTATTGCTTGTATGTTACTGTATTTCATCTCAAAGTTATCTCAGCTAACCGAGCTCACACTGAGCTGTTCCGCAGGAACTTTAATGAACATTTAACTGTACTTAGCTGCAAGATAGTGTTTATAATCATGTACTTGTATAGGTTTAAAACTGTTTATGCAATGCTTTAGCTTTTAAGAATATTATTCTTATAATATTCTGCAAGGTCGATACTTTGCATCGACTGATATTGTTCATATCGTAGGACTGACTACATACAATCATTTAATGTTTATATTTTGTTTATTATGAGCTTTCAGTTGTTTTCAAGTAAAATAACTTATTAAAATAATCATATAATTCTATATAAAGGTTTTTGTTTTATTTACAAAATGACTTTAGAACTAGCCCCTATGGCAAATTATAGTGCCTACGAGGTTTTTCTGTTTGTTTAGAAAATCGACCAAGATCGAATCTGAAACAAAGATTGCAGCCTTAATTATATTATTTTACAGTGAACGAAATTGACCACATATTGTTAGTCAGTGGTCATTCTTATCCTCTTTATGACCAAGAATTTGAGGTGGTGCAGAGACATATTTCTTCCGAAAGACTGACGTGACGTCATAAAAAGTGCAAGAAATAAGTATTCGTTTAATATAATTTCCATGATAAAATGAATTTTGTATTTACTCCGACCCTCCGACAAACAGGAAAACAAATAGCACTGGAGGAAAAGTGCAATAGCTAAAAATGCAGTGGATTCACTTTTTCAAGGATAACCTTTTAAACTGAATTTTAAGTAATCTAATAGCGATATTATTTCTTTTGATAACGTCCATATAAAAAAAACGCACCTCCACTGTAATCAACTGATAAAAGGAAAAAGAAAGACTTGCTCGAACTTAGCAAATTTATTTTCCCAATCTACCATGGTTTTTACCATTCCCTAAAAATCACAGATGATATTTTTATATAGTTTGAAGAAGATCATCAAAAATAAGAATACTTAAGCGTTTTTCTATTTTTTGAAATTTGAGTTAATTAACTTTCATAACCTTGGTTAGATACAGATGTAATTATAAAAAATCTATATTTACCAGCAGTATTTATTTTTGGCCTAACATATTTCTATAAAAGATTCTTACTTCAAAATATCCACATTTTTTTTGGAACAAATATTTTAATTTATATGGATTTAAATTTTACTGTAATGATTCTGTAATAAAATAAGTCAAAATGAGATCTTATTAGGAAAAGAACGGGCATACCTTTTAAGATATTTTTGTGTGCTTTTCACCAAATATATATTTTGGACACAGCTTACCCTGTGTTATGGTAAGCTGTGTTTTGGGATTAGGCCATTCTTTTGCTGATAGCTTCGAATATGGGCACGAGTACAACATTCAGTAAACATTTTACGAGATATAATGGAAAAGGTGCAGTTTAACTTTCTCCGAAGATGTAATGCTTGTGTACATAAAAACGGAAGTAATTTTGAACATTTACTTGGAGTTTTGTTGAACAATTTATAATACACATTTGCTGTTTTAGTTTCTTATTGATTGACTTTGTGTGTTATTTATATTGCTCTTTACCAGTTCATTCTTACATACTTACCATTGTTAGCTCTTTGTTACATATTTTTATTGTTGGCCTGTTAACCCTTAAACGCACTTCAAATTTCTTAGATCAGTCCTAAGCCTGCATAAAGGGTGAAAGGGGGACTACGATAAGTTTCAATACGCAATAAAACATTTTATTATCTCAGAAACGGCTGCTTGCAGCGACACTTACTAGATATACCTTTTTTAAACAAAAGATACCAAGGAAAAAGAATTATTAACTAGGTATTTCATAGACCCAGGCACAGAAAAGTTATGAAGCATTAGATGTACGCAAAGTTCTGCGGCGCCCCCTACAATATACATCCAAATTGTGATAAGGTCTCAATTTCCCATTCTACAAAACCCTTAAGTAATAAATTTAGTGCAATTATACTATTATTAAGATAAAAGTTGCCAAAAAAGTTTAAAAAACAATAATCTTAACACCCTGTACTTCGAAAGCTATCAATCTTTGATCTAGATCCTCATATTTTGGCCTCAGATTTTTGTGCTAGCGTAGAGGTCTTTTAGAGGCACCCTATATAACTAACCCAAACTTCTTAAAACTAGCAAGAGGAATTTTTTTACAATCTACATACAAAGTTTATTAAAAATGTAATATTTCTGATACCCAGTGGTTTATTTTGGATGACAAAAATTATTGCAATTAATAAAGTACTAAAATCTATTCCATGATTCATTATGCCTTAATGCAAACCATGGTGTAAATTGATGATGCTTAAATATTTGGGAACGCTGTAAATGCAAGAAAAGTGTGTCGGTTTTACAAATAGTTACGGTTATTGCTGATATTCAATTTAGTTTTTATTTTTTAGCAAATGGAATGGGCTCCCAGATTCTGTGCCAAATGTATTGCTCAACTAATCAGGTACCTAACTCAGCATCCGAGAGGAGTCAAGGCAGATGATTTGCATCTGATCGGGTACAGTGTGGGTGCTCATATTTCTGGTTTAGTAGCGAACTTCATTGACCCATTGTTGGATGGAAAAATCGGAAGAATTACTGGTAAAAATTACACTACACTACTAATGAAAAATTTCATATAAATTTTTACTTTCAGTTGCTTGTTTGTTATTTCTTAGGTAAGGTGATATATTTTAGGGTTGCCAGTTTTATTGTCTGACCAGTTTTTCTTTCTGAAAAGCATTTTCCAATCATCAAGAAAAACTCGTACACATTTAAGATAACTGCCAAAGTTTAAAAAAGCGCGAATGGCAAACGACAGCAGCGCACTTGATACTTTATGGTCGAAAAAAAATTTCAAGGTAACTTGCCATCGATATTGCGAATCGAACTATTTAAACTTTGTTTAAGCCGTTCAACCCTTGACCGTGTGCTTCCCCAGTTTTCAGCTCCAGTTCTCACTCATAACAAATATCTATGATAGAAACTAGAAAAAGTATCGTGCTTTTTTTACGAATGGGCGAAATGAAGAGAAGGCAAATCACAAAAAAAAACATAATATATAAACTACTATAGACATCGCCGATAGAAAACAGAACTAAACGATTATTGATGTGTAAACATCTTACGCGGCGGAATGAGGGTAAATCTCGGCAAATGGGACGGAAATATGCATGCGGATGGGGACGGAAATGTGTAAATGGCTGTGACATCATAAACATGCGCAGTGATTTTACGAGAGCTGCTCAAATATTTGTGCATGTAGATATAGGATATGTTTACACATCAGTGTCTCAAGTACTAGCAGACTCGCTGATTTTTTTTTGTAATTTTTATATAGTAAATCATATTTTCTATACGTTTCCTACATTTGTCTGTTTCACATTTGGCAACTCTTTTGAACAGTCATGGACTGGAATTAATTGCAGTCGATTAATTAAGAAAATATAGTCACTATATCTTAACGACGAAGTCAAATTAAACCAGAACACCAAGTTTTTTGATAAAATCAAAAGTGGTTCTTTCATTTCACATAAGCTACCATGACTAAATAAGAAGTGGCTATGCATAAGTCCTTAAATCCATAATATCCTGTTTTGAGTAAATCAGAAAAAATATATTATTAAAAAACTGCTTCGTCCAGATTAAAAATTATTTGATAAATATATTGGTTTTATTCGTGTTTATGATCTGTATAAATTTTACATGACTATATATTGAAATCTGTTTTTTATTCCTATTTTAAATTTATATTTATCGAGTTTTGGGCAACTCAAATATTTCTCGCTACACTATAACCTGAAAAATTTAGATATATCTACTTTGGCTTAAACCTTTCATCCAGCCTTTCATACATTATTACTTTTATGTTTTTAAATGGTGTATTTGGAGATAAGAAAAATTAACTTTTTGCATTTTTATTCTTATAACCACAAACCTTTTGAAGGGAAACCGTTTTTTCAAAACATGGTAACCAACATCATCTTCCAGGCAATCGCATTCATCAATATTTTCTTCTTCTTCATCATCTGAGTCCACTTCCTTCGAAGATAGTATATATTTATTCTACAGTAGGTCCTGCTCTTCTTCCCCTCACTAAATTCTTGTTGTAGCAATTATTTTAGGGATTTCTTACTTATTTTTTCTTTAATAGGGGACCAAAATTAATTTGCTAAAATTTCAATTTAGATTCTTTTTTGCCTTTTTTAAGAATTGAAAATGTCCAAATTACCTTCTAAATGGTGTGTTTGGAGATAGGAAAAATTAACTTTTTACATTTTTTTTATAATCACCATACTTTTGAAAAGAATCAGTTTTTTTTTCAAAACATGATAACAATATCATCTTCCAGGTGGTCGCATCCATGAATATTTTCTCCTTCTTCACCTTCTGAGTCCACTTCCTCCTAAGATAGTATATATTTATACCACAGTAGATCCTGCTCATCTTCCCACCTCTCTAAATTCTTGTTGTAGCAGTTTTTTAGGCATTTCTGTTTTCTTTAATTTACCAAAATCCATTTGCTCAAATAGATCCTGTTTGCATTTTTTAAGAATTGTTTTTGATGTTTCCATAAAGTTTGCATATCGGAAATTTTGAAAACGAGTTAGAGAAATTGGAATTTTGGATATAAGGTGACTTTGTAAATATCTATATTGTTTTTATATCTAAAACCCCATTAAAAATCTCTTTAAAATGGTACACAGCTTCTTGGCATCATAAAGTAATCATTTAGGGCCAAGCGTTTTCATTTCACCAAACCTTTCATATATGTATTACCTCGTAGCCTTCTTCGTTTTTAATAGTTGAGTGGACTCTTACCCCCTTTTTTACACCTCCCCCCCAAAAAAAAACCTATCAACTGGAAGGAAACAATGCCCCCCTCACTGGAAATGCTAATCAAATTTCTTGCAAAGAAACTAACAATACAATGTTTGCACTACGTGAGGTATTTTTTCTTCTGGCCTTCGCAACAACCACATAATTTGTATGCCAATTAAAGCCAGATCGATGAGTTGGGATAAAAGTGGTGATGATACCTTCCTCGATCACCTACCAGCTCTATTCATGTAGAAAATATATGATATTTAGATTACAGATCGATGCAGATGAGAATTTTCAGACTTATGCGCAGCGTACAAAAAACCTCATTTATTGACGTGCGTGGCAAGGGCTGAACCTGCTGCATGTCAAAACAAAACGAGAGTTATTTAGGTAACGCCTCTCTCATTAATTCGCAAAAGTATTTGCCCATTTTTATAAATGCGAAGCTCAATGATGTAATCAGTCATTTTCTTCTTATCGGTCCCAATTTTGATCTTATACTGTTACATAAGACACAGATATAGGGTGCTGGTGAAGCAAATCCTATGTGAAATGATAATTTTAAGGTCGATTTATTGCAGTTTGCTTAGTGGCATTACTGGCATTATGAAAATACCGACTTTTGTTTAGCCGACTTTCGAATTTATTGCTTTTTCAATGGCCGATGAATTGTAGGTTATAATTATAAATTTAAATCGGATTTAACGACGTTTGCTCAACCCAACTATGTTAAAAATGTTAATATTACGAAGAGGTTCCAATATTTAGCCCAAGTAAGTTGAAAAACGGATATATCGACTTTTGCATAGTCACACCTCTAAATGTGGGCACCTGGTCACTCCTGTTTAAATTAAGGGCGAAATGATCTAGAAGCCGTACATGCACAAGTGTTAGTTATCTCAGTGATGAAATTTAACATGAAGTTATTACAAGGAATAAATTGCAACTCGAACGGGATGCTGTGGGCAGAAAAACCAGCTAAGATACATTCACCATTAATGCAAGAGTGCCTCAAGGCGCAATACTTTCACCAACTCTGTTCCTCATCTATATTAATGACCTACTAACCGAAACTAATAATCAGTGATGAAATTTAACATGAGGTTATTACAAAAAATAAATTGCAGCTCTGACGGGAGGCTTTGGGCAGAAAAGTCAGTTAAGATACATTCACCATTAATGCAAGCGTGCCTCAAGGCCCAATACTTTCACCTCCTGCCTCATCTATATTAATGGCCTACTGACCGAAACCAATAATCCTGTTTACAGTTTTGCAGATGACAGTACTCTTGTCTCTCAATTTAGATCAGAAAAGCCTTTACCAGCGACTGAGACTTATCACCGCAGAATTACAACAATTAATCAAGATCTGGAGAAAGTTCAAATTTGGAGGACAGAAATTTGGTCTAAGTTAATGCAGCAAAAACCCAAATAACCACGTTTGGCATCATTATAACGCACTGCATCACTGTGGAACTCACTCCCAAGACATCTGTTTTCCCCTAATTACAATCTACAGCTGTTCAAGAACCGTGTCAATCAACATCTTTGCAAATACACCGCTCGCCGAGTGCCATAGGATCTCTCTTTAGTGTGTGTGCCACTGCCATGAAAAATGGTCTCCTAACATTTGAATATATTAAATCATACTTTTTTCAGACATTGACGGGTATAACTTTTATTGAGAAATTAAAGCACGTAAATCAACAAATCATCACGAACAAAATTTTATGGGCAAATGATTATTTAGATAAAATGTTGATATTCTCAAATATTACATATTTTGAAAATTTTTCATTTCTAGTTTGCTATGTTTTTCTGGTAATTCTCCTATTTATAAACGAAGCTACTATGACAATTTAGTGGCCATTATATTGGACGCTTTCACTATTAAATATCGAATTGCGTCATTCGATCTTGATTGCTTTAACCATTGTCTTTTAGGGGATTCATATTCATTTATCGAAAGCATCGGTTAAACCCTGCTTTTTAAATAACTACGAATTTATTTGGGTTTTCGTGGGCACTTATTTATAAACAGTTCAGAGGAATATGGTGTATGTTTAGTAAAATGATTTTCCGGACTTGAAAAATCCATAAGCAATGAAAATTACTTAATTGACTAGTAGGTACGTCATGATTTGGGCCGAGGTACTATCGCATAGGTCTACATAAATTCCTACTTAAAAATTACAGGTCTCCTTTAGTGATAGCATCAAACAGGCCACTAAACACATTCTTGCTTCACAAGTGAAGCTCGGATGCGTTTAGCGATTTTGGCAAGCTATAGAAAGGTAATAGCATCCTCGATTGTGGGTTGATAAGATATTTATTATAAAATAGTATTGTTTCTTTGGAACTTTAGATCGCCGCAATTTTCCCATTTATTCGTGGAATATTCACACAAGGCAAAAATCTCTTTCCAGGGTTGGATCCTACCATTTTTTTCTACATGGGGAAAAACTCATCTAAGGATTTGGACGCGACGGATGCCCATTTCGTTGATATTCTACATACCGGAGCGGGCATTTTGGGCCAATGGGGTCCGAACGGTCACGCCGACTTCTACATCAACGGCGGGTCCAGTCAACCTGGTTGCGGAAGTGATACTATTTTTAGTAAGTACTGGAATTAGACTACAACACAGTTTTATCTACAATACCAAAACAGAATGTTTGCACACGACGCGTGGCTCGAATACCATGTCAGTATCATGATATGATTAAAAGTGCATAAATTCTGTTTCGGTATCGTGGATTAAACTGTGTTTCAGAGTGTTTTGCCGAGGGTTCCAAACCCCAGCTTAGACTAAAATTAGAGATAATAAAACCTTCAAAAACTCTAACATAGAAATGGATTTTATTTTGCACTCACGATTGTCAAGAATTATTTTCTATTTATTATTCTCAAGTAAAATGTTATGTCTTATAACGTAAAATGAGAAAAATAAGCAACCACGTCTTATATATTTAACATCATTGTTCAAACATGCATGGGAGCTCGCAAATGTTGTATTATTATTAGTTGTAAAAATACATAAAAAACGGTTCACGACAAAAGTGAAAACTTCAACAATGCAACAAGATTAATATTATGAAATATAAGCAGTTTTTGTGTTCCAAAGTAATATTTTACCTCGAAATTTCCCATAAAATCCGCAGAAATCGCTACTTATGACTTGAAAAATGTTCAAATTCTCCGACCATAGCCATCATCTTCAAATCGTTTCAAATGAGATTTCCGGCAAATAAATCTACTTACTTGACGCAAAAACTATACGGATCGATATGCTCAATTCTGTCATAAAGTCCTGGACTTTATGACAGAATTGAGCAAGTCCACTAGAAACTACCACACCAAAAATTTTCAAAATTTGCCGATCCCGACTCACCTTTCCAGCTTCAAACCGTTTTCAATGAGATTTCAGGCAATTAAATATTTAAATCGACATATTTTAACCTAATTTCGATTTCCTCGTATTTCCCGATTTCGTACGGGAAATTGTTATAGACTTTTTTATAGCACGAAATTGAGATTGATTTTCTTAAAATAGCTATGCATTTGTTGGTACTTACGTTTAAAGCAGATTTTTCATACTAAAAATAAAAAAATCACCAATTCGTAATTTTCAATCAGATCGATGCAATTTTGTGATATGTTCTGCTCATATATACGAAAGTTTGATTGCTCCAGATTATTTACTATTTATTCACTTTTCCGGTAATAAAATATTAAACGGTGTCGTGCCAGAGCTCGAAATTCTGATTCTGGTTACTCCTGACCTGTGAATAGGCACATATTGTCAAAGAGGATTTGTCATTGAGGCAATTCCCTCGAAATACGTGTCAACGAGGATTTGGGGGCTAACCACCACATGGTGCAGAGATTATGGCTTGGGGTGATCCTCTTTGCTCTTGCAGGTTGCGTAGCTTAGATGGCGATGATGATGAAGGACAAAAACTCGCTTCGTTACTAAAGATATGTGTATTACTGCCCAGGTTTAGTATACATGAAGGTATGCACTTAGGTTGCCAACTATGTTTAAATCTATTTCACCAGAGGAGCGTGACTATTTGTTGAAAACTTATCAGACGCGACCCGCTCGGTTTCCTGAGACAAATTGAGACTTCCTTGAAATACTTTAAAATTATGTTGACGCTAAGAGAGTTGCTTGGGTTAGATTATATATCTGACTTTAATTAACATATTTTTCTTATTCTTTTAACTGACGTGTTCTAAGCGAAGTTTATTTGTGTATTTCCCGTAAAGAAACAAAATGCAAAAGATAGTTTAACCCCCCCGAGCCTTTCCCGTTAGAGTACCAAATAACTGGTTGAACACCCAAGAGCCTTTCTCGTGAAGATACAGGCTTTTTTATATATTGACCCCCCCTTATCTTTTTTAATTGACGTTTCTGAAAAAAGTGCTTAATGCAAAAGTTTAATGGTTTAAAACAAATTTTTAGAAAAACTATTTTTTTAACCTACAAGGTGTTATAGAAAGTCTGGGCGTGGTCATATTTTCTTATTTCAAATTGCTACCCCATCTTTTTATTAGATTTTTGCATTCTCCTTACAATTCTAAATATTTATTATATAACGCACCCTATACCGTACGTATAAAAAGATATTGACTTATGAAAGTTACCGTTTTCTAAAAGATAATAATAAAAATCAGGTAAACATAGGTACTGGTCTTAAACTGGTCATTCACCGTGATTGTTTTAATCTCAGGTAGACTTTCTATCAATGCCATACAGAGATGAAAAAAAAATGCGATTTTGTTTTTGTTTAAGAAATATAATATTATTATCTATTTCAACTTTTACAACTGTTTAATGTGCCCACCGTTCATTTCAATACACTGTATATAATCTCTCTGGATTTTATTTATACTGTTGATAATAAATTGAGAATGATTCTCATTGGTGTCCTAAATGATCTTAATTATTCTTGTTCGTAAAACCTCTACGTTTTCCATGGGAGTTTCATACACTTTATTTTGCAAAAATCCCGATAAGAACGAATCAAGCGGCGTCAAGTCAGGGCTATTCGGCGGCCATCTAATCGGTCCAGTGCGATCTTTCCACGGTTGTTATTTCCCATTAATGTAATTTATAACTGGAAAAACGTTGTGTGCTAGGGCTCCATCCTGATGCCAGATAATTTCCAGAAAATTTTCTACATCATTGGTCAATAAATTTAAATATTTTTCCCCATTTAAGAACCCGTCAATAAAAATTGGCTCCATAATTTTATTATCTAAGAGCCCGCACCAGTCACCACACCCTAGTTACTCGAGGATTTTGAGTTGCCCAAAATCGAACGTTTATCCGGTTATGAATACCTACAGTACTGAATGTGCACTCATCCGACCATAATATATTTTTTTTAAATTGTTGTCATCTTTTAATAATAACATTTCTTGATAAAACATAATTCTTTTGTTTTTTTGATCTTGTGTTAATTTTTGCACCGGTAGTATTTTGTATGGATAATAACCATGTTTTTTTTGAGTAGAATGAATTTTGAAAATTGATTTTCTGATAAAACTTGCTGCATCTTTTAAGGCTGCATCGTCGCCTTTCTCACGAAGAGTCCTGCTAAATTTTCAGGAGAGCTGATAAATAAAAAAGGGTTAGACATAAATCAGAGCAGTAAGATTAGTTTTAAAGTTAATTTATATGGTTTTAAAACTAGGCTAACTCCGATGATTTATGTCTAACCCTTTTTCATTTACCAGCTCTCCTGAAAACTTTAGCAAAAGCTAGTTATGACTCTTCGTGAGAAAGGCGACTATTTGGACTTATGGTCTGACGAGTGCGTACCTGTACTGCAGGTATTCAATTATTCATAACCGGAAAAACGTACCATTTTGGGCAACTCAAAACCCTCGAGTAACTAGGGAAATTAAAAGATCGTTACAGGTGTGGTGCGGGCTCTAAGATAATAAAATTATGGGGCCAATTTTTATTGACAGGTTCTTAAAGGGGGAAGAATATTTCAATTTATTGACCAATGATGTAGAAAATTTTCTGGAAATTATATAGCATCAGGATGGAGCCCTAGCACACAACGTTTGTCCGGTTATAAATTACATTAATGGGAAATACCAAACGTGGATTGGTCGCACTGGACCGATTAGATGGCCGCCGAATAGCCCTGACTTGACGCCGCTTGATTCGTTCCTATGGGGATTTTTGCAAAATAAAGTATATGAAACTCCCACGGAAAAAGTAGAGGTTTTACGAACAAGAATAATTGAGGCCATTCAGGACACCAATGAGAATCATTCTCAATGTATTATCAACAGTATAAATAAAATCCAGAGAGATTATATACAGTGTATTGAAATGAACGGTGGGCACATTAAACAATTGTAAAAAGTTGTAGTAGATAATAATATTATATTTCTTAAACAAAAACAAAATCGCATTTTCCTCATCTCTGTATGGCATTGATAGAAAGTCTACCTGAGATTAAAACAATCACGGTGAATGACCAGTTTAAGGCCAGTACCTATGTTTACCTGATTTTTATTATTATTTTTTAGAAAACGGCAACTTTCATAAGTCAATATCTTTTTATACGACAAAATTAGGTATAGGGTGCATTATATAAAAAATTTTTAAAATTGTAAGGAGAATGCAAAAATCTAATAAAAAAATGGAGTAGCAATTTGAAATAAGAAAATATAACCACGCCCAGACTTTCTGGAACACCCTGTAGATGAAAAAATTAGTTTTTCTAAAAATTTGTTTTAAACCATTAAACTTTTGTATTAAACACTTTTTTCAGAAACGTCAAATAAAAAAGGTAAAGGGGGGGTCAATATATAAAAAAAACCCTGTACAAAATAGCTCTAGATGAACTTGTTGCCAGTACGCTCCCTAAAGGATCCACGAACTGAACCAAGTTGTCGTTTACTCGGTCCGCTCGATCTTTTATACTAAAATTTGTTGAAAGTTTACTGATTGTTCTTAAAACATGCTTAGATAATAATTATAATAAGTTCAAACTTTAGAGTGAGAGTTCTTTTTTGGTGAATACGATTTAGTAGTTTACAATATATTATAATTTTGTGAAATTAATGGCTCTTGATTCTTGATATCTTTTTAAAACTATCTTAGAATATTGAGTTTCGCTATATTTAAGCTGATGTGTCTATTAGGATTATTGTAGGTATTTGTAAATTTAAAAAAATATATATTTTAGTCACTTCCGACATTTAAAACATCTTACCTTTCATTTTAGAAACGCTAGCATGCGACCATACCAAAGTTACCCCGTATTTCATCGAGTCCATTATATCGAAAAAGGGATTTTGGGCGTATCCGTGTCCGACACTGATCAGCTTCATGCTCAATTGGTGTTCGCCTAATGACCAAGATTACGTTTTGATGGGAGAACACGTTACACAGCAGTAAGTAAACGGTGTTCTGATTATAATATGTTAAAATTGGTAGTTGTCTAAAGTGCCAATATGACACAAACATGGATCTGGTTTAAGACAATTGATATCAAGTTTCACTGCCAGATCTAGAAGATTTTTGTATTTTTTAGATATTTTTATATCTTTAAAACAAAATAATAGGAAGCTTAAAGTAATAAACCTAACGTCTGCTAATAATGACGTCCGCTTCAGGATAGTTGAATTATTTTTTTTATATTAGCTCTTTTTTTATAACTATATGCTCCATATGTGGACCGGACCCGATGTATATTGACTGAGTTTAAATAATATTATTTCATCATTTCTAGGGCCAGAGGAATTTACTACGTGAGAACAAACGCGGATCCCCCATGGGCTCAAGGCCCCCCATTGGAAATCAAACAGAGGCTAGCCAAAAGGACTTTGCCGATTTTGCAGCGACTGCAAAAGGATTTAGGGGACACTAAAAGATAACGATATATCTCAAACATGCGATTCAATTATCTTAACTAAAAATCTGGTGCAGAAATTCGTTGAAAATATGCCTTTCTTCAAGTATTTTTTGCTGTTTCTGTATTAATTCTTTTGAAATCTACCATAATATTTTAATGATGTCCTAACATTAGTTTCTCAAATTGCTGCTTTTATTGTATTGGTAACATTTCCTTGTTTTCCTTAGTTATTATTGACACTCACTATTGAGCGTTAAAAGTCACTTTAGTTTAGTTGTTTATATTAATGTATAAAGCTTTAAATCTAGTTACTAATCAATCCAAGGTTCTAGGGCAAGGGTATCTCAAATGCGGTTCTCCCTATTGAAATTGAAGGTTTATTAGTGTGGGTTAACAAAATCGTTCAAATCCTACAGATTCGCATCGTTTAGGTTTTAACGTTTGATTTTTGGGTCATATACTTAAATACAGACCTGATCATTAGGATATAGTTTAGACCAGAGATGCTGGAACTTCAGTTTCCCATGGCGAGCTCTTAATTTGGGACGCATTTTTTTTACATAGATGACGCTCCTATGCATAAAACAGGGTTAATTTTTAAGTATAGAAAGTAGTAGAAACTGTGATTTTACTGTAAAAATAATTTTAGTTTAGTAAAGATTTAAAAATGACATCGTTTTTTAAATGTTATCCTAAGAAGAACGTGGGTCACGAAGGTCACATGAATTTTAAAACCCGAATTAGAAATTCGATAACCGACGATGAACAAACAAACATTAAATAAATCTATTGAGCTCTAGTTACGTGAAAAAATGGTACAGCTTCTTTTTTAGTGTTCCGGAAAGTAATTCGAGTAATTAGATTGAGAGAATTGAGCATGACAAAAAAAGTAAGCTCAATGGTACAATTCGGTCTCATGATTGAAAATAATAATTATTTTTACGACCCCCTATGAAAATAGGAATAAGCACAGATAATCTAGCTAGAGAATGTCTAATATCACACGCGTGATTAAAAAAATTTCAGCACACGTGTTGAAAAGCAATTTCAACAGGACTGTATTTGATTGGTGATGGCTACAATTTGAGAGCATATTTAATTTGATACTTCGACCTAACAGATCTGGATGGCACGACGAGTACTTTTCAACACACGTATTGAAACAGTTATTTTCCTAACAAGTGCGGAAACTGGTACTTTTCCGCACACGAGTGCAGTTGGCCGAGCGACGCGTACCGGAGTTTGGACAGCAGTCGAGTACTGAAATAACACAATATATTGAATTTTAAAAAGTTTATTGATAAAAAAATTTCTTTTTATTATTGTTGATGTTAATTATGGAAGATCAGTTGCTTGCATTCGGCAAATTCATGGATGGCAGATGACAAAATCTTGGGCATAGTGACGATGGACTCAATATTGTTGCTGACCTCTGGATTTTCAGGATTCCGTTGTACTACTGCTTGAATGTACGTTATTTGAGATTCGAAGGTGGATGCTGATGCCGTAAACGTTGCTTGGTTATTCTGATTCAAGATTTTATTTGATATTTTGGTTCGTTCTTTTGCCGACTCCTCAATATAACCTTCGGCGATTGAAGTTGATTTCCAGCCTCCCAATCTTAGGAATCTGTCAGCATTGTCACCGATGATCTGCGGAAGCTATGACTGGTGTATAAATGAGGATCTAGAAGACCGCGGTACCCAGCGACATCACCTGGCATTTTGCCAAAGGTATTTATGCCCACACACTGGACTGAACAAACGCCTTTTTTGTATTGAGAATGAGTAAAAATCTGTTATGCTTAGTGTGAGCTTTCCTTAAACTTCTATATTTTCTGTATAGCTTCAAACAAGTGTCATTTTGTTCCTCTTTTGAAATTGCAAAACATCGAGACTTATGATTTTTAGATGCTTCCCATTACAAAATCGTCTTTATCCATAACATCATACAAAGCACTGCGGTATGCTCCTGCTAACTCAATTTTGCTGCCACTTTAATCATTAAAGAAATTTCGACAGCTGCTTCTAGTAATTTCTTCATTGGTAAAGACGAAGAGCTATCTTCGTTTGAAAACTGGTGCTTTCAATACTCGATTTTTAATATACTATTCAAATGTTGATAATTGGTCGTAAATGTAAGTGAGACCATTAAGAGTGGTGTTTTCTAATAACATTCTTGCTGCCGATTGATGTCAATTTCAAAATAAAAACTGATTTAACGATTTAACCAAGCAGCAATGGGAGCAACTAGACACATTATATGAGGAGGTTAATGATAAAAATCAAAGCCAGGAAGATTTAGTTATTAAATACGAGAATGGTGTACCTTTTATTTCAGAAAAATATGAAACACTCCACTAAGGAACCAAGAGACCAAGTTGGTTGATCTCAAACAACTGTGTAGTGATCATGATGTGATAATTCTCACTGAAGGTTGGTTAAGTAATAAAAATCTGGATTTTGAAACTTCAGTTAAGAGTTTTAAATTATATGGATGTATAGGTCTAATTTCACCAGCATTAAGGAAAGGGCGGTGAAGTTGTGATTCTCATAAAAAAGTCTATATCAGCCCGCAGGATTAAAATTGATGATTGATCACGCTTCAGTTATTTGTATTTTTAAAGTGCGGTTTTTCTATATTGGTCATTGATGGAGTTCACATTCCCGTAAACACCTAGCTCACTGTGAAATAGTGGAGAATATCTGTCAAAACTAATCGTTATTATTATAATCCACTCCCGTTGGCGTTGCATGAATTCTGATGAGGGTTTGGTTTTAAAATGTCCCACTGGATTTTACGCTGAAACCTTAGCAGGTTGTTTTCAAATATGGACCAGATAATTTTTTCGCCCAATAGTAGACAGATATTTTTGGATCATCATTTGTTTATTGCTGTTGCTTATTACTGTGAGGTTAGTACGCTTGGTGTTGCAGCTTTACCTCGGGAAGATAGTTAGTTACCGTGACGTTAGAAACGCTCGCTATTTCAGCCTTTGCTGTTTTTTGGGATCTATAGATTGGCAGGCAATACTTTCTAATCCGAATGCAAATGGGGCTACAGATTAGACAACTTATAATAAACAAAAAATGTGATCGATGAAAACCAGGAAGATTATGTTTGATTCTCAGAATTGCGAGCCCAGTGCAAACAACAAGTTGGGAGAGATTATTAAATTTATTTAGCTAATACGAAGTGTGATGTTTGTGGGGATCCTAAAACATTATGGAAATATGTTAATGAGCAGAATACAAGTTTTAATATCCCATACTGTGTGTTCTTCGGCAATAAAAGGGTGGATGGCGGCCGAGACATTGCAAACTCATTTGCTGATTTTGTATCAAAGCGTTTATTGTAATTATAGTGATATCCAATGATTATTTCGAGAGAACTTCACATTAGGATTAGAGACATTAATATTTCAGAAGTTTTTGATAACGTGTTCCAAAAATATAAGTTCTGGCCCTGATTGTGTTCTAGAATATGTTTTAAGTAATTTCGTATACAGTGTTAGTCTTCCTCTGTGTATTTTATGTAACTAGTCATTGACGGTGGGTAAGCTTACGTGTGAATGAAAGAAGTGTTATGTAATACCGATTTTTACAACTGGCGATAAGGACACCGAACATTAACAATAGACTAGAATGTTCACCTTAAGCTCCGCCCCCAGCATTTCACTCCTTGCCCCGTCACGGAACCTGGTGAAATGCTGGTTAACCGCTCAGGCCTCGTGCCACGTATCACCCTCGTATAAAATCGTTTCGCCTTTGTAAGCGCTACATCAAAAGTGCCGACTGAGAGTGGACCTTCTAGTCTCTTTTTAATGTTCGGTGATAAGGAGGATCAACAATTAAATAAGGGGTTCCCAAGCAGTCAGCTATGCCAAAGCTCTTTAAAAGTTTAGTCTATGATCAACTTAATTGTATGTATGTATGTAAAATATTGTAAAAGAATCGTTGTGGAAGAGCAACATGGTTTTGTCAGGGGCAGATCTACTACTACCAACCTAGCATGAAAGTACTTTGTTCAGTACCTTGGAGAAGAGTTCTCAGGTTGATGTCATTTATACAGACTTTTCCAAGGTGATCGATATATTAAAACATCGGCTGCTTTTAGCGAAATTAAGAGCAGCTGGATTTGATATGAGATCTTTGGATTGATTAAGGTGTTTTCTGACAGGCAGAAGACCAAAAGTAAAAATTGACCACTATATAGCTAAATACATTATTGTTATGTCCACAAGGTGGACATCTAGCACCATTTTTATTTAATTTATTTGTTAACGATATCAGTCAATTCCTTTGATAGTGTAATTCTTTGCTATTCGCAGATGATATGAAGTTGTTCAAATGATCGAATCTAGTGAGCATGCTGACGTCCTGCAGGAGAGCCTGGAGTATCTCGTGCATAGAAATGAGATGAGTTGTTTGGCATCAAACGTCAAAAAACTCTTAGTTATTTTCGTAATAAAGCTCGACTAGTTACCGATTATCATATTAATAATATTCAGGTGCCATTAATGGATAAAGCTAAGGATCTTGGAGTTATTTTCGACAGGAAAGGCTTGTTTGGAGAGCAGTGCACTGGTATTAAAACCAGGGCCCTGCAAGTTTTGAGTTTTATTCTAAGATATGCTAGACTGTTATCATTCAAATCATTAAGAATACTTTACTTTATACTTTATAATAATCACATTTAGAACTTTGAAAGGGTTTAGCATACATTTTCTGGATTTTATCGGTTCCGATTTGGGTCTAGTAGGATAGTAGGAAGCTTTGATTTATTTTCCTTACAATATTGTGAATGGAATCATAGATTGTCCCCAAAGACATATAAAAACCATAGACCTACCAGGTCATTCATAAATTTTCAAATGTTTATATGCCAACATTAGAAATATTTACGTAAAGAGGGGATAAAGTAATGAATGAAAATAATGAAGATGGCGGCCGAAGCGCATCAAACATTGCATTCATGTACGGCCACAACGATACGCCTGCGTCATGTTTCTCCCGCCATAGGCGTAATATTTTAGTGAACACCCGTTTAAAGTCTGGTAACATTGAAATAAGCCAGCTGTCAAGTAGAAAATAATAAGCCATTACAAAAATAAAAATGACATAAAAATAATTTATTAATATTGAAATATACACATAACTAAAAAGATAAATTTTAAGTTACAGGTCGGAAGAAGACCAATTTACGTTTAATTGATAATTGATTAGAGGATTGAATGCAGATTGATTATAGGGTGTCGCTAGCCGCCGTGCCGGTCTTGGGAATAATTCTAATTATATAAATGTCCATACTTCGTATTCTATGTTGACGCAATTCGTGGGATATTTGGATTACCTCATGATGAATTATTGTCTTGAATTGTTGTCTCAAAATGAGTTTTATTAATTCATGGCAGTGGCCATCGATGCACTTTTCAAAAAGTGATCGCCAAAATAGTCATATATGCCACTTGGCAAGTCAAAAATAACAGTTTTTCTGAACAAATAACAAGAAATTAGGTATTCTATAATACTTTTCTAATCGAAAAAAATGCGGAAAATGATTTTTTTTGTCTTTTTTTAACCTGAAACCTGAAACATATTCGTATCAAGTGTACAGGATCCCTCGTTACCTACGTTTTGTCTTCAAATATTTGAACACTTGATGCCTGGCCCTCCGCTCGTTTCGGGGGCGCAACCAACAAAAACTAACCCAAAATATGGACGAAAACATCCTCGTAAATTAATTTCCATAATAAAGGCAAGTGGCAATAAACAAACAAACAAAACGAAAAGAAGCGAAATCACAGAATAGAAAATGTTGACAAACGGACGGCGAAATATTAGTCACGCCATCCCGCCGACGAATGAGAGCGAAGAGCGACTGTATGCCTACGCACATACGACCAATTGAAAATGAGCACGTTTTCCGCATTTTTTTTCGTAATTCAACTCGAAATAGGTTTCTCTAATTATATTAAATAATTCTGTTAAATAATTTTGATAGCATTATTGTTAAGGATCACCTATTTTTCTGCTGCATGACATAAATCAGCAACTAAATTTGAAGTGTTAATTAATTTTCCAAAACGTTTTTCGACTAATAATTTTGACAAAGAAACATAGGATTTTATTAACAGATGACACTTTAAATATGTAATAGTAAACAAGAAATTCTTAAAACAGGTACTCACTTTTCTAAAATAATGTTTGCAGAGCCCGACTATGAGTTTATGGGATGTAATATTGGGGTTCAAATGAAAGGGTACTCTGTTTTGATGAACATGGCGGCCAGTTCCTTCTAGACGAGTGCCGGCTTCGCGACGTTGTCGGCGTGCGTGGCAAGAAGAAGTACCGCTATTTCGTGAACAATGTGAAGTGGTGAAGTAGTGACATAGGGCCCAGTTTACATAAAGTTTCTAGCGAAAAATAGGTATAACACTTCGTGTTTTTTTGTATCTCCATTTTGATTCAAGTTTTGTATTATAAATGTTTATATGTTAATATTATAATCTACACGGTATACTTTAAAGCTATTTTTTTTATTTTGACATGCTCTATTTTCTAATAAATGTATTTTTTCTGTCACGTTATTAGAAACAAGCTGCGATTTTCTACGATACAGACACAGTCTTAGGTGTCATCGGCATCAGCGCCGCAATAGCGCTAAGTAATAGCACGGCTTGCGCACTATTTTATAAGAAGGGAATGAAGAAGGGGAAAGATGTTGGCGTCTATTTTGTCTTTGGATTGTCCCGCAGTATTAAATCAAGTTCGCTTCAAATTCCCTAATTGCCAACTCAGACGTAATGATCTATTTTATATTTGACAATCACAGTACAAACGAATTACCAGCCCAATAGAGAGGCCATTACAATTATTAAATAGGAATCCCTCGCTAGATCCAGTTGGTTGTTCAGTTAGGGTGTTTAAAAGCGAATTATTGAGTAATGTTTTGCAATTGTCTTACATTTTTATTTGTTTCTTATATCTGTCAGTTAGTTTAATAATTATATTTGTACTTAAAGTTGGATTGTATTAATTCCATCTTACATTAAATTAACTTTTTAGTATAATGATAAATTGTGTACAATGAGGTTTTCCGTTTAATAATAAATAAAATAAATGCATAAATGAAAAGCAGCTTAAAACGTAACTTGCTATTACTAATTTAAAATTACAAGTTGAAGTTGTTCAATTGTTTCAGAAATATTATTTTTTGGCACAGCAAAAGTGTCGTGAAAATCAATACGGGTTTTAATTTAAATGGAAACGAGATCATGAGATATGTCATTTGAAAGGCCTCTTCGGATAAATTTTTTGTTTAAAATGTCGCATCTTCGCGCGCCGTTGGAGCAAAATTGCAAAGTTCGATTTTTTAATAGGTCAGACGTTTTTATTTGTTTCATCTTCAGCCAAGCCCCTGAAACATTATTCAGCTTGACAACAAAATTTTTCAAAAAGTAACATGAGGAGTGACATTTTTTAGCCGCCCTGTAATAAAAGAGGTGTATATAGAGACGAATACAAACTTGGGTCAGAACAACATCTTTTATTTTCATTTCATTGGTTCACAAGTTTTCAAAATTATGATTTTACGGCCATAGGTACATTATATTTAATAGATTTAACTTTTAGACATTTAGTAGACTTTCTCGAAAACATGTAATTTAACAGGTATAGGTGGGTAGGTACACTAATTAACGCAAAAATATATTTACAGCTATACGATGATATTTTTAATAAATAAAATATCGTAAAGGCCATAAAATACGTAGAACGAACGTGGCACCAGCTTATTTTTCGTATATTCAAATGTCCTCTTAAATTTCCTTTCGGATGATTGGCCGCTAGTTGATGTTTCTTTAAAAAATAGCGCACCAGTAAGCTATTTCAAAAAAGTCAGTGACGTTAGAAATAATAAATTTTATTACCAATTTATAGGCAAATGATAATACATAGGCAAGACTGAACTTCACGTTGATTACGTGAAAAAAAATTAGATGTGCTATATTTAAAATAGAAACGTTGGTATCAGTTCCAATATACATCGAGATATGCAACGATAGAAACATCAATATTATGCTAATAATATGTAAGTGGTAGAGATATTTTTAAAAATTATTTTTTTTACATTATTATTGCCTCTACACTACTCATCTATGCATAAACGAATTTACCATTTTTTAAAAATAATTTTGTGCAAGTCAACGTATAAATAAACAATTTTCACTTATATATGTACAAAATGAGGTAATCGTACTATTTATTTTTAACGCAAGCTTAAAACATATTTATTCTTACCTAGTTTAGAGAATATTAATTATAATTAGATCATCGATATTGATGAGAAATTTTGGTTTGTTTTAAACTCATTTTTATCAGTCGTCTTGATCGAACTCTAATTAAACTTAGGTAAAGTGTAACAATAACGTTTTTATATATTTGTCAATAATTTACTAAGTAGTTTTAATTAATCTATAGAAGCTGACAACGAAAAGTGGTGCATAAGGAATAACTCGGAGTTATTGTGAAAGATAAACTTCTAAACTTTTGAATGAGCAGAATAAGTCACGCAAAATGTAACTTTCTTAATATTTTTAGTAGTGCCCTATATACTTATTTGATCCTATACTCAAATTGTCCCTTAAATTTTGTTTTCAACGAGGGGTCGAAATTGGATATTTGTTTAAAAAATGGCGCTCTTAGAACCATTTAAAATGGCTACATTGGGTTGTGACCCAATAAACAAGAGATTAAACAAACATGATATTTCATATTTTTCACTACAATGTGCTATTTATTTTTAATAGAAATTATGGTATTTTTAATCCCGAAAAGAAAACGCTACATTCGGGGGTCTTTTTCTTATGACATTTCAAATATTAGAACAGCTACTTTTCAAAACCAAAAGTTGGTGTCTGTTGCGAATAGATCGAAAGCTTTATTTTCTGTGGCAATTAAATCACATGCTAGCTTTAGTGATTGTTTATAGAAATTCCAACGCTCATAAGTGTATTTTTCTAATAACCCATCGTTATCCCGTCGGCAAGACT
>MU182043.1:585403-604476 GCA_016904865.1 Pissodes strobi
GCCATTTTTTAAGCCAAAGAACATAGATTCACCAGCCAATTAATATATGAATCAACGATTTGTGTGATCCTCTCTTATGGGTGTAAAAGCACATATAGAAAATGATAGATTTATTCTGTTGAAAGTAAGTTAACCAAAATTATTTTATTATTATGACTTTGTCGATACCTTTATACGAACAGTTTTTACGTACTGATTGTGCTTTTTTAATTTTTTTATTCATATTTGCAGCTGTGTAAGATCAACATGTTACGGTGCCAATCGCAATGACAAAAGTTGTCTTTGGTCAATTGATCATAGTTCAACTCCGGTAATGGAACGTCCCCTCCCTTTCCTTGTCTATGGCCACATGGAATTTCACCAATTTCCAAGAGTGATTTTGTTTGAACACACCAGCATTTCTATTAGTATTTAAAGTTTTTAGAATTCCTTTCCTTATAGCAAGTGGTAGAAATTTACTCGTCAGTTTTAGTTTATCTCAACTTCTCTGATTAACTTGTCAATTACATGCTACTCAGTTAGCTAAATTAACCGAAGTAGCAACTCTGCCTGATGGTGGTGTAAATTTAGTACAAAAAAAACGGAATAGGTACTGTCGGCAACACTGGTTGCGAGGAAAAAAAGCTGTGTTTATTAATGAAGACGTTTAATTTCGGAATCTGTTACTGATGTGAAAAGCAATCACCTGCATAAATCACAATTATTCGGCAATTATTTTAGTTAGAATTGCGGTTGTGTTTACTCCAACGTTACACGTGAAGAAATCATTACTTGATCGTGCCACGTGGAAATTACTAAATCGCACGTGACTGATAAATATTGACAGATATTACGTCGGTGTAGTACGAGCATTTGTTAGATTTGTAGTTTTTTTAGACTGCGATGCCGAATATAACGGAAACGGACGATAACTAAGAAAGACTAACCGATGTGATGAACCGGAGTTAGCAACTGATTCTCTTTAAATTGTTTCAACAAATTATTTTCTAATTCTTGAAATTGATTCAAAAATAAAAAATTTCAAGTTTCAAGAAATCATGCCCGAACCGCGTTTAAAGTTAACCTATTTTGCCTAAAGAAAATTCAGCCAAATGTGCAACCTATCATAATGCCTTACTAAAATAATGTAACTTACCATTGAGATATAATCCAAATAGATGGCATTGTGCTAACTTCCCAAGACCGAAGTCAGATCCCGAACCGCAGCTGACATTTATTTTTTTTTCGACCGCATTATAACGTTAATGAACTATCTACAAAGATTATCACCCACTAGTTGCGCGCTTCAAAAACAGGTCCCCCAACACTCTGCTCTAAAAGGAAAACCTTGGCCAGGGGGCGTTTCTTTTAAGAATATTCAGCAAATCAAAGACTCGGGATTGGAATGTAAAAATCATGTTAACTGGAATAACCAATTTTAATTATCTTAATTTGGAAAATGCGGCAGTACTAAAACCGAGGTTGGAATTTACAAAACATGTTAAAACGCTAAATGCGACATTAAAGTTTACGGCAACTTAGGAATTGTAAGTGTTCTTAGTAAAAACATCTTAATAGCTAGACTACATGCCGATTCCAGATTTTTCGAGGAGAAAAACAAAAAGCGAGCCTTGAAAGATGATATATAAAGATAAAAATATTTGGGAAAGAGTCATCTTCACGTCAGATAACACATTACGCTATGAGAACTCGAAAAAGTTAGTTTAGAAATATTCTTCACGCTCGGTAACTCGTTACGCTGCCCGACCGAAACCTCGAAAAAGTTAGTTAATATTTATCCATTTTGAATGTTACGCTGCCTAAATGGTTAATCAATAATGACTAACTCGTGAAAAGTGTCTCTGAGTACCAGAGGCCCGTGGACAGTATATAAGCAGTCAAGAAAAAGTCATTGCGTCGTAGAAAGCGGTACCTCTCTCCAACTCGGGCCTAGAAAAGAACTATTATATGTTGTAAAAGGAAACTGTTCGAAATATCATCTTACTTTAAGATTTGGGGAGAATCAGATAAAAAGTAAATTACAGCAGGATAAGTGTTAATGATGCTAATTACTTTTCTTCTTATTATGTCACAACTTATTGTCTGGCGAATTCTTAAATAACTAGGTCTTAACAGAAATTACCTGAACATATTGGAGTCAACCTCTGGATTAATATAAAAATGCTCCCTTAAATTTGAAATCTCAATTAATATTTTGAATCACGTGGGTTACAGCTGGCGGTGGAGTGTATTTTAAATAGATAATCTTAACCAATGAATAATTTTGTGAATTGTACTGTTAGTGGGTTAGTTTTTGTTAGTTGCGCCTTCGGAGCAAGCGAAGCGAGCCTAGGGCGGAATAACGAGGGTGTCACATGTGGTCAACTAATATGCATTCAAACTATAACCATGCATTACCCTCCCGCTCGTTTCGTCCACTCCAGGGTCGCAACCAATAAAGACTAACCAAAATTAACACAAGGTATGCCCGAAATCAATCAAAAGAAAACACTTTAGAAATTGCTTGCCTTCACGGACTGCAAAAAACACTATGGCGACAACCCTGAACCATACATCTAACGACGATTCATGGAAACAAATCGATACATGTTGTATTTGAACTTAACTCTTCGGTAAACACAAGTAAGATATTAGCGTGGACGATACATCTATGACCCACGTGATTATCTAGCTAATAGGAAATATGATCAACAACAACGCTTTTTGTCAGCATGAGTACACTGTGTCAAAAGGAATTAGGAGCACCGCAATATATACAAAACGGAAAATACCCACAAATAACATTGACCTTTGCCTTATTTTACAAATATGTTCAAGTATACAGCGTGCTACAAGAGTCAGAGCATTTTCCTAAATATTGGAACTTCTCGTAAAAGTCTAGACATTTTTAATTTTGAATATCATATACTTAATGAATAAGGGTAGAAACTACAGATGCATATCTGTCACAAGCACCATGAGCCATTTGTATGGAAAAATATTGAGGAATGTAATAGAGGAAAAGTATGGACTCCAAGCGATTGAACAAACGGCAGAGTTTCGCGCTGGCAGATCGTGTGTGGACCATGTTTTCACGATGGTGCAATTTAATGAAAAGATGGTAGTAGCAATGAACCGTGAAGTACACCTACTATTCGTGGACTTAACAAAGGCCTATGATACTGTACCGACACAAAAACTTGGTAAATCCTAGAAAAATCCCACATAAATAACACTGCAATAAAAGCTATCGAACAACTGTATGAACACCCAACATCAAGAGTTAAGATAGGAACTTCTCTGTCAGATAGCTCCCAAGTTACAAAGGGTCTGAGACAGGATTGCTGCCTCTCGCCCACACTTTTTAAAATATATTTAAACGAAGCATTGAAGAACTGGCTGAGATCATGTAGTGGAATGGGCATACAACTGAATGAAGACATAACTCTATATACCCTTCACTTTGCAGACGATCAGGTGGTTATTGCTAAGATCTAGAGTTCATGACTCGAAGACTATTCAAACACTACGAGGAATGGGGCTTATCAGTAAATAAAACAAAAACTCAGTATCTTCGAGTTAGGGGAGATAAAATGGAGGTTCTCGAATTTGGTCAACAAGAGACCATAGATGCGTGTAATGAATATACCTACCTACGGATAAAAATTGATGAAAAAGGACGAACAGAAAAATAAATTAAATGAAGGGAAAACACGTAATCGGCTGTCTAAACTCCATTCTTTGGTCCAAATGCATATCCCGCTAACGAAAACACCTCCTGTGCAATACAGTGTTCTTGAGCATAACCCTATATGGATGCGAAACATGGCAGATAAATAAAGCCCTAGAACGTCGGCTATTAGCACTAGAAATTGATTACTGGGGAAGATCCGCTGGCAAGTCAAAGTTCGAACAAATTAGAATAAGATAAATAATGAAGGTGCCAACAACCATTATAGAGGAAATACATAAACGGCAACTAAGATGATATGGACACGTCGAAAGAATGGGCGAAGAACGTATTCACAGACAATTAATGAAATGAGTGCCAACGGAAAGAAAAAGAAGAGGCAGACCAAAAAAACATGGATGGGAGGAATAGACTAAGCAATGTCTGAACGTGATCTACGGCCAGGGTACTGGAATACCGAAGAGGCTGGAAATTTGGAATCCGAAGGCGTAGGATGCTACAGCAACCGATATAGTAGTAGTAAATACTTAAAATCCAACTATTCAAAATATTGACGTCTAACCGATTTGACTTAGAAATAAATGGTTTGCACTCCAATCTTAGGTTTTAATTATCTACCTGGTAGTCTCAACTTCCAATTTTACCAGAAATATCTGAAAACCAGAATTGTAACCTTCCGTTTATATTCATCAGGGGCTTCACATAAATGTCATGTTTCTAACATCGATATTCAATATAGGTATATAATATGGAAAATATCTAAAATTTTACGAGAAATTCATAGTATATAATTAAAATAGGGTTGACACGCTCTAATTTTTTGCGACACACTGTTTATGTAAATTCCTTCTTTAAATCTGGCAAAGGTAAAAACAAAATCGTGGTGTCTCGGCATTATTTGCGTTTAGTTAGGTGCTTCCAGGCTTTTGGTCACACTCGATATTGCTTTATTAATACTAAGTACCTACATCACTAAAATCTATGAATATTTATATATAATGTATTTTTCAGAAAAAGCTCTTTCCACGTGGCCCATTTAAACAAGGAAGATACGTTCCACATGCCACTTGGCAGCAGACACTACCGGCATATGATAGCATAGTTAGGGAGGGGCGGGGGTTCTGTTAGTGGGTTTCGCGCATAGCGCAATCGCCCAGTGAGGCTTCCGTCCGGGCTTAGCTAGAGCTGGGGCACAGGTGGGCTACACCTTGATTGGATCGGTGGCACTATATTTCAAGGTGTCGTGCATGCACTCTCTTGAAGGCTCCGACTATCACAAACAAATCTAAAATGGTAGCTGTAAGCTGAGTTTTTACAGGCACAGACAGAAATGATCCCACGAGAACATACGGTTCCCTCCCGCCTGGATACCGGCGTGAATGGGGATTTCTTCTGGCTAGGACACCCGATTCTTTCTCGGGGAGAGAAAACGGTCACTGAACGTTTGCCACCACGTGCTCACCCAATGGCGACAAAGGAGTCGATACACAACGCTTGTTAACTCGACCGAAGACGAAGCGGAAGTCTCAATAGCATGGTTAGGTTTTGAAGTTTACATGACGGCTTAACTTCCTGTAGAAGGAATGACGTGGTTGCCGGTATATCAGAAACGTATTAATAAATCGGATTTATTTTGATACCAACAATATTTTGAAGAGAGACCCAGATTTTTATTTGTGTAGAAAAATAAAAATTATACAGGTCCTTTTCATTCTTAATTAGAATTTTTAATATAGATTTTGTACCGTAACGAATCACAAATTATTAAAAAAAAATAAACTGCATATATTGAAAAACATTTTAAGTAAAATATTAGGCTTCTTATTTGACCATTCATCCATATGCTAATATTACTTTCATTATATTACAAGGAATATGCTCGTATAGGTTATTCAGTAGCTAACTCTATTTACAAATTGACAACGTTATCTATAAATATACTTTAGACGGTGCTTTGTCTAACAGTTGCAACTTATCTTACATCATATTATATCAACATCATCTATCTACCATATCTAGTACATAATATGTGTTTATTTAATTACTGAAAAAATAAAGTGGAAGAAAATAGTCTAAGCTACGGCTAGCTACGGTTTTGTAATTTACAATAGTTTTAAAATTCCAAATCTTACATTACTTATGTTTGGGAAATTAAAGTAACGGTGCAACAAGTTTCCTAAAAATCTTGAACACGAGATCAAATAACAAATTAAAAATATATAGTTGTACCGAACGTATAAAATGCGCCAAAATGAGGGTGCATTAATACATATCTAAGTTTTTGTTATACAAATTCTAATTTTCCAGGAAGCGGCAAAAATACTAACACATATATAATAAAATTATTAAACTTATTTGCAAATCTTATTGTACTGATTAGAAAATATTTAAGTAATAAGCAAATAAAGCGGTAACAATAAGTGCATCAACGAAAAGTAAAAAATAAATATTTATACCACAGGGTGACTTGCATAGGATTAACCTCTATGGTATTTTGGAAACTATTAAAGCTACAAACAAATATTAACAAAGTCGATTGGTGTTAAGCAAATTTCAATGTTTGCTCATATATCTTGATCTAATATTTATTTTGAAAATGATAAATTTAAGGTGAAATGTACTTAAAGTAATGGTTCTGACACTGGTGAATTAAAAAAAGCAGAATACATACAAAAAAACCTTTAAATGATTTCTTCAAATGAAGTATAAGTAATTTTTTTGGCCAAGTTAATGGGGAATCTTGATTTATATCTTAATATATGAACCAAAGTTTTACCATGCATTTACAGTTAAATAGTATACAAGGGCCTTAGCTCAGGCCAGTGGCTACTGTCAATTTTTTTCGTAATCTTGCAGTTTCCAAAATAGAGTACGAGATATTCTTACGTGAGTCACCCTGTATGTAAATATTTTTCCGAATACTAAGAACGTGCTTTTTTATGAATGTGCTTCGATGATTTTTAATATCGTGCGTATTTTTGCAGTGCAAATTTATGTATTGTCGTATTCAGGGACGGATTAAAATTAATAATACAGAGCCCTCTATGCCTCGATTTATTCAGGCCCCTCTACCAAGCCAACATGTTTTTGAAAAATAAAAATAAGTCAAATAGCGGCATATCGGCAAAGGACCCCTACTTCAAAATTCGGGTCCTCTGCCAGTGCCTACTGCGCGTAATGAGTAATCCGTCCCTGGTCATATTATAAAGTTATATTGTATATTGCGTAGAATAACAAGTGCGAGATCACTTTTCGAAATTATTGTTCGCGTTTCAATCAGTTGAAATATTTAATTTTTAATTGCAAATGTAAAAGGTATTGTCCCTCTTATAGTCAATTAGTTACTTGACAGTGCGTATTGACTACATAATGAATAAATTAAAGTACAGTTTCCTAATTATAATCTGGGGAAAAACCACCTATACTTCTTTGTAAATTCAACCAAGTATATATCTCTCAATTTCCCGCAAGTATATGAAAATCGGTTCCTGATATAGAGGTTTGAAAATTTTGATTTTTCGTTTTAATCGACGAGCAGTATATGTGGAACAAAACAAGCCTGAAAAAAAAACTTGGAAATGCGCGGAACAATTAAGGGTTTTGTACGAAATATTCTGCATCCAGTTTACTGGATAAGCCCATAAAAATATTATAGAGGTTACGACCAGATAACAAAAGAGAAAAAGGTTTAATTCTTCGTCCGTAAAACGTTGTGCGGTGAGTATCGAAAATATCAATTTCTAACTAATAAGTTCTGTCGTCAATGGTGCCATGCATATATGCGTCCTGCGGTTCGGGTTGGACGGCTTCCTGTCGAAATGGGTTCCTGGATATTGCCCCACTTAAGAAAGGATTGGCCGAAGGTATTACTGTTTGCTGCGATTGTATTTGTTCCTAAAAAGAGAAATTTATGGGTGACATTTGCGTTGGTAAAAATATGGATGGTTGACTGATGGTTTGATATGTGAACATATTTTCACCCATGCTCGAATATATGTTTATTTTACTCCTTCTTGGACTGGGAATAAAGTTCTTGTAAATAACAACATGTTCTTGTTTAGAACTGCATGTTGCAAAAAAGGGGCTTTAACGTTTCGGTTATTCAACTAATCTTCATTAGAAATTAAGATATTATAGCCTCAGACTGCAATTTAGAGACAAAAGCATATAATAATACAAGATCATTAAATTGGTACTATTTGAGACAACATTTCTTCCATACAAAAATCTGAAAATTTACATAACTTTTCAAAAAAATACAATATTTTCCACATTTTACAGTATGGCACGATGACAACACACAATGAATATATTTTAAAATTAACTAATTAATTAAGTATTTGGCAAGCAAATTAAAAAAACGAGAACGAAATGCTTTGGGGTTCAATTCCCTTTGGTATGAAAAGTTGATTCTCCTAGAAAAATCCGATATTCTCTTTGGATTTTTGTTCCTTTTATTTTATGATATTGTAATATATTCTGCTGAGTTTTTTTTATGTCAGTTTTGCGCTTACACTGTTTACAGTACTTCTATTTTTTTTTAGAATTTCGATCATATCGTGTATTTCCCGTCTCGTCGTTTTCTGATTTTAATATTTTTACGTCAAAACTATGCTATCTTTCAATGCTATGTTTTAGTAAAGTTGTTTTGTTTTTTTTTTCAAATTCATATCCAAATATTCTGTTTTTTAAAATTTTGGCTCGTTTGGTCAATGTAGGGGAGGGTGGGGATATTTTTTTTCAATTCAATAACAATAAAGCTTTATTGTCATAAATTTGCAATTTAATTGACAAAGCAAAGTCTTATGCTAAGAACTCGAAGATATAGGCAAAAGCAACTTATTTGATAATTTTACAGTAAAGATACTTCTATAAAATAAAAGTTACTTAACTATATTACATGGTTTCAAAAGAATGTTAGTATATCTAACTATTAATAATAGGACAACAACTACAGACGTGTTAATACTAGATGAGTATAAAATAATTAAAAGAAAGAAAACAAAAATAATAAAATTTTATATAAAACAGATTTACATGTCAGATGGGATGGGGTTAAGAAATGAACACATAAAATGAACAAACAAAATAAGAGGAACCGAAATATTCTAAAGAAACATTTGGTCTTGATAATGATGAAAGTTCGCTTAAAACCGGCAATTCAAGTACTCGTCCACGGTATAGAAAGCGCACTCAGCCAATAGATCACGACATTTAACTCTAAACCTTTTTAAATTAAGTTCAAGTTTTGTGTCTTGTGGCAAATGATTATAAAATTTAATCCCACTGTATATAAAGGAACGATGGACCATAGCAAAGTGTAGTATTGGAAGTCTTATATTGTTACCCTGCCGAGTCAGATGAATGTCTTGATTGGGAGAGAACCTCAACATGTGTTTTTTTTATCAAGCATCAAGATCGATACAGTAATATAGGGTGGATTCATATAGATCATAGTAGAACAATTTTACTGGAATTCCAACTTTATTTATTATTGAATGCAACAAAGGATACAAATTAACATAGATATATTTTTCTTATACTGTTTGTACTGAAATATAACGGAATGATGTTTCTAGTTACTACGGGCTTACTCAACTTGTAGACGAACCAACTCGAACCTCAGGGAGGGGCGAATTCGCCGTCTACCTGGATCTTTGTCTAACCACCAATCCTGACCAGTACACAACTACAGTTGGTCCGCCGTTAGGTACTTCCGACCACAAACTTATTACAACGGTTTGTGAATTGCCACTTCTACAGAAGGATCCACCATTGCCTAGCACAATCTGGCATTACAATTCTGCAAACTGGGACGATCTAAGGGAGTTCTACTTAGATTTTCCTTGGCTTGGCGTTTGCTTTGGCACTGACGACCCGTCAGTCCCGTCAGTCTGCTTCGAAGAGATTACGTAAGTAATCTTCCCAGGAATGGAAGCATAAATCTCAAATTCCACCAAGTTACCGTCAAAAGGAAAGCTCTGGTTCGACAGAAGATGTGAAGGAGCTGTAGGTAAAAAACAGCAAGCCTACAAGTACTGCCAGCAAAATCAGACCGCCGAAAATCGCAATTATCTTGTCGAAGCGAGAAACGAATGCAAACGTGTGATCGACGAAACTAAGGACAAACACAATCAAAGGATCAGGAATAAACTTTTGCAATGCCCCAGTGGCTCCAGGAATTTCTGGTCGGCAGCAAAGGCAGTAAGTAAAAACTCTACAAAAACGTCTCTCCCACCTTTGACAGACAAACGTGGCATCAGCCAAGGAAAAAGCAAACATGCACGCCAAAATGTTTTCATCGCACTCTACCTTGCTTTTGCTCAATAAACTACCGTCCTTCGGACTGCCAGCCTCTCTCTGCAGCTGGCTTGCCAGTTTCCTTAAGAACCGATCTCTGCACGTTGCAGGGGACACATCTCAGACACATTCACCATTAACGCGGACCTGCCTCAGGGCGCAATACTTTCGCCAACTCTGTTCCCCATCTATATTAATGATCTGCTAACAGAAACGAATAATCCTGTTTACAGTTTTGCAGATGACAGCACCATTGTTTCCCAATTTAGATCAAAAAATCCTTTACCAGCGACTGAGACTTACCACTTCAAACAGGAGCAGATTGCAGCAATTAGTCAAGACCTGGAGATAGTTCAAACTTGAGGCGACAGAAATTTGGCCCAGTCCAATGCAGCAAAGACCCAAGCAACCACGTTTACCAAGAGGGCCAATACGGCGGGCCCTGACATCATTATGACCATTCCTTCAGCCTCGTCAATCGGACTATTGGGTGTCTCGGTCAACAGAAATATGTCCTGGCATGACCACGTTGCTAACATAGCAAAATCAGCCTCCCAGAAGCTTAGTGCGCTATTTCGCAACAAAACACTGTAACACCGCAGCTCTTGCTCTACAAAGCGCAAATAAGAACGTGCTTAGAATATTGCTCACACATCTAAGGTGCCGCACCAATGCACACCCTAAAGCTGCTGGATTCCATTTAAAAGAGAACTGTGCGTCTTGTCCGCGACCCGGAGTTGACCCGGTATATGAATAGTCTGGAACACCGCAGACATGTGCCCGAGATGTCCCTGTTTTGCAGATACTTTCATAGCAGATGTTCCCAGGATTTGGCCCGCCTCATCCCACCTGTCGCAACGCCTGTCAGACAATCACGACAGACGGCAAGAACGCACCATTTCGTCGTACAACTGGAAACACCTAGAACATCGCTTTACAAGATCTCCTTTGTCTGGCGCACTGCATCACTCTGGAACTCACTCCCAGAACATCTGTTTCCCCCTAATTACAACCTACAACTATTCAAGAACCGTGTCAATCAATATCTTCGCACACACATCACTCGTCGAGCGCCATAGTATCTCCCTTTACTGTGTGTGCCACTGCTATAAAAAAAAATAGAAAATACGGAGAAGTTGACGCAAAAAGGATATTTCCGATGTATTCTGGCTATACATCCACACTGTATAGGTTCTGGTAACTTAGTTACATCCTCAGTCGGTACTAATGCAATGTCGTCAACATCGAGAAATACATAGGGGTACCCGGGCGGTTTTCGTCTCAAAAAATTTACCAGATATTCGTTGCCATCTTCAAGAGAAACAATTTGGCCAACATTGTGTTTCAACGTCTTTTTGGTTGCGAACTTTACCAAAACAAAATCATGGCTTGAAATGATTCCACTAACCAAATCATCTTCACGTTTTTCGTTATTAATCTGATCTTCTATATCAGTCACCTCTGACGATTTTGATAAGTTCATCGAAATATCCGATTCCAAATCGTCAGCATTTACATTCGGTATTTTTTCTTAGGCGTGCTAGCTTCGAAATAAATAGTTCTTTAAACTTGCTTCACTTTTACTTCCTGCCTGTTTACTGTATCCTGCAGTTCCTCTAGATTTGGGGTATCAGTCAAAATTTTTGTTTTCACAGCGTTCTTTCTCAGGCGATTTTAGTATGCCGGATTCTTGGTTAATGTCAATAATATTATTCACGAGATTTGGTGCTCGTAAAGAAGGCCCAGCGATGTTTTCTTCGTTTTCAGTAGAATTTTCTGATAGAATACCTTGTTGAAATCCAGAGAAATTTTTAATCGTATTTTCATCAAGTGGATTTTCGCGATCTGACACATAGGAACTCAGAAACTCGTCATCCGAAAAAATGTTTGGGTTATAGGGGTAGATCCCTGTAGCGCGAAAACCCTTTGGTATATTCATTGATGTAAAGGCACGCTGGAAAGCTTTAGCTGCAAGAGGTACTATATTCTGCAAAGACATTGTTGTGCCTGAGTTAGAAACCATAAAGTTATCTGCTGCGTGATTTAATACGTTTTAAAAGGTCCGTAGATGGCAACATCGAGCGGCTGAAGTCGGTGCTTCATATGCGGTGGAAGGGTTAGAATTACAATACTATTCCGCTTGCAAAAATCAAGGCACAACCAGGAAATATGACTCCGATAATTGTCTATCACTAGTAACACTTTATTTTCCTGAGAACACTTTGAGAATTTGGCAAAATGTTCAAGATACTTTAGAAATATTTCTTCTGTTTGCCAGCACTTGGGCTACACTCAGAGAACCAGATGGCGCGCTAAACAACATATATTCCTGTACTTTCTTCCTTGGGAAAATAAAAAAGGTGTATGAAATTACAAGTGGCGCAGCACACAGTTACAGTGGTACCTCGTTTCCCACACATGTTTTAATTCTTTGTTTGTAATAATTTTTCCAGGTTTATGAGATGTCTGAACGCCGCCGGTTTCATCGCAGTTATTGATCGTCTCTGGGGCGAACTTCTCACGTTTCATGACTGTTCGCAAAAAAATTATAAAATTCACCAACATTACGCTTGTTGAATGCCGTAGACCTGGCTAAACCAGTTGCTTCGGCACTCTGATGCCCAGATCCGAATGACGAGACATAAAGCCGGGCAATCAATCTTTGAAAGATACTCAGGTATCTTAATGCGATTTTCAACCACAAATCTAAAAGCAAGCTCCCTCGATTCTCTTGTAGTTAGTTCATAATTTATCTTAGAAGCTGTCAACAGGTAACTGGCCAAAAGAACTTCTCGTTTTGTTGAAAATATTTGGTTTGGTGCAAAAGTTGGTAAGTATATGGTATCTTCACCTTCAATTCTGAATTTTTCTGCATATCTAGGGACAGTCATTTTATTTACACGGTACCTTTTTGCCGTAGATGTTCTTTTACAGCGCGTTTCAATCTCTCAGGTGATACCGGAGTATGGTTGGTCCTTAAAATATACTTAAATGGCATTTTGGTAGCTGAAGCATAAAAAATAAATTACTACGGTTTGGAAACGGACTAAAAAGTATCAAATAAAAACTATGAAAATACTCCTAAGATTAACGCAAAAAATTTGAAGCAGATGCAAGCAATAGATAAGCGATATATTCATAATTATAAATAGTAATTCGCGAGCTCTTGAAATATTCACAAAGGGGGATTGATACATCAAGGGAGGAATGATACTGTATCAAGCCTCCAGGTTACCGTTGTATCAATGCTCCCTGGAGATACCATTGCAATATTTTTTTTTTGAGAGAACTAGCCTAACTTAAAATGTATTTAAAGGCGACAATCCCATGTTTATTTATCGTAGTATAATCTCTACAATAACTTTGATACTTAATCTTAAACATGAGTAATTTGACAGACTCTTGCTTACCTTGAAAAGTTATAAAATTTCCCCATTTAACACATAAAACACTTTAATGCTGGAGAAACACGTGATGGCTGCGATACGTGCACACAAATCGTTTAGTGTTTTGCTTGGTAACGATTGACGGACTCTCTCGGTACACAGGTCAAATTTCAATAAAAGCTGGCCAGAAACGATATTTTCGTTTGCGGTATCTTTAAGCAAATTTATGACGAAATTATTTATAACACTCTAGTACTCTAGGTGGCTTTGGAAAAAACAATTGATATATTTTGAATTGTTTGCAGCGCCCTGTCAAACTTACCTTATGGTTTTTTATTAGCGTTATTATTTTCAACAAATAAATATTTTGATAAAGTTTGTATTCAACTGGCTGTTTTAAAAATGTATTAACGTTTTTAATTAGTTATTGATAACAATACTCAAGGTACGTAATAACTAATATTTAAAATATTTTGATTTTTCTGTTTATTGCTGCTGGTAACTTAAAATGTAAAACATTGATATATTTATCAAATCACAATTAATGTAATAAAAAAAAATTGTTAATGATTTCACCATATTTCCGACTACAAATATACTGTAATATGTACATTACGATTCTGACAAAAGAGATCAAGAAGAAAATCTTGCTGGAATTTGCTTCATTTTTTATATTTAATTAAATTTTGGCGTTTTGGGTGATTTTAAAATTGGTTAAAGGATTCGCGCAATATTTTTACTGTATATTTATTAAAATTCTTATTTTATAATTGCATAAATTCGTAAAAATTTACGAAAAATTACATAATTTACTTAAAAAATTATTTTTTCTCTTTTTAATACGATAGTCCAGGAGATTAGAGTGATTTTTTATTTTAATGATTGGGATGTCTGTGATTTTTAATTTTAATGATTAAGGAAAAGTAAATTAATAAATGATTTTTTATTTATGAAATAAACTTGTTCCAGTCATACAAGAATAAATCTTTCATTATTTTTTATTTCTTTGCTTCAGATCGAAGTTATTTAACTATAACGTATAAGCAATTGTTTGAAATACTTCAAAGCTTTCCCGACCAAAGTAATAATGCAAAACTTCTGAAATTGAAATTAAAAATATCTGAATTAACAGGATATCAAGACTTTCCCAATTAGTTTAGGTCGACTTGCAAAACTTTTTACTATAATTATATTTCCAAGTGGAATCAATCAAGTAGGATCAAAGAGAGGTTTTAAAAAAAAAACTAAAATTGGCTTACAACTGTTGTAAAATTTAAAAAATATATATATATTGTAAAAGGACGTAAAACAGTAGCGTTCAGTGAGTGTAGTGAGCGGTCCAAAAGACGGAGAACAAAACCACTCCGAGAAAATTCAACACCACTCACAGGAGTTAACTTGTGTCGCTTAAATGAGCTGCAGATCATGTGGTAACTTATCCGCATCGAAAGTTCTCAAAATTATTAGTAACGAACCCGAGCAAGCCAAAATTTTTGAAAACAAAAACAATCAAGATAATTTTAAGCTATTATTAGCTCTAATAATTGTAGAAGCTAATTTGTCTAAGCATCAGTATAAAATTATCAAATTATCAAGACCAAAAATTTTTTGTCTCAATTGGGGCTGGGCGATTATTAAAAATAATAATCGATGTTCGATTATTTGTAATAATCGATATAATCGCTTAGTCGATTAATCGAAATAACCGATAAGTCAAAATAATTGATTAACAGATATCATCGATTAATCAAAATAATCGATATAATCGATTCGTCGAAATAATCGATTAATCGGTTAATCAAAATAATCAGAATAATCCATATAATCGATTAATCGAAATAATCGATTAATCGATATTTTCTGAAATATTAATTGATTAGTCGTTTAATCGATTAATCGATAATTTCTTAAAAGTTAATCGAATAATCGATTATAATTATATTATAAACACTTTGGCTGAATCAGCAGATAAAATTTATAGTTTAATTTTAATTTGTAAATATGTCTTTGATGGTACCTCGGGACAGTCAGAATATATTAATAAGCAAGTGTTTTTGAAAAACAGCTGCACGGATGCTGGAATTTAACCGACTCATTTTGCAACATACCATCCATGCGATGCCATTCAAGAGGGTGCCGAATCGATGTTTTTAAGATTAAGATTAAGATTTTAACGACTTCTGGGTAAAAATTGGGCGTGGCACCCCCGGATTAGCCTCCAGCAACGGGTACCTCTGCGGCCTTGTCTTCGGTTCGTCCCCCTGAGAAAAAAATCCTGTCTACGCCCATGATTCATTCTGCTCATGAAACTCCTGAATTCACCGTTGCATAAAAAATTAAATCATCAAATTAAAAATTTAAACCCCTTTGTTTGCAACAAAGGAGCCATTAATTTTCAATTTTTTTTTAAAAACGGTTTAAGAATATACAAATGATTTTTATCTTTTTAAATATATAGATGATCCAAAAATTCAACAAATCACGATATTTTAAACGTGTAATATTTAATAACTTTTATGTCTTATTTCTGGTAAACCTTATTATGTCCAGCTCTGCTAGAAATTCGACCAGTGTGCGCCGTGTCAAAGGTCGCCTGCCAATATCCTGCTAATTTTCGAACGGGGAAGGAGGCACACCGTTGACGTACCACCCCGGAGAGTGAACCTTCTTATCGTATAGTTAATGTTCGGTGCCACGGCGTTGGAGAAGCAACATGGTTGACGGCATCGCGTCATTATGTCTTTTGGCGCGCATTTTGAAACTATATCAATCCTCCCGGTGTCCCAACCATCCCCACCCTCCCCTATAGTTCGTCGCAGTTTTTACAAGGAATTTCATATACTACGTGGGTTTTTTCTAATCTTTTGGAATTTTTTATTTTAATATGTTAAATTTAAGTTTTAAAAGGCAGTAAAATCATGATTTTTAAATACTCTTCGAAGGTTTTGCGATAATTTTGCTATATATGGCATAGATAGGTAATTCTTGATCTTATTGTCTTGTGTTTTTCTTTGTTTTTGATTGTCGTTATAAAATTTTTGAGTTCTTTCTTTAGAAATATCATTTATGATTTTTGTGGAAGTTCTTTATTTTTCATTTAGTGGTATAATATGGTATATGGTATGATTTTAAATGATCCCATTTTTTTAAATAATTTGTTTTGCCACATCAATAGTTATCAAGAGACAACGCAGCAACGTCCAGTGGATGTGGTCTTAATATATAGTTTTCTGATAATGTTTTATCTTTAATTTTATTTTTAAAATCAAATGAATCTTTAATGTAGTAAGTATTTTGATTGACAATGTTTTGTAAAATATATATATTTATTTAAGTGTGGAGACGTTTTCGAAAGGTGATTGAATGCATGACACAATAGGTCTTAGTGGAATATTTTGCTTATGCAGTTTTGGTATGCCATAAATTCTTGGAGGTTGTTCGTTTAGAATTCTCAGTTTAATTGCAGTACTTGGTGATATAAACGCTTTATTTGCCCATTGTGTAACTAATTCGTTTCCTTTAGTATATATTTATTGAATATTTTTTAAATTCTTTATATGTGGTATCATCATGTAATAAATCGGACATTTTTTACCATACTCAGCAGAAAACATTACGACTGTTTTATTCGATTTATCTGGCTTTAAATTTCTATGTTTTTATTTACTTTCAAACATGATTCGGTTTGTTTCACTTTGTTTAAGAGAATTTTATTGTTTCTAGGTTTTTAATTTTTTATTAAAATCACTCTTATAATTAGTAACAATATGTTAATCTTTGTTGATCTTTAGTTGCGGAACATAAACTTGTAATTGAAGTTTCAATGTTACTAATTATTTCTGTGATTGGTGTATCTCCATGAGTATCAAAAGAAGTGGCAAAATTAGGTCCCAAACTAAGAATATCAGCTACGTTATCCGGAATATGAACATTTGTCAGATTTTGAATCCAGTTTGACCAATCATTATATTACTGCTATTTTTTTATGTATTAGATTATTTATTTTTTTGATATTATTCAGTTTAATCCTGCGAAAAGCTGTTTAATTTTTTTTATTTCTTTGTTCTATAAAAATATCCAAAATATTGGGAAAATAAGTTCCAGGGATGTTAAAATTTTAGCTATTTCGTTCTGTAATCTAGTAATATATTTTGTGGTGTCAGTGATGAGAATGTGTAGATGTAGTGCCAGTAACAAAGTTTTTTGCAATGCAGTCTTCCAATTTTTGTTTCAGGCATTCACAATCAAATAAGATATGTATTTGTATTTTATTTTGAGCTTAGCAATTCTGAAATTGTGGATTTAAATTAAGTTTCGTTTCAAAGCTTACCTGTGAGTAAGTTCTCGGCGCGGGAGGCCTAGGCGGAGCTTCCGACGACATCTGTCGGGAAGTTGCCGAAGATTTCGCGGGAGGAAGAGCAGTTTCCATGGCGGCACCGTAGTTCGCAACTCCACCGCTCAGTTGGCGCTGAAGCGTCCCGTTCGATTGTGTCTGTAACGTCATATTGATTAATGTTGAAAACTTAGATATTAAAGAAAATAATTTACTGAATGATTTAAACTACCTAAATGATTAAGAATATTGCCCCTGTAAAGATTGAAACATGACATTGAACAAATCCCCAAAAATATGCCTTATTATTGCTATTTTTGTTTTGTTGATATTTAGCGTTAGAAGTTTAAAGATACGCCTATAGACACAAAATGAACTTACATTGTATTTAATAACCGGAGCCGACTCGTTCATTTGATTCCATTGCTTCTCCTCTTCGGCTGTTGGATCCGCCCAAGGTTGTAAATCGCCGGACGCGAAAATTCCATAAAAAATTATTCCACCATAGTGAATAAAGGCCGATAAGATTATCAGTATACGCCACTGTTCTTTGGTCTGAAAAAATAAAGAAGCATTTTTATTTCATGCTATATTTAAAATTGGCGTCTTTATCACTGTACGATAAATAATAACAACAGTTTTTCTACAGAAGCGATATAACCAGGTCTAAAACCAAGCCTGTGATTAATTAATTCTTTAATCAAAATCGAATTAAAAGTTGATAGCAGAAACTGCCATAAATATAGCAGCATCATATTTTCCCTTTCACAAGATCGAATTTTATTGTGATGTCTTTGTAACCGTTGAAAAGAAACCCCCTAATAAAGTAGCGAGTGTTCCGCACGAACGCGTCCGAGCTGTGAACAATGGGCTGCGTCCCGTGGACCGACAACCGGCAAACGACATCAGCATACCGAGAGTTCATTTCGGTAGACGCACCCAACCGAGAAAACTGGAAAATGAAATATAGCTTTGCATCGATACGGTTTCGGGAACGGGGGAAATATAGCTGCATGGCTAAGTAGTGGAACGGAGGCCCCAGTTAATCACTAAAAACGAGTGAATGCCGATAGATCAAATCTCTCGTTCCGCTATAAAAACTGATTCTCCGAACGCTCCAACTACAATTTTTAAAATATGTAAATATATGTCTTCTAAATGGAAAGTTTTGCATTTCTTAACCAGTATTTCATTGACAGATAATAAATAACAAAGTTTAACATTGAAAATAACAAATTAAAAATTGAAATTATTGAACTTATTTAAAGAAAAGAAAACTCTCAAAAGTTCTGAACTTTGCAAATTCTTAAATTGCTTGCACCTTCAGTCTCACGTCCCATGATTTTTTTTATAGAAAAAATACTTGAACACTGATGAAAAAATT
>MU182043.1:634476-660009 GCA_016904865.1 Pissodes strobi
GAACGTGACATTGTCGTTTTGTCTGTCGAATTTCTCTGAAAAAAAAAATACATTATTACTATTCAACAATACCTTCTTAACATGTGTTACTTAAGCGTATTTGTAAAATCCAAAAATTTTTATGGTATAAAATGGTTTAGAAAACGGGTTTGTTTTATTAATAATATTTGTATTATTAGAATGCATTGAAGTATAAAAAAGATAGTATTAAGCCATACATTTAAAATGAAGAATGACATTATTTCGAAGATTGCATTGGAATAGGTACTATTGTTGAACCCAATTTGTGTGCTCTACTGAAAGAGACCTCTTTATAAATTAAACAATCTCTAGGAACTAGTATTTATTCATTTATATATATCTACTTACGTCTTTGCCTTCTATTTCCGAATTCACCATTCCCATCGTTTCCCGCATTCCGAACATAATAATAAATCCTACGCAACATAATACTGAAACTGTGGCTCTTCTGGAGAGGTGCGGTATTTCTGCCCGAACATATCTGGAAAAATAAAGAAACAGATATATCTTTAGTGATTCAGTGGAATTTTTTAAATAAGAATCGACTACCGTATTTTTTTTCTCGACAACGTTTACTGTTCTTTTTCCACCCCCTTGTGCCATTTCAATTATATATTCATTCTATCGTCTGATAATGGATAAGACAAAAAGAAAGATAAATATCTGAGTGGCTTATTGATGGTAATGTGCTCGTTCAACTGGACATTCCACAAGTTGGTCTCTAATATTTTGAGTGAATTACCTATTTTTTCCGATTTCTTGAGAGCTTCGACATTGAATAAAATGCTCTGTCCACCCCGAACTGTGTCATTATCGTCGAAAGAGTCTGGAGAGGCGGCACCTTTGTTCTGGGTTGACTGGACACTGGTCCTCCCTACTCTCAGGGTTAGATGATGCGTACATTAATCAATAGTGACACATCCTCTCGCTAACCAAGACCGTAGTGCGTGGTGAAGAACCACATTCGACGAGAGGTGACGCCGTTAACGCAGAACACTACGGATCTAGAATTGAAAGTCGATACATATTCCTGACTTGAGGCAGCAGTTACGTCAGTACCGTACTGAAGCGGAAGATAAATGATATCGGAAAGGTTCGGTGACTGGATATCTTTGGGTGGAGTTGAAGCAACGGAAAGGCCAGTTCTGCGATACAGAAGGCAACGAAAAACCACCGTATTAATATTTCCATGTATAATCACTATGGCTAAGGCCCCCAGTCCCCGGCAGACCTTAAATGATCAGCGGGTGCTAAGAATCTCCGGGTCAGCCATCAAGATCGCTACATGGAATGCCCAAAGTATATCTGAATAGGGAAAACTTGCCAACGCCATTCGTGAAATGGAAACGCTAAAGATACATATTCTAGGTATCAGTGAGACTAGTCTTCCTGGATCAGGACAAACTACAACAGCCACTCATACAATGTACTATTCCGAAAACAAAGATATGCATCATAGACAGGGAGTGGCTTTTATTGTTTCAAATAACGTAAACAAATCAGTTATCAGTTTTTCACCTATCTCAGATAGAATCGCTCTCTTACCGGTTGGAATGAACATTCTACAGATATACGCTCCAACAGCAGATCAGAGGGATGATGAAGTTGAAGAGTTTTACGGAAAAATTGAAAACGCAATGGTATCATTTAAAAAGCTTGAAATTAATATCATCATGGGAGACTTCAATGCCAAAGTTGGAAAGGGAAGAACAGGCACAGTGATTGAAAGTTTTGGTCTGGGTATCCGTAACGATAGACCAGATCGATCGGCCGAATTCTGTCAGAGCAACGAGATGGTAGTTGCAAACACATTATTTGAATTGCCTCCTAGATGATTGCATACTTGGAAATCCCCCACACTCGCCACACCGCATTATTAGAAATCAAATAGTTTTTATAACCGTTAACCAAAGATGTAGAAACAGCTTTAAATCAGTAAAAACCTACGCTGGAGCTGATATGTACACAGACCACAATATTTTGGTAGGTGTAATAAGAGTTAAATTGAAAATATTACATAAAAGAAAAAGGAAACGCTATCAGAGATCCCAATGTTAACCTTACAGTAAATGAACAACTAACTCAAAGTCTGAATGAAACACATTTCCAAGGATACAGATGCTACTTGGACAACAATACAGGAAACCATCGTTGGAATCAAAAGCTCTTAAATAATCAACGCAGAGTAAACAAAAATGGATGACAGCCGAAATTCTAGAACTGATCGACCAGGGCATACAAATCACGAAATATCCATAGATATAAACAACTTCAACTCGAAATTCGTCGTAAATGCGTTGTAGCTAAAGAAAATTGGCTGAATGCCAAGTGACTAGAAATGGAAGAGCTGCAGAAAAAACATGATTCATTCAATCTACATTTAGTAAATTATGATAACACAGTTATAACCGACATCACTGATAAAATAAAAACATGGCAGCAATATATCCAAGATCTATTGGTCCATGATAGCAGACTAAGTCAACACACCTTTGAAGTTGCAAGTACAGGTCCAAGTATTATAAGAGATGAGGTAATACAGGCCACTAATCGATTTATTAGGCTTTCGATAAAGTACAACATACGAAAATGTTACAAGTTTTACATAAAATCGGGCTGGATCAACGGGACGTAAAAATTATCACCAATCTCTATTGGAATCAACAAGCTTCAGTTCAAGTAGAAGAACAGTTCATGGAGAAAATAGAAATCCAAAGAGGAGTAAGACTGGACTGTATGTTATCCCCCCTGTTATTTAATATTTATTCTGAATTTATACTGACGGAAGCTTTGTGTGAACACGAAAGAAGAATTTATATAAACGAAGTAACTATAAACAACATTCGATATGCATATGACACAGTTCTTCTAGACAACTCCGCTGAAGATTTGCAATGGCTCATTACAAAGATCAATGCAACGTCAACTGACTAAAATTGAAGACAAAAAAGACTAAATATATGGTTGTTTGCAAACGGAGAATTGATATTGTCTGCATAGAGTTGGAAAACGAAAATATTGAACACGTGCAGACGTACAACTATTTCGGATGCTGCTTGAACGCTGAATGGGATATCTGACAGGAAGTGCAAATTCGCATTGCCAGTAATGCCTTTATCAAAATGAAGCAACTTTTAACCTGTCGACAACTAAACCTAGAACTGAGGCTGCGTCTAGTTAGATGTTATATCTTTCCCATACGGCTCTACGGATTTGGAAGATGAACATTGCTGGACGGGCACTGTAAGAAAATCGAAGCATTAGAAATGTGGGTTTATCGAAGAATGCTGGGAATTGCCTGGACCGAACGAATACGCAACGTTAAGGTTTTAATATGCATACATATATTCAAAGCCGAAGTCTTAGGAACAATAAAGTGCCATAAGCTCGAATATTTAGGACATATCATGAGAGGTGAAAAATATCGCTTAATGCAGTTAATCATACAGGGAAAAATAGAAGGACGCAGAGCATCAGGATGCCGACGAACATCTTGGCTGAAAAACCTAAAGGAATGGTATGGCAGAAGCACCAGATCACTGTTTCGTGCAGCAGTCTCTAAGATGCACTAGAAAAAGAAGAAGTTCTATATTCATTTTACCACCTTAAGGCATGTATAAGTATATTTTAAACAAAGTGTAATTGAATAGAAGTAATATTCGTTATCAGTTAGATGATGTATACTGTATAGCCATGCAAGATTTCATTTTTTCATTTTAAATTATTTTCTATATACTTACTCGTCTATTTTTCTTAATGGAGGTCGTTGGTATTCGGGTAAGCTATCTAGGCTGACGTCATCGGCTTGCTCGCTTGCTCCTTTTTTCAGCGCAGGGTCGTCGAAGTCATCGTATTGTTTCCTGAAATGAAAGAACACCTGATCAGGCCTGTACAATACAGTACAAATTATTCAAATAGAATAAAATTATACCAAAGCGATTAAGAGAACCAACCACAATTCACCGAATTTATCGAGGACTTATTAACTTGCTCTAATGTAATGAACTATCTCTCGCTTTAGGTGTGGAAGAACTTGACAAAAAATTGGGCAGGCGAAAAAGATGTGCAAATTATTTGGAAATAATTATTTTTTAGATGTTTATCTCAATAGTCCTGGTCTTAGTTATAGGGGAATTACCACTGATCCAGTACTGCACCTGCCATAAAATACGTAGACCAGTTTCCTATTTTTCACTAAACTCCATGGCCCTGTTAGTGGTCATTTAGCATACTTCACCACTTCTGTTTTGTTCGTACCTATTTATCAGAACAACAAACTGTCACATTCTTCGTTTAATAAGCTGCATCCTTAGATGTTTCAGAGATCGCCCGCCATCATTCTAGAGGCTACTATATCCATTGTTATCCTTGATGGTCTTCCATTCTTGCTTTTACTCATTTCTTAATGGATCTTTGTAGGTAGGACTGGTCAACCCACAAATGGATTCTGGCATGAATAATCGTTAACTTTTTCACTGCCTTGGTGGTATAAGTATGTATGATGGTGTGTATTATTGTAAGTAGTCAATTCGGTCTATCGCCGACTAACGGAGCCAATAGCCCGTTATTGTCTCCAACCTGCAGCAGACCTTTTTTTTACCAGATTATCATGCTTTCTAATAGAGAAAAGACAATATTATACAGCGAATGCGCTGAAACCTAAAGATTTTGCGTTCTCTCCGTGAATAATTAGGATTCTATACACCCCGGCAAATATCTGGAAACGTCTTAGAACATCAGCGGAAGCCACTTCACGTCACTTGCCATGCCGGCGTTCGGTATTCATAGAGAAGCGTGGAAAGAAGTGGAAAGTGCTCGAGCGCCCGGCGCGACGGAGGAATCATATCACAATCGCCCGGAACGTGATCGATGCTGCAACGCACACAATGAGGGCGGAAAATTAAATCTAAACGGGTTTATTGGGAAGCCGGGAGAAATGTATTTTCGACGTATTGTTCAAAGAAGATGGGATCTCATTTAATGTTACTGATTTGACAAACTTTAGTTTACGAATTTGAAACAGAATTGTTTCTGAAAGGAACGTTATTGATAAAGAACGGCAACATAAACTACCACCCAATGCATGGTTTCAACTAACCCAAGCCCCTGTACGATCTAAGACTACAATTGCTTTGTGTCTATTTCGTTTTATCAGCTCCTGCTTAATACATGTCAATTTTTTTGTCTCTAAATATATTATATCAAATATCAACGAAACACTAAAACGTCACTCGCGAATTGAAACGTTTTATTCCTGATGCCTGAAACGTGACTGTTGGCCGACGCGGCCTCTTATTCCAAATCCCTTGTTCGACTCCCCGAATTGCCCGATAACTCTGTTGTGTCCTATTTGGTATCGAGATATTGACGAGAACGTTCTCTTTATTGTGTTCAGTCTGCGTGGGTGTTTTACAATTTTTGTACACAAATTTTATTTCTAGTTTATATTGAGTCGATACTAATCTCTCCTAAAATCAAAGCGGCACGAACGTAGTAAAATTGTTGTCTCAGTTGTTAGGCTCTATTTCCTTCTATCTTAGCAGCAATAATAGTAATGTAGTTGCAGAGAAGCCTACCTAGCCGTTAAACCTAAAAAATCCTTGCTGCTCGCCTCAAATCTCTCCCTTTGCCAAATTTACTAAAATGTTGAAGAAGGATTTCCTCCTGTTTCGCCGCACTCTCCACGTTAGAATCCTTTTCTAAGCTTGGAACAGCCAAACCTTAAATTAAGTGATGGTGTGCCATTAATATTACCATGAAGGAATTCAGAGACCACCTATCCTAGTATTACCCACCTTCATTTATCGAAGCATCTCTATTTTCGATTCAAACAGTACTATGTCTGGTCGTCTTCATTAGCTGGCTCTCGGTTTCTTCCAATGGCTAAATTAGTTCCTAATAGTTCTACTAGTTCAACTGTTTTGATTAATACCAATCGTTCCGGAGCATTCCCATATTCCTGAACAAGAGCTAATTTACCTCTATCAGAATAGAGAGCCTTAAGCACCACCTGACTGCCACTTCCTCCTCCTGTTCACCTTGACATTCTTTATTCTAGCTATACAATCATGATAGCACTTATTCTCAAAAATATCATTGTATGCTTTGCTAAGGGGAGGCTTCACTTCTAGCTTCCTAATTTCCAAAAATACTCCCGCCCTCTTGCGATTCATCGTTATAGCATATCAATCCGTCGTTCGTTAAGCACATCTCTTCACTTGGAATGCTGGATATAATGGTCTTGTCATCTTTAGTCCATACCGCTATACTGAAAACACAAATCAGTATAGTACATAACTTCACTTGGGACATCGTGGCATGTTTCTCTTTCATATCTTCCTGGTTTCTATATTTACTTCTGCATACGATGACTCCACTCTAGTGCATCGGTCCTTTAATGTTGTAACGTGTCAGCTTTCCTTTTGCACCAAGTTAGGTTTGAAGGTTTAAGTAAGAGTTTTTCTTGACTAAATGGCGGACCACGGCAAAATGGATGATTGATCCTTGTAGCATAGATGAATATAGCTCACGCAAATTCATCTATGCTTGTAGTCACGTAAGGATATATATTATGGGGTTTATTCTTGACAACCTGATGCGGCTCATTTTATTATTTACTATCACTCGCCATATTGAGCAGAGATCGAAGTGTAGATTCGGACGACTACAGTGGCTTTATACAGGACAGTGACGACAATGTTTCGTCAACGCGCTGATTGGCTGCGCCATTTTGGAGCAAATTTAGTTTGTTTTCATATGTGACTGTGGATAAGTTCTTGTGATTTATAGCGATTTTATGCGCTTTTCTAGTGACTTTTTTGCTGACTATTAAACCTGTGTGTGTAGTTTCGGTATATCCAATTAGACATTAAAGTTATATTACGTTTTAAAGCGTAGTTTTGCTGCTTTCGTAGGTACCAAGGTAAGTAAACAAATGGTATTTTAAAGTAGATTATCTATAAGATTTAGTCAGACGTAGGCTTTTACATGCCCTGCAGGCCTTCTATAGGCCCACCAATACATTATTATCCTATATGTAGTGATTTAAAAAAATCGTGGGCATGTAAAGTTGAAGGGTGATTGTTTCACGAGTATTTTTTGTCACACCAAAGACTTGTTATATTCTACTCTTTGTATTTATAAGAATGTAGTATGTTGCAGCTGCATGCCTTTTTTGATATAAAATGTTATATTAGGCTTTTTTTTACCAGTTGAATATTGTATTGTTCTACTTTGAAACACTTAGTTACAGTATAAGTAAACAAGTTGTCAGTGTCGATAACTTTGTGATCACGATCACAGTCCAAATGTACCAGTCCCTTAGGATTAAATTAACCATTTTAGTCCTGGAAGTACAAAAAATACTTTAACATTTATAACATTCCATGTTTAACATCATATACGTAGTTACTGTTATGTAGTTAGTAGGGCCTGGTTGTAAAATAGAGGCTTGCTTAAACTCAGCTTATTTGAACTACGACTGGTGGTTGAACTCCTTAATACATTGCTGTCAAATTAGATCATTTATCTGCAATGTATTTTAAATGGGATTCTTCAACCACCAGTCTTGGTTTAGCTGACTCGAGCTTAGGCAGCATCGTACAACACAGTCTAAGTAACATGTTCGTCAAATGTCATGCCTCAATTTGCATAATTAAGTGATGTGTACATTACAATGTAGTAACAGATTATCTTTTCTTGCAGGTTCATTTTGCACCAGGCATGTGGGAGGAAAAAAGATGAGATAAGAAGTTAAAGCCAAATGCTAGCCCAACCATATTTTCCATTTCCAAAACCAACGTGGAGAGAAAGGCTTCTGCAAAGCGTGAATTTGCCTCGAAATCTCATCAGATTCCATATCGAGGCTTTTTTCCGAGCAAACTGAAGAGTCAAGAATGGATTGGATTTTTTACCATGAACACATGATTTATTTTTTTGGTAGAAATGGAAAATTGATAGTACAGTTATCACAGAACCTTGTCATAATATGAGTCAAAAAATAATTAGTAGATATGTAGTATTTTAAAAAATTAGATAACAAGAGAAAAAGTAGTAGTGCAAAAATATGCTAGTAAATCGTTGAAAAAAACTATTTGTATTAAAAATTTCAATTCAAGAAACTACAGTTTTTTCCATGTTTAAGGTTCTTTATTTAGCTTTTGTTAATAACCGGAGGTGTATTCCTGTTTTGTATTGTTTTAAATATATTAGGTAATATATGCATATTTTATTTAAGATTTTTTTTATTGTTGCCGTTTAGCTTAAAGCTTTATCGACAAGAAAGAAGAGATCGAAGTAAGTTAATCAAACAACATTGAGTAAAATTAATATATTTATTTTAGATCAAATACAGGTTTGTCAAATAGTGTACCTACTTTATTTCCTAACACTACATGAAATGAACTTCTGTTCGTAGTCAACATCCATAAAAATCATAATGAATTTTTCATTATTCAGGATCCATTTTTTGATAGCATCCTTATTAAATCTGATTTTTTCTCTCTGGTCAAAGCTGAAAATTGAAATAAGCTTTAATATTCTTTGTGTTGATTATAAATAAATAAGATGTTTTTAACATGAACAAGTCTTAATCTAGACATGATTTTATGGCAGCAGCTTTATTTTTAAACTGATCAATTCTGTTGAAAATTTAGAATTCCATGTGATGGAAGACGGAAGCATTGTTTAGACAATGACAGAAGTATACATCATGTCATCTTGTTTAAATATTATGCTTTGCTTGTCCATATAGCTATTTGCTCTAAAGAAAAGCATCAACTGCTGTATAAACTGGATACCTGCTTCGCTGCTTCATATTATATATTGTTCCTTTCAAAACATTTTTTTGGGAAGGTTCCTAATTCAAATATGGACCTAAAAATTACATTTACTATTTATAACATCACCTTGCTGAAAGATACCACAAATCATGGAGAAATTACTAAAATTTCATGCCGTGAACACAGACGACCATTCTGATTATCACATTAAAACGTTATTATTAATAAAAAACAAATATTTATATATATTTACGTACCAATCTGTCACAATCTTGAATCATCATAACATAACCCCACTTACATTGTCCATTCAGCTGATAAGTGTCTAGTTTCGGTTGAGTTTCTGTCCCTTTCTGTACTACGCTCAAAAAGAGTCGGAAACATGTTCCTTGCCGCTTATACATGCGGGATTTTCAAATGCTAGTATAATACTTTCAATTATTTTGCTAGTTAATTTCGTGAAAATTATTAAAGTTTTGTTAGGTAAGGGTCCGGTTAACATATTCCTACCATTATAATACTTCAGTCGCTTTATTTTGTTAGCTTCTTGCTAAGAAAATGCAAAAAACGCGAAACTTCCATATAAGCTTTAAGAAAATTTGCTCCCAAATGGCGGTCCTGGTCTATTGTCGTCACTGTCCTGTATAAAGCCACTGTACGGACGACGAAATTGTAATGACCTCTACCGATAGGTGAATGCAGTGCTGGAAGTGAATTGTAGTTGCCTTCTACCGGAAATTCAAGACTAGGATCGTCTAAGTTATCTTTAGAGTAGTTTTCTGTAGCGATTTGTGGTACCAACTCCTGAAGGTGCGTTGCCGCTTGGGGACGTTCTCTTTTTGTGTTGACGTCGCGGAAATTGTGATTTACCTTTGTATGTTTCCCTAATGAATAGCGGGTCGAATGGTTATTTCCTTTTAGCTAGGTCGAGCAATTATTTAAGATGGGCTTTGGTACATCAAAGTTCTGCGTTTTCCTTTCGAAATCGCTTTAGATAAATTATTGGGTATGACAGCTCGTGGCCACCTGACAGGTGATTATATTCTTATTGGCCATGCGTAGTTGTGTGCAAATATTGGAAGGAAGCGTCTGCTTCTGGAGAGTTTTCAAGGAAATCATTCTACGTTGGCTTGCCGATTAAAGCAGAGTGGCCGTGTCGGAAGTTTTTTTGTTTTACCTCATGGGTTTGTTCCAACCGACCAATTTCTAGACTCTCAGGCCTTATTTTGTTTACATTAGTTAATTTTATTCGTTAGTGCCTGGAACTCGCGCCATAACTGGGATTTGATGCTGCTTTAATTAAGTGAGTGAATTTGCTTTTTTGTCTCACTACGACCAATACCGCCATTTTGAAACGCCGTGAGTGGATTTTAATTGCGTCTCAATTCTTTAGAGAAGCCTTTTTGTCCGTCCACGACCTACCTGTACGTTCCAACGAGCTAGTCGTATAGCAACCCTTTACGAGTAATTTCTTTTTTTTTTCACTGTTTTCTCTTGATATATCTTTTAAAATATTAACGCCTAAACGTATTATTCATCACTCTGGTGAATAAACCCAAGATTTAACTCAAATTTATCTCCTTGACGAAAATACGCCAAACCGTAATTTTATTTGCTCAAGAATTAAGCTTTAATTAAATTCTTTTTGTTTTCTTTTCCTAATTCGGATAATTTTCTTTACTCTAATTAATAAGTCGAAACTTAAAATTCTTGCAAATCAAGAACTAAGATTCAGCTTGCTTTACTCGTGATAGTCGATACTTTTAACATTTTTAACTGACCGAAAGAGGCTTGAAGGTTTATTAGAATAATCGAGTATAATTTAACGAAATTTGCAACGAGCAACGCGAAATATTTTTCCGAATATCGATTTGTTTAGGTACATTTATTAGGGAACTCTCGTTTCATTTCGGTAGATTTGGCGTTGTGTTGCCTAGTTCCTGATTTAGTTTTCTAGCCTCTAAGAAGAGTGCCTTTATGGTCAGATAGACTCTAGTTAATAATTGATTAACGAAGACTGCGCCCAGTCAACTAATTTAATTTTAATCGACTGCCCAAGCTATCATTTATTATTGCCGTACCTAGTTTTAATTATAAGCATAATTAGTTTATAGAGCGGCACTGTGAAGTCAGGTCACAGCATGATTTGCGCGCCTAAATAATAATCGAATAAGTTATTTTATTTATGTTACTTGAACTGTGATTTCCTAATGTAAAAACGTAAATTTATATTTTTTATTAGTTCGGTTTGTTTCTAACACCAGTTAGATCGCGTAATCTTCCTCTTTGAATCTCGTTAGCAGCCACAAGGTGATCACGTTCGAGTGAACAAAGGAACCTAATTATTATTGGAAGTTGTTGTTCTATCTATAATACATAATTATATAGGCTTTTAATTGAGCGAAATAATTCAATTAGTAATTGCTTTTTTATTTTCTTGTATTTTACCCTTATGCCTCAAGTAACTGAGTAAAATTTATGACTTTTAGAACAGTAGTCAGTTCTAGTCGTAATATTGAGTGTAAGCAGTTTAGAGTATCGGAAAAATCGTCACCTCATTGTTTCTATTTTTCGCATTGAGTAATAAACCAACTTTCTTTTTACTGAATTTGCCTGTGTTATTTAAGTATTCCTGGATTACCTGGACTACGAAAAAATCAGGACGATTAAAGAGGTGGGTACTTTGACCCAATTCATTTGCGCTCTATGTTTGCCGAACATTGGCTTCACTGACTTGCTATAGATACCACAGTTGAATATTGCCTTTATCGTTAATCCTTAGTTTTTTTGCGTCTCACTTTTCAATTTTTAATACTGGCCTACTAACTTGTCTTTCATAATTAAATTAATTCTCCAATTATTAAATTAATTCTCGGTTGTTATTTTATTTTTCATTTGTTCGGATTGATTAAATTCAAATCAACTTAATCAAATTAATTTCGAATTTATTTAAGTAATTTTCTCTTGGTAGTTGCGAAGCTTAGGCTAAAACGAATACCATATTTCAGCTTTGGAGTATTTCTTGTATGTGCCGTCTACAAGCCCGTGGCGCCTTATAAATCAAGCCCACCCTTACTCTCCGGCATTAGGGCTAGGGCCTATTTGCACGCTTTGAAGACGACTCGTTCTAGCTCACGCATCTGTACTTACAAATTCACTCAATTTTAAATTTTTCTTATTTGATATTATTCACCCTCGGTCTCTTCTAGCCGAGGTGAAGGTTTGCGCCAATTGGAAGAAAGAAAAAGCGTGGCAATGTAACTTATCAGTCATCTTATAGACTCACCTCCTTTCTAATTGACTAATTGACTCTTCCTTCGTTGTAATAGTAAATAGGTTAGTAATCGTTATATCCTTAGTTGATCGTCATGTTGGATCACCATGTAAGTGATTTCAGAATATCTCTTTTTGCCCCCAAGGCGATCCATCCTCGGCCTACCACCTCTCTTTTTCTCGTCAGAGATTTAAGTTCCTCATGTGAACATAGGTTGCTTCGGTAATGGCCACGCCGGCAAATGTTTGGACAATGGCCAGCCTAAGACAGTACGCATTTGCGTCCATGCTATCGAACTCTACCAGACTCTGGGACTGGGAGTTAATACCTACCGTTATTCTACCTTAAAGCGCGCAATAATGGTAATAATAGATATGATCTGGCTCGAAGTATGTAGCGTGACTAAAACACACATGTCTCGAAGAAAGCTTTGTCTTGAAGAGCTATTCTATGTACGACCTTTCTTAAAAAAATTAAATTTATTTTTCTAGAATTTCTAATAATACTTTTAATATTGTATTATAGACAAATATTTTGACTAGCGTGCAGCTAACTCCAATGCAAACAAAAATTCGCAAACACATTTTAGAACTATCGGGCTGCCTGGACAGTTAAAAACTTTCGACGTTATCGAGCTGTGCTTCCCACTAACAACAAGGCAACGCGAAACTCGCGTGCCAGATATAAAAATCTAAATGGACAAAACGCATCCGACAAAAGACCGCGATTAGATTAAACGCATTTAAAAGTTTTTATGATAGATGTACTAGCCTGAAAGAGTCCCGCCGGTTTAATGTGGGGCTTTCATAACACATAATGACTGTCTCCGACTAAAAGTTTCGTCGGGGACCATGTTAATGCATTTTAGTCATCGGCGGCAGTTTCGCCAGGGTTGGACTTCTGGATTCTAATGTCAAATAGAAATAAGTTGAGAGAAGTTAAGAGAAGAATCATGGGAAGGAAGAATTACAATGAATAAGCAAGCAACAGTGGCGGACATATCACCGGGCAGTTCGGTGCGCCGCCCTGGGGCCCAAGGTTCAGAAGGGCCCCACGATGCCGCGGGTTATAAAGTATTTTTGTGTTAGGGGCCCATAAATATATTTTGCCCTGAGGTCCACACGTCCCTAGATCCGCCGCTGGCAAGCAAAAGTGCAGAACGAAACATATTAATCAATACTGTAACGAAAAATAATAAGCAGTTGAAATAGAGCAGAAAACAAAACAACAAATAAGAAGTAAATACTGGGAATAATACAATTACACGACGAGCATAGATAAAGCAAACGCAGCAAATAACAAATTAGTTTAAAAGAACCGTAAATACAGAAAAAATCAATGGAATGAACGAAAGCAACAAGACAAATTGTTCCAGACAGTGAGAAAAATGATCAGGAAACAATAATACACAATGCAATAGATAAGGACAAACTACTGAAGGCGAAAGCGAAAAGCATATAAAAAAATATTAAAAATAATAGGAAATCGACAAACAAGTTTAAATGGGCCAGACAAAGCAGACCAACAAACCCAAACAAAAAAAAATCGCAAATCAACGAACAAAGAAACACGTTAATAACAAACCAATATACAAAATCATGACTGGAAGGAACAGCTCCACGCTTCCCTAAAAAATTAGAGGAACGAAAGATATGAAAACAAACAAGTCGATGAAGAAATATAAATGAACAGATACACTGACAAAATTAGATCATAGATTGTCGGTATTATAATGTAATTAATCTGGTAATTTATTCAAGTGCGGTATCTTAGAGAACAAATTAAGATGGGAATAGAAAACATCAATAAGAAAAGAGTTAGTAGGAAGCTTGAGGAAAAGATTGAACGTAATAACAAGACATTTCAAAATAACTCTAAAATAAGCTGATATGGTGGAACAAAATAGTAGAACTATTGCAGTTGCTCGGTAGGAATAAAACTGTAGGAGTATTGGCCAAAAAACGGTGAGATTCTTCAAACTGAGTTTTAGCAAGATATTGATTCGGCCCTGCCCTAATGTCAGATAAATCCCCGCGATCGAAACGGGCATCAGCCATTAATTTATGCCTCGTGACAATTCGACGTCGAATGGTCGTGGCGACACCCCTTTGGGTTACGCACCGATACAAACCAATTATTATTCCATATAGATGTATCAGAGGAATTGCCTTTACACGAAAAGGGGAGACACACTGATCATTTTGCCTAATGTCACTGTTTATCGGTTATTACTTTTACTAACATTTATATTTTATATAAATGATTATGATGATAATTGGGAACCTAAAACCGAAATACCATATTATCCTGACTGATCGTCATTTCAAAGAAAAAAATAAATTTTTCATCAACATGATTTTTCATTGTGTTCTTCTAATACTGAAAGATTAATGTTTTTATGAGATTCGACTATTCTAACGCGTTCATAATCGGGATGATAAGCGAAGCAGACACGAAAGGCATATAAAGCTAAAAGATCTTTTAATGAACTTAAAAACAGTATTTTATATAGCTCAATTTTGAAAAATAAATATAATAGCGCAAACTGGATCTAGTCTCGGATTGAGGTTCTATGTAGGGTGTATCACGATGAATGCCACGAACTATGGATGTTATAAGCTAATAATGTTCAAAAATGTGTCGATGCCATATGATAGCATCGATTTCCCACAATTTAAAATTATTTTCAGTTATATAAGATGCACCAAAAAGTAGTAGTGCAACGACAGAGTTAAAGTTTTTTAGATTGTATATTTTGTGTATTTTGAAAATTCTAAATTCTGCATAAAAACTATGCGTTGTTTCTTACCACTGATATGATGCCAGGATGCACAAGTGTACCTAACTGCAAGGCTGACAGTAAATTTATTTCGAGGCGCATTTTTTCTGCATGCAACATAAACCGTTTTGTGGCAGTTTCTTAATAATGAGTCAAATTATTCCAAACGTGTCCAGAAAATAACATTGGGCTCTTTTTTGTGCGGCCATTTCATACTACTATGAAATTTCATTTTCTGCAAAGACAGATAGACAGCATCGGGAGTTGAGTATCCATTTAAATAGAGAATATAGGATTTATGTTATTTTTGAGACGAAGAAATGATAATAGAATTTTCCATGCTGAAAATAAAACAAAAATGATGTGGCGTGTTATTAATCGTACTTAAGATGTAACCAGCCATAAGGTAGAGATATGCGATGGTAATGTTAAGGTGCATGATGTGAATATGGCTGAAAATGTTAACAGATTTTTTTCACGGTTAAATCACAGACTAAGTTTCGACGAAGGATTTACTGATAATAATATTCCTTATGCAGCAAAATCGTTCTTTCTTTCCCCTATTTGCAACTTTGAAATTTTGTCTGTGATTGCTGGTTTGGAGACTTCTAACTCTGCTGGAGAAGATCATATATCGAACAATTTAGTTAAAAAGTATGGATATGCTCTCTGTGATATTTCGACCTTGCTCATAAATCAATCCAAAAGACTGTATTTCCTGCAAGTTTGCATTGGTTCTGCCGTTTTATAAAAAGGGAGATTGGAATTATTACGCTAATTATCGTGGTATAAGTATAATCAGTTCATGCTCAAAGATATTTGAGTTAATTCTTAAAAGGCAGTTGTCTTCTTTTTTCGAATCCAGCAATAATTTATTATCAAAGTAACAGCATGGTTTTGCCTCAAACAAGAGTACAAATACAGCTTTGTCTGATTTTCAAATAAAACTAGTGGATGCACTTAATAATGGGTTATGTGTAATGGGTCTGTTTGTACATTTTTCGAGAGCTTTCGATATGTTGACCCATGAGCTTTTGCTACATAAGTTGGCTAAGTTTGGTGTGAGAGGAAATCCGCTAGATCTTTTGATATCTTCCCTTAATAGTATATTATATACCTAGGTTGAGAAGTAAGCCATTATTTACCGAGCACTTTTATATCCCGAGGCGCGTAGCGCCGAAGGATATAATGTGCGAGGTTAATAATGGCCTTCTCAACCGAGGTATATATAGATTTTTTTTTTACTACTAACACTGATATATTACCATATTTGATTCGATTTGATTTTTATATTAGTCATTTTCTACTTATTTTTCAAATAGTTCGAAATATCAAGTAGCCTGGAAGTTCAGTTGTCTAATTGACAGATATCGTAACACAATCTCCTGACAGCTCCATACATACAAAGTACCTTCTTTCCATCTAAATTTTTGACAAAATCGCTTTATTAATAAGAATATTATGGGGTCATGAAAAGTGAGTTATACTGTATATAATTTTTTACTAATAGCACTGATACAATCCTTATCATTATTTGAAGTGATTACATTTTGAAATTAATCATTTCCTACTAATTTTTCAACTAATCCGAAATGACAACTAGTTGTCAAACTTACAAGTTTGACATTTTGACATTTTCCGTTTCCGTTTCATTATTGACCTAGGTTTTTTTTAATATTATTATTTACCTAGGGTGAGAAATGTTACTTCTCATTTGAGGAATGGAGTAAATAATGGTGATTTATCATGTTAGTAGTAAAAAAAAGTCGTTACCAAACTGTCATCGGATCAGTTTCGAGACCCTTGCTAAATATTATTTATACTAATTACTTAATACATTTTCTAAGTGGCCAGTTGTCATGAGCTGCAATTTTTTGTTATGCTGACAATACCTATCAATATTCTGATAACTGAGCGTGACCTACCGTCACTAAGGGTTTCTGCTGAGTTTGTATATAAGAATGAGCTGATAAATACAACTTAATACTTAATAAAACCAAAACAATGACCGTACTTTGCTCTGCTTCCATGCATCCTCGATATGGTTTTGTACTTCTTGCTGATCAAAAATCTGATTGCTTCGAAATGTTGAGTAATACTGAGATGTTTGGTGTCATTTTCGACATTAAACAAAAATGGAACCTTCAAATAGATAACATCTGCTGTAAATTGAAAAACTACTATTACACTTTGTTCTTCATGTCAAAGTACTGTATAGCTACTGTTCTTATGATGCTGTATTATGCAAATATCTATTCCAACATCAAGTATGAAATTGTTTCCCAAATGCTGGGGTTGGTAGGGTTTTTGTACAGGGTGGCCCGTTTAAGAGGGGCCTATACCTTATCTCGAAAACTACGGGGATTGGAAAAAAAAATTAAATACAAAAGTTATTCCTAGTAAAATGATCTTTATTTTTTTGTATTGTTTTAATCGTCACATTTTTATATACAGGATGGTCAAAGAAAATTACACTTTTTTAAATTAAACACCCTATATTTTATTACATTTTTGGATTTTGCTTAAAATTCTAAGCATATTTGATGTATGATGTTATACCTCTAAAGTTAGTAGTTTCACAGCTATAAACAGTTGAAAATCGGTACTTTGGCTACTTTTCACCTTGGTAGCAGGAAGACTATTAAAGATGGAGTAAAATGAATTCCACGTTCCTATCTTAACTTTCCAAGAGCTATCTGATGATACTAACTGATGGTACCTACAGAGGTACCAGATTTGGTACCCATGGTACCACCTGCCAATTAGTACTGTCAGATAGCTCTTGAAAAGTTAAGATAGGAATATGAAATTAATTTCACTCCATCTCTAACGGTCTTCTTGCTATCAAGGTGAAAAGTAGTCAAAGTGCCGATTTTCAACTGTTTATATCTGTGAAATTACTAACTCTAGAGGTATAACATCATACATCAAATATGCTTAGAATTTCAAGTAGAATCTAAAAATGTAATAATATATAAGGTGTTTCATTTAAAAAAGTGTAACTTTCTTTGACCATCCTGTATATAAAAAAATGACGATTAAAACAATACAAAAAAAATAAAGATCATTTTACTAGGAATAACTTTTGTATTTAATTTTTTTTCCAACCCCCGTAGTTTTCGAGATAAGGTATAGGCCCCTCTTAAACGGGCCACCCTGTACATCAGAAGTATGCGGTGATAATTATTGGTGGTCTGGGGTATCATGCATGAGTCGTATAGAACAGCTTTTGATTTTGACTGTAGCGGGTCTTTACATAATGGAGTTGTGCTGCTTTGTATTTCAAAATCTGCCTATTTTTTAGTCAAATCAATTTGATCACATGTACAGGGTGTCCCATTTTCGATGATATTACGGGGTATCTCACTTACGAGTAAAGATAGAGAGTTGCGGTTTTCGCAATACTGTGCTATTTTTTTGTGCAAAGAACGATGGTATAAACAAAATTTTCATAGCCCGCTTCGTTTCTGAGATACAGGGCGAAATTGAGAATAATGCATTTTGGGACCCCCCTCGTATCTCCGTTATCCTTTAACATATCGCAAAACTAAAAACTAACTCTTATATACTTTTTTACGTAGAACCCAGTGGCGTAGTCAGATTTTTGCTGTGAGCTGTCATTTTTTAGCTATAAATCAAACTTATGTTTTTTTTTAATGGAACACCCTGTATATTTTTCTTTGGTTTGAATGGAAATTTTATAAGCTTTTCAAAAATATATAATATATGATATGTATTTTAAATAATAAGCCTAAAATTCATAATTTCACAAATTTTTTATCTCTATACGACACTCTTGATGGGTATAGTATAAGCATTATCATTTAAACAGCGTTATAAGTATTAGTAGGCAGAGATTATCAGAACAATGCAATGATCATTTTTTTATTGGCAAGACCTGTCAGTGGCAAAATTTATATTTTTTGTGTAATATTGTATTTTTTACGATGGTTGAAAACGAAAATTAGGAATATTTTGAAAAATATGACATGTTAGTCTGCTTTATACAGAGCAATGAAAACTCCCGTGAAGCTTCTCAACTATTATTCGATATGTTTATTTGAATATTTATTTACCTTTTGACTTATTTGGGTTTATTTTTTATTTGAGTATCATTTTAATTTATGGATATTCTGAAAGAAGACAACCTGGTCATTTAATGTTTTCCGGAATAAAGAGAACATGGAACGTTTATCCGGCCCCTACCAAAAACGTATAATATGGAAAATCGCGGTAAGGGCGGAGGCAACGTTCCTAGTTCTACCAGTTTTTTTCTTTATTCCGGAAAACTTTAAAAGATCAGGATGCCTTCTTTTGGAATATCTATTAATTAAAATGATACTTAAAAAAATAAACCCAAATATGTCAAAAGGTAAATAAATATTCGAACAAACTTATTGGAATATAGCTGAGAAGCTTCACGGAAGTTTTCATTGCTCTGTATAAAGCAGACTAACATGTGATATTTATCAAAATATTGATAATTTTCATTTTGAGCCATCGTAAAAAATACAATATTACACAGAAAACATAAATTTTGCCACTGAAAGGTCTTGCCAATAAAAAAATTACCATTACATTGTTTTTAATAGTCTCTGCCTGCTAATACTTATACCGTCGTTTAAAAGACAATGCTTATACTATACTCATCAAGAGTGTCGTATAGAGACACATTTTGTGAAATTATGAATTTTAGGCTTAGTATTTAAAATACATATAATGTATTATATATTTTTACAAACCTTATAACATTTCCAATCAAACGAAATAAAAATATACAGGGTGTTCCATTTAAAAAAACATAAGTTTGAATTATAGCTAAAAATTGACAGCTCACAGCAAAAATCTGATCACGCCAATGGATTCTACGTCAAAAACTGTATAAGAGCAATTTTTTAGCTTTGCGATATGTTAAAGGATAACGGAGATACGAAGGGGGTCCCAAAATTGATTATTTTCAATTTCGCCCTGTATCTCAGAAACGAAGAGGGCTATGAAAATTTTGTTTATACCATCGTTCTTTTCACAAAAAAGTAGCACAGTATTGCGAAAACCGCAACTCTCTATCTTTACTCGTAAGTGGGATACCCCGTAATATCATCGAAAATGGGACACCCTGTACAATACTAGACATCTAGGTTTACTTTTGTCATATGCTAATCGTACAACAATATACCAGAATAACCTTACATATAATGTGTGGAAATTTTATAATGCTCTTAATCTACATATAAAATAATCTCCAAACTTTGGAATATTTAAAGCTAGGAGAAAACAATTTCTGCTGCAGAAAAATTGCTACTCCTTTAATGAGTTTTTCTGAATGTTATGTTTGATTAGTGTTTTATGAATTTGGAAGTTGTTTGGGTAATGTCATTATTTTTTCTGTATGTAATTTGTATGCATTTAGGATATATAACCAGTGTGTTCTAATGCTGCATTTTATAGTTGTATAGTTTAAGAATTTTTACTGATGGATTCTTCAATCATTGTATATTTCTTTTTCGTAATATTCCAAGACAAAAGTAATGCATCAAGTACGTTCTCCGGATAGTAGACTACGGTTAAAATAGCATGTCAACACTATCTGTCAAACATTGTTGATTGTGAGCAGGCATAAGATTTTCGAAATAATGTCGAAAGTAGAAAAAAGAAGAGAGGTAGAATCTTTGTATGGAAAAGATGTTCGAATGTTATAAAATTAATGTAATTGAGTGGATTCGAAAAAGCGCAGTATATAAGACAATAAAGATGATAAAAAACGGCACAGAGACCAGTTTCGAGAAGACCGCGTAGGATTTGCGGAAACATTTTCTGAATGGTTTCAAGAAGATAATTTCAGCAATGTTCTTATATCTGACGAAAGTGGTTTCCAGCTTTGTGTAACTCACCTATAAATCCTATTAAGAGAACATGTTACAGTCCAAATTCCTAAATTTCCAGTAATGGTTTGGGGAGTAATATCACAGCGTGGTACACCTCTCTGTATAGTTGATGCTCAGTGCAAAGTATTGTGCCATTATAGATGGTTTTCCATAACGAAATGGTTTATGTTTCCAGAGGGGTGGCATATTCAGCAGTATAATGCGCGGTGCTGTCTATATTTAAGCTGGAATGCAAGAACACCAATTGGCAACAAATTCATAGCAGCAGCTTCACCCAATCTAAGTCTCATTGAAAACACATTATGGGGACTAACAAACATTGAAGTGGAACGAGTAATGCCACAAAGTAACACAGATTTGATTCGGTCAGTTTTACACCTGGACCACCATCACCGAAAATTATGACGGTCACCTAGTTTCGGGTGTATCTGGGTGTATAGGGAAGCGTTTAGAGATAAATGGAGGTTGTATAATATGTAAATGAGATGAAGTATTTGTTGCAATTTTATAATTCAAGTAATGAAAATTTAAAACGTAAATTTTTAATTGTATTTTCCTTTTTCCGAATACTTTCTAGACAGACTATAGCTTGTTATTATCTTGCACTTTTTAATGGAAGAAATAAAATAAATGAAATGAATTAAAATGCTAGACTTATTTTACGTAATTTCAGATAGGTGTAAATTAATTAATTTTCGAGATATTGTCATGTGAAAAGCTTCATTTTCACATTTTTGAATGCCTGTCTACTCCAAACGGCTCAACTTAGAACAAAACAGATTATACTTTCCTACCATAGTAATCCAATTTAGTCGAAAATTACATTAGAATACTTAGATAAGAAAATGCAATCCGCTTTGCTCTAAATTGAGCCGTTTGATTTCTACAGATGTTCAAAGTGGTGAAAATGAAGTTTTGCACACGTCCATATCTCGAAAAGAATTAATTTAGGCGTATAGCGTATTGTATCAAATATAAATAGAATTTTATGAAGAATTAAAATAAAATCAGAATATACAGTATGTCCAATTTAAAAGTACTACGTTGTTGGAGCATTACCAAAGTTAACAGAATTAAAAATATAAGTTGATTCACTCCGCGCCATCCTCAAAATCTACTCCGCCGCTCCCCGCCTGCCCGTTAGGCTGGTGCCAGTCTACACTCGTTGCTGGATGCGTACACGATGTTTTAAGTTTATTTTTAATTTGTTTACGGTCCGGTGTGTAGGGTGAGATTTTAAAAATAGCCGTTTGTTTTTAGTGGATTTCTGAGTAAAATGTCTAGTCGAAATATCTGTTCAGTAGATAATTCTGAAAGTCAAATGGCAAACAATATATCGTTCTTTAGGTGCGCAAAAGATGAAGGAAGGTATGTATTAGTTTATTATAAGCTTTTATTTAACTTCACTTGTATGTTTGGATCAAAATTTACAAGATAAATTTGACCTACTTCCCATCAATGTTCAATATTAATATCGATTTATAGTGAGTACAAATAGAGTATGTAATAAAAAAAACTTGCAGGTGACGAGCCTGGAAAAGTGCCTTAGAATTTATAGGAGCCCAAATATGCGAATGCAATGTCATAGCCGTATTAGAATTTGTGGTTTGCATTTTAATGAAAACAGTTTTGCAAATTCTTCTAGGAGCTGTATACATTCATATGCTGTTCCATCAACTGGGTTACCAGCTAAAAAGGTAAGATTTTGTGCATTTGCAAATTAATGTAAGATGGGTGCAAATATAGGTGTATCTAAAAGTCTATTACTTTAAATTTTGTGCTAATTAGTAATTGTGGTAAAATTAACGAAATATAGAAATTGCTAAAATGTAGACATTTAGTTTTGCAAAACTTTCTCCAAAATAATTTGTTAAGTTTTGCAAAACTATGATGTAGTTCATCCCCAAAATAAATTAATATAAAGAATTTTGCACGGGGTATTAAATTTCATTCTTGAAGTAAAAATAATATATTTTACAAATTTTATTTAAATATGCAATCGTATTTACCATAATTTTTTTTAAATATGCTAAATAAGGCCTTTTTATTTTCATCCTTTTTGTGACTTCACAAAATATATTTTTCAAAATTTTAATGAAAGCATATTTCATTATTTAAATCCCTACATTTATTACTTACTAAGCGGGAAATTTTATTCTATGTTCCCCAATAGCGCTTTGACCGAAGTAAATCGCGTCAAACTCAGCTCTTATTGCCTCAATACCCCCTATATTTTTTTACCGTCGCGTTGCGTCCTCGGCTCGCCTTTGATATCACGATTTCATTGAATTGGGGCATAGTGCACCAACTTATATTTTTAATTCTGTAAACTTTGGCATTACTTTTTGAAATACCCTGCATACATTGAAATAATTTTAAATAGTGGGCATTAATCAATACCTCCTTGTAGGAGGTATTGCATTAATGCCCTGCGTCATGTTACGCGGCGTTTGTCGTAATACACCATCTGAAATCTACCCATAGATTTTAACTGAATTTCTAATCTTGATTTAATAGACATATCATCGTAATAACTATTGTCATTCATTCCAAGATATTCTACCAAACTAATTCCTATTTACTTATGCATATTACTATTGCCAACCATGTCTTGTCATTTCAGTCATTTATAAATCAGGAAACATACAACATAGACAATGTTATCAATAATTTTAGAGAGAGTCTGTTCCCACGACTCCCACGGGACGTGCGGTAGCTATTTTTTTTATTAAATCAGAATATTTGTTTCGTATATTGTATATTATGTATCTAAGGCATTGATTAAGTGATCTAATGTTTTTGTTTTCTGATATTTATTTTATTATTTCAGTTCATTTGGAGCAGATTTTTATTGACTTTGGTTTGTATGGGTTAGCATGCTCCTTTCCTTATACTGGACTGAAATGGGAGCAAAATTTCACAATTTATTTATAAATTTGACAACAGCTACGTGGAGGCAGCCAATGATTTAATATTATACAACATGAAATAGTCGGTCATGTATGTGCCCATACATGTTTAACATACTGACAATCATGCCCGGTCATTTACCCGACTTTTATAGCTTCTGTCACTTCCGATTTGGCCTCGGTGGTGCCCACGTGAAGGATGGGGGTCTGATTTTATAACTTCTGCTCTTAGTAAGGTGCAAGGGGTGAGTCCTATAGTGAAGGATGATTCCTACTAGGTCTCTAGAATATTGTTGCATGGGGAAGCGTGGTCAGGAGGTGACAGGGGTGAAAGTCCTGCAGTGAGACCAGGAACTCTGATAGAAACTGGGCTATACGTTCGTTGTGCAAAACTCCCTTGCATAAACCTCGATCCGTGGTTTGCCAAATCTTAATAAATGTTTTGTAATTATGTAAATAATGGGTATGGACATGATCCCAGACGCAATTAGATTCGTACCGGAACATCTAAAGAAAATTAGTATCTGAGAACAAGCAAGGATGTTATGTATCTGGAACTGTCGCCTCAGCTCTATCTAAGGTAGAAATTTTTGACAAACTGACAACTACGTCACGCCTTTTCACAAGTATTTTAAATAAATCATTAAATTTGTCTGTTATTTTAAGATAAGCAACTATGGTGCGCTGCCACGTCTTCACTTCGCTAATTATTATATTATTTCTTCCTTTAACTTAACCATTAATTGGGTCGGGCGTAAAAAATTAATAGTGCTCAACCGGCAACCGGTGTGCAAAACATGAGTGAATTTAATATACTTACACGTCTATAAAATTTAATTAATTGAAATTTTGTCATAGAAAGATAAACTTGATGGACAAGACACGATCGATTGAAATATTTTTAAGCAAATATTCAACAGGCTAGTCCGCAACCCTCCGAGTGCATTAATATTTGAATCCCTTCAGAATTCGTTCACCTGTTACACCGATTCGTGGACTATCGCGTTTATTTAAATCGCCCCGTCTAAGGGCTAAACCCCGCCAATTCCCTTAGGGACAATAAAATCTAAATAAAACACCTGTTTGTACTACAGAGCTAAGAATGTCGAAACGGGCGTTTCGCGTCGGAATTTTATTGCATTAGTCAGAGTTTTGCCTGTTGTTCTTTAAAGAATAATAGTAAACTAATACTTTTTAACGTAATGGCAACCATGTCCCGTTACTTCTCTCACAATATACAATATATATCTGGCTATTGGCACCTAGTCTCTACTAAGTGACAAAAAAGTTCGACATATTGAAAGATGACCCACATAGGATATTGAAGTTATTCTGGAAAAATTACAAAGATCTAATCTATTTTTTCTCGCCCAATGCCAATGGCTTGAATATGGGTTCAGTTTGAAACGTTCCACTGAATTATTTTCAGACCATGCTACGATTATTTTTCTAACCATGTTAGCGAAACGCGCGACGAGTGCAATAATTCTGTTTCGGTATTGTGGATAAAACTCCGTTTTAGAGGTATAATTGAAATTACTCTTAACCAAACCTAGCCTAAATCAATCCCGAGGCAGCGACAATATCAGTAGACCATTAAACAGTCCTCAATAATTAACCTGTGAGGTAAATATGTACATTTACAGCCGTTAAATATCTACGGGTAAACGATTCAGCTTCGAAAGGAGAAAGTGTTACCTCACAGAAGGAATTCTATCCCCTAAAAGGAATTCTCTCCCGCAGAAAGGCCCTTAAAAAGGGGATCATAACACAATATTTATAGACGATATGGCCGATAATTTTAGAAAATAGGCATTCTACTTAATTTGCCTAATAGTGCAACGACACAATCAGGCGGTAGTTAGACCTGAGGGTTAAAAATATT
>MU182044.1:0-32701 GCA_016904865.1 Pissodes strobi
ATATGTCTAGACTTTTTCGCACAATCCAAATATGCAATAATATACAGGGTTTTCCATTGAAAAAAACAAGAATGTACGCCGTATTTCTTTTGTTTGAGGTTCAGTTGTTTTCTAAGCGACATTTTAAAATTCTGCGAAAAAGTTACATCGAACTGCTATTTTCGTTTCCTCCAAAAATACAATGCAAGTCAAAAATAATGCCCTATGCAGTCCACGTTGGCAGACCCTGTACACGCTCGCTCCGGGAACAAAACCAACAAAAATTAAACCCAAGGCATGCCTAAAACAAAAAAAAAACAAAAAACATTGCGCCCTACATCTCATCTAACGGACGATTCATGCTAACCAAAAACCATAACTAACGAATGACCTAAAATAAATCGCTTTTATTACCTACAGCGTTGTTTGAGTAAAGGAGATTTTTCAAAAAACGCCTACAGTTAATAGTATACGTATTTGTCATATTATTACCAAATGTTCGTATTATATTAAACATCAAGCTTAGTCAACAAGCGTCGATGTTGCCTTAATGGTACGACAAAAAGATAATCCTACTTCATCTGACACCTCGAATCAATTCTTTAACGCGTATAATTAAAATATAACCAAATGTATAGTGCGCCAAGCGAGTGAACCTTAACAACGACTGAAGGGGGTAGAGGACTAGCACGTAAAAAATCATGCCTTCCCATAGGCGCACGAGGTTATTCTTACCATATTATTATTGATAATATTGATTAGTTCAAGACGTTAAAATTAATTACAGTTTTTTTTTTATATTACAGTCTTATAGTACACAATATGTCATATAATAATATCTCATTTTTATAATAAGGATAGTATTCTATGATATTATTTGTTGTATGTATTACATAAATATGTTGTAGTAATAAGCAGAGTTCGTTTCCCGAAGGTTTTGTATTTACGTCATTGATGACGTCGCTTAATTTGGAAAAAAACGGTTTATCGTAGCTAATTCATATAAATTCTCTAGCATTCAATTTTTGTATTAAAAGTTAAGCAATATTGAAGCAAGTATGTTTCAAAACGCTCTTTATAGAACGTTCGGAATTGTTATGTAATAAAAATTTTAATTTAGAGAGTTCAGTTAAGAGAGTTATCCGAAATATATAAAAATTAGTTAACGGCGTATAATAATCACCAAATGCAAGAAAAATATAAGAAAGGTTAAAAATCTTCAAAGATATCATCAAATTAAGGGTCTGATGATATATAGGTTGTGTCGATTTTACAAATTTTCTTTTTTTTTCGCTAGAAAGGGGTGTTTTATAGAGTAGCTTAAGCCAAAAAAATCGGAGGATTCGCCACATTTGAGCCGAAAAAATATCCGCGTTTTGAGCCTAAATTGCCCTAGAAGGGCAAACTTCCACTACGACTTTCCCAGATGTAACGTGAAAATATTGAAATTTTAACGTGAAAATAATGAAATTTTAGTAACCGACACCGGGGGCCTGGCACAGTGTTTCCAAAAGTTGCACATTTTCTTATGGGGAATAACAGTATTGTTTACTATTTAAGTATATTTAATATTCCACTTCACGCATGACCGTCCGCTCGCTTCGGGGGCGCAACCAAACAAAACTAACCCAAACTAACCCAAGGGATGCCGGAAATAAAAAAAAAAAAAATTGTCAGTCGAAAATGCAAATATTTTTTTGTTTGTTTTCCCTCATTTGGGAATGTCTTGGGTTAGTTTGGGTTAGGTTTGTTTGGTTACGCCCCCGGAGCGAGCGGTGGGCCATGTATGAAGTGAAATATTTGACGAATATATACATACAAAGGAATGGTGTAATCGAATGAGTGTCTCTTTTATTCGGATGAATGAATGCAAATGCACATTGAACAATCATCCAAGCAGCCACGTTTACCATACGGCGGGCAATGATATCATTATGGCAGGATCGACCATCCCTTCATCTTCATTCAATCGGATTACTGGGGGTCTCGGTCAACAGCAATATGTCCTGACATGACCACGTTGCTAACGTCGCAAAATCAGCCTCCCAGAAGATTTCGCAACAAAAAATGTATACACCGCAGCAGTTGCTCTTGCTTTACAAAGCGCAAATAAGACCGTGCTTAGAATATTGCTCACACATCTGGGGTGCCACGCCAGAGCAAACCCTAAAGCTACTGGATTCCGTTCAGAAGAGAGTTGTGCGTCTCGTCGGTGACCCGGAGTTGACCCGGAATCTGGATAGTCTGAAACACCGCAAACATGTGACCGAGAATCCCTGTTTTACAGATACTTTTACGGCAGTTGTTCCCAGGATCTGGTACGCCTTATCCCGCCCCTGACAACGCCTGTCAGACAGTCACGATAGACGGCAAGAGCACACCGGTTCGTCGTACAACTGAAAACAGCATCCGCTTTGCAAGAACTCCTTTGTCTGGCGCACTGCATCACTGTGGAACTCACTCCCAGGACGCATATTCGGATGTAAAAGCAAGATGTCCATTCGACTATGCCGAACGTTTCTTCATATGTGACGTGCACGATAGCATTTAGTCGGATGTCGTGACTGTTACATAGAATCAACAAATAAGTCTTCAATTATTTAAACACTTCATGCATGGCCCTCAACTCGCTTTGCTCCCTATACGGGGGCTCAACAAATAGAAACTAACCAGGTGCTAACCAAAACTAATCCAAAATTTTTATTTAACTTTTTTTTATTTTGGGGTAGTTTTGGTTAGTTTCTGTTCGTTGATACCCATAGCTAGCGAAGCGAGCGGACGGCCATGCATGAAGTGTTAAAATAATTGAAGACTTATTTGTTGATTCTATGTAACAGTCACGACATCTGACTAAATGCTATCGTGCACGTCACATATGAAGAAACGATCGGCATTGCCGAATGGACATCTTGCCTCTTACATGCGAATATGCTCCCAGGACATCTGTTCCCCAAATTAACTATTCAAGAACCGTGTCAATCAACATCTTCGCACATACACCGCTCGTCGAGCAATATAGGATGTGCTAGTACAATAAAATAATCATTCACCTAAATAAAAAAAAGAATAGAGACACTTATAGCACAGCTTATATTCACTGCCAGCTAGTCAACTCTATCGAAATCGGAAAGTTGGAGTGTCGGGCACTGCGACCTGAGCGGTTCAGTTCCACAGTTGAATTTAAAATGAATTTTCGCTTCCAAATACATGACAAATTCGTCGGAAGCCTCGGCTATCACCCTGAGAGGTTCGGAAATTTCGGATATTTATACAATTGTGCGTTTTAAAATCGTTTTTAAACGGATTGTAGACGCTAAAATAGTTATTTATGCAACAAGTGTGTAAAGTGAATCTTTTTTTATAAATGGGAATATTGATAAAAAAAATAATTGAAATTGAATAAAAAAAGGGTACTTTACACATGAGTGGCATACAAAATTTTTTCTACTACCGAAAAAGATATGAAAAAATAAAAATATTATTAAATTACTTTACGCACTAGTGCGTAAAATAAATTATTTTACACACTGGTGCGTAAAATATATTATTTTACGCATTGCCCTAAATGTCAAAAAATATGACAGATTTACTTTACGCATTAGTGCGTAAAATAACTTATTTTACGCACTGCACATTAAAAAAGCCTATTTTACGAATCTTAGAGTGCGTAAAGTGAGTACTTTACGCACGCTAGTAGAAAAAGCATATTTTAAATTAAACGAACTGTCAAAAGTATTATTCAGATGCCCAGGCGTTTAAAACAATATTAAGTCATGACCCTCTTCTAAAATTTGCAAAATTTGGTTATTGACTTTCCCAAATCAAAGGATGCCGCTGCAAGATGACTAGCTGGTAGTGAATATGCTGCGCTTATAGCGCACCATTTTTCTAATGAATTTTGCTAACGAAACTACAGTAAACGTCTGGCAACAGTGTGCCTTCTTAAAAATATTTGTTTTGGCTATTGTGACAGTTGACAGTAAAAAGGTGGATGGATATTTACAAGTAAAATTTAATATTGTTCACAAAATTGTGATTTTGTTTAATGGGGCTATGGCTATGAGTCGCTTTAAATTATGACCCGGAACAAAACGGAGGTCTCTCGTTCGACGCAAAGATATCCTAGTTAATATTTTTACCCGACAATTGATTTTCAGATGTGTTTTGTCTAAATTTCTAGTGCTTTTGTGAAGTGGTGCTGAAAATTTGTGTCAAAACTCGAACTTTGAGGGCATTTTTTCGGTTCAAATGTAGCGGATCTTCCGACTTTTTTGGCTTAAACTACTATACACTATACACCCCCTTTCTAGTGAAAAAAGAGAATTTGCAAAATCGACAAAACCTATATATCACCAGACCCTACAAACCAAATAATATAAATAACCACACAGTTCGGCATCGGCAATTTCCACGCCAATGGCTAAAGCAAGTCGCTGCCGAAATTTTAAAATATGTAAAAAAAAATTAGGTGTTGGTCTAGGGTTAAAGTGTATTTAATATATCCTGCGACCAATCACGAAACCGTCTCCCCGCTAAAAATCAAGTAAATGTCGCACTGTTGCCTATTGTCGCGTATTTTAAATAGCTTGAAGGCGAATAAAATATAAACATTATAAATATTATAGTATACTTATTGCGTCTTCCGTATTTCCCTATGTAAATAAAATAGTAAATAATAGAAGACAGTAGTATTAAGAAAAATAACAAAATTAAATATTCAGGTAGGAAATTTAAATACGTAAATTCACTCTAGGAAACTAGACAGAAAATAAATTAGGATTATTGGGAAAAAAATGTGGCAGCATCTAAATATGCAAGGATATTTTTTGCCCGCATTCTTTCCGTCCAGGTTCTTTTATTTGGCAAACAGTAGACGACCTTGGATATTTAACAAAAAATAATAATTCAATGTATCCGACACTTAGGCCCGTGCAAACAGTATACCTGCCTGTCTTGTCAGTATCCCGCAGAATTAATCCATAAATATCTTACTGTCGCTGTCCGACATCAATTAAGTTGAAATACTAGCTATATCCAGTGCTATGTATGAAAGGTAGTTAAGCGTTTTGTGCGGTCTAGTTATCACTTAGGCCCGTGCAAACAGTATACCTTAATTTCCTAATGTACCAAGCCAATCAGAACGCGCCGGTGTTGTGCATCTGTCTTGTCAATGTCTCGCAGACTTGATCAATACAATATCTTACTGTCGCTGTCCGACAGCAATTAAGTTGAAGTACTAGCTTTATCCAGTGCTTTGTATGAAATAAAGTTGTTTTGTCTAGTTATCGCACTATTAACTTCGGTATTAGGTAGAGGCAACCGTTTTTTAAAGATTTCTAACTATATATGCCCAAAAATTGTTTAGTTTTGGTTAGTTCCTGTTCGTTTTGTCCCCAGAACGAGCGATATTTTTTGAAAATTGAAAATGAAAAATATCGACTAAAGTAGTATCTATTCATATTATCTCGAGTATTATCTAGATTGATATATTATGACCATTCGGGTTAGTTTGGGTTAGCACGAGCCATGATGGTATTTTAATATTTGCAAAGACGCCAATAAATTATGCTAACACACAATCGAAAAATTAAATCTAGCAACCAGCACATTAAATCCATAATTTAAATTTAGCGATATATGCGTCACGATCCGCTCGTAACGGAGTGTTTTGATTGGCTCAGTACATTAGGAAATTAAGGTAAGCTCATGCGAACGTACTAATTATACGACACTTGGTCACGGACGTCCGTTATTGTCGTCATTGTTGCAACGTTCATGATCAGTGTTTCCAATGTAAGATACAAAAAGTAATCGGTATTTACTTATTTTTTTAATGGCATATCTACTTTACTACTAGCTCTGACGGAAATAACTGCAGTAAAAAAGTTAAGAATCGATTTTTGAAATGCTGATTTTAGATACACTGAAGGCAGAGAGAAGATATTTCTGTAGTATCTAAGTGTACCAGTATTTTATACCGGTAAAATACCCAATCGGGTTAAAAGTACTCAAATTTCGACTAATTGTCCGGTGATTGGCAACACTAGTTATGTATGATGGTTTCGACAAATGGATGATTACACCGAGAAGTTCTTTTTCCTCTCTCCCAAAGGGTTGGTAGTGCTTGCTGGCAATTACCATCACGATCACCATCCGGGCAATTTAATGGAATTATAGAATTACATTAGTGTGTATCTAATCTGGGGATTGCTTACGTTAAAGTACGTACAACCGGCAACGTCATAGTGGTCCTAACAATTAAAGTGTGCAATTCTTAAACACTAAAAAAATCAAAATAGTACAATTTGCGCTTTTCTGAAAATATACCGATTTTTATTAGGGTTTCACTCCATTCCATCGTTGCCAAGAGTTGTACCCGCAATGGTTAGGGTCAAGTGGGGCAATTGTAAACGGTTTTGGCAAATGTGTTTACATCTTCCCAAACATGTTTTTTTTATTATTTTAAGTACAAAAGATCAAACACACATAGGTAGGGATGTGGCTAATAATATATGTTAGAATCCTGCTAAGAAAAAAAATGGTCTTAGAAAGTTTTTTTTTAAATTTATATTTAAGCTTTAAAATAGTAGGTCATGTTTACATTTATCCGATGAGATAGAGATAAATGTAAACAATCCGCAAATGAACGCTACTTTATGATGCAATTTTAAATGGGAAAATGTAAACAGATTGCCTTCCTAAGTTTGGGGTGAAATATTTTATTATTCTAACGTATGTTTACATTTACCCCAATTTACCTAAAAAAAATGCCTTGAATGTAGTATTAAAGGCATTTATTTATTTTCCTATCAATAACACAAATAAGTCTTAAAATTAACTTTTTATGGCACATGAAATGATTGGCTGTCAAATAAAAATACTTAAATGACAAAAAAACATTAACAGTTGTTAAGTATAAAACAAATAAGAACCAAAACGTACCTAAAACTTGAATTTCAGTTTAGAACTTAAAACTAAATCAAAAAACGAAACTTAAAATTTAAAATAAAGAATCAAATGCAAATAAACCCAAATGCTTATTGTTCAATAAGGGGAATTTTTATGAAAGTGATAAAAAGATTCGCTCGCCCTTATTTTGTATTAGATGCATTGGTAGGAGTCCTATTATTTGATCGAAAGATATATAACTGATACTACTGAGAAATCGTGTTTAGAACTGCCAATTGATTTTAAACCTACAACTTTTATATCTGAATTTTCGATGTCTTCTATGGCACACACATATTGAAACTTTGTAGCTCCGCGTTTCCCACTCTTAAAATTCACTAAGATAAAACTTCCAGTTGCCAAGTCAGATAGGGTCCAAAAACACAACGGTTGCAACTTGTCTTGCCCGTTAGATGACTAGGTAATCTGAACAGGACTATGTTGTGTTTCATAGCTTCTTCTAAAATTCGCACGCTCATGTGGCTTGCGTGTTCATCGAATATTAGTAAAGCGGCCTGATCAGGTAACTGCTTTTCAATTCTAATCTTGCCAACATGAGGAATAAATGCCCTGGTAATCCAGTGGAAAAACTGGGGTTCTTCCATCCAACCATTGCTGGATAGCAAACTGAGTTCCAGGAAATACATTCGCGGAGATCCATCTGGCCTGCGCAGCAGGCCCTTTAAATATTATAAATGGTGGTAAAACTGAGCCGCCTGCTTCCACATAAACCAGTACAGTCGTATTTTCTCTGCCACTGCCGCCAGAAACTCTGCTTGTTTTTCCAATGGCACGAATGCGCCTGGGATCGTTTTGAAAGCCGCTTTCATCCGCATTGAAAACGAAACGAGCTTTCTCAATGTCTCCAAGATTATTTATATTTATGATGTTTCCGAAAGTATCGTAAAAACTGTAAATTATATCGGCTTTACGAGCGTCCTTTCGTAATTTTTGTAGATGCTCTGGTTTTTTTACAGAAAGTCGCGGATGACGCTTTAAGAAATCGTAATCAGGCAGTACCTGACTTATTGTCTTTAAAAGAGGTTTCAAGGTATGGATATAGGCCCAAGAGATTTTATACAATGTTTCATGCTGAAACTCGCCTATATTATTTTTCGGCTTAAAATTATTTATGCTAATGACAATTCTTTAATTAATTTAATCAGCTCTAGTTTAAGATTTCCGTAGCGAATTCCAGGAAGCGCTTATCAAGTTTTTATCGGTGTTTGCTTTTGCTTTTTTCTAGTCTTGAAGATCACCTGATTGTAGATTACATAAGTTTTTCGTTTTGATTTGATGTAAAGTTTTGGGTTATGTGTGCGAAATAAAATATGTTAAATAACACTTATTTACAGTGAATTATTTTCCACGATTATTAAGTACTTACAATTAAATTGTTAGCTACGTTCATTAGATAGCAGATACTCATGAAGCAACGCTTGATATTCAAAACTAATTTCCAAATCGAATATATTTTCTCGAGTAGCGACTGTTTTGGTTCAAGTTTAAAATGGAAAATCATCGTGTCCTATATGCCAAGACCGACGCCATAGGTTCTTAATTCAAATTGCAATCTGTCATCAGCATTTCCTTCAACATCTTGTATCTTGTATAAAGCATGGTAAACGTAAAATGTATTTTTGTTCTGTTTTAATGGACATTAGAAGGGTACTGTTGCTTCACACGATGGGAGACTCGGAGATTAAAAGTTCGAAAGAAACGGTATCAGGCGTATTGCTGCCCAATATCAACCCCTATAGTAATAGGAGCAGCTTCCTACGAAAACTGCCATTGCCAAGTCATGATTTTGTCTCTGTTCATTTTTACTCATAATTAAAGTGCGTAAATCTAGATTAGTAACGTATTAACGAATTTTAGGTATACATATGTATGTATTGTCACGACTAACAACCATCCAAACGTTTTTGTGCTACCCTATAGAACTAGCCGCCCCGCCGTGCCCCTCGCTTCTCTGTCTGTATGAATCATCCACCGGCCCGCCGCGAAGTTTCGGGATAGCTGGAATTATCTCGATGGCCTCGTCGAGATCATATAGAGTGGCCTCGGAATACTTCCCGAATATTCGTGATAGATTTGAGATTATATATAAGCAGACCTAAGTCGGATAGTTAGTTAGTTCAGTTAATCATTGAGTGTTGAATAGATATTAGTGGTAAAGTTATAAGACTAGTTTAGTGAGTTAAATTGTATACAGTGGTAGTGAATAAAGAGAGTATTAGTTGAAAATAGCAAAGTTGTAATTCTGTTAAGAACCCACGGGAAAAAACGTAACAGTATAATAGTTTAAGTTTAAAAACCAATTACAGCTTGTGCATTAAAACAGAATAGCACCACTTGGCAACGTCGTTTTTCATAAACTATCCGTTATTGTAACATCTGAAAATTTTAGAAATAAAAAATTGAATATCAAAATAGGAAATTAAGTTTATGAGTTTGTTTGTATGCTGTTTGGTCATCCGTACTACCGGAATTTTCAGAAACAATCGGTTAACTAAGTTCGAATACACCTTATATTTTTAATTGTTATGAACTTTTTGACAAGCCTCTCTAATGGTTGACAGTTATTCTCAATTCACATGTTGTTATATCACCGAGTAGGTGCCGTGTCTGAACTGTTATTAAATAAACGTTGACAATCAAATATATACTCAGTTCCAAAAAAGTGGCTAATTTTGGTTGCAGTTTTGTCATTTCTGAACGAATGGACAGATTTTTTTTATTTGCTGGTAGGTAATACCTTTGCCTTTCAAAAAAAAAATTAAAGAGGTGGAATTTCCTTCAAAGCCTCCTGGATGGTAGTGGAAAAACTCAAACCATATTTTTTTCTTAATTTTTGACACCCTGTGTGTTAATCAAGTATAGAAAGTGCATGCTTTTTAGCTGAAACCTTGCAAATTACTAACTTTCTGAGTTTATCGAGAAAAAGTTTTCTAATCAAATAAACTGATACGACTTTTAGAAAGATTTTTATTATAAACTGAGGTAACTGCACGGCATACTGAAACTTAGATTTCTTATCGTTTCCATTGATATACGTTCCCATTGTTCCATTAATGCATCTGCCATTTCTGCGACTTTCTGGAGGCTTCTCGCGAGGACGTACCTTTTTGTCTAATTCATCCCACAAATGTTCTATAGGATTCATATCAGCAAGCCACTGTAATGTGGCGATACCCGTAGCTTCTAGGAAGTTTCGCACTATTGCTGCAGTGTGTGGTCGGGCATTATCCTGCATCATATAAAAGTATTGCTAACTAACTCTGCATGAGGATAAGACATATTGGTGTAAAATGTCAATGTAGATTTGGGCTGTCATCTATCGCCTCACCGGAAAAACATGACGGGGTGTCTTTCCTTTCATTTTGGAATCCCTCCCAACACCATAGCTTACCCCCCATTAAAATGATCACATTCGGTTATTAAATTCTGATTAAACCTTTCACCAGTGGGATAATTGGATCGTATATCAATGGAAACGATAAGAAAGCTAATTTTCAGTATGCCGATGCCCCATAGATTACAAGCTCAGAGTTGCTAGGGGAGGCAATACACGGTATTAAGCAGTTACCTCAGTTTATAAATTTTGTGTTTAAAATGATATACAGTGTCGCCAAGTCAGGAACTTTACATACCCAAATAAAATGTAAAAATAATCCCTAGAATTTCTCTAGAAAAATTGTAATTGGCCAATTATGTTCCAAGAGTGATTAAAAATCAGCTGGGGTTAGGGGAGGCAAAAATAAACATATTATTGACATGTTAAATCAAATAATTATATCATTACTAACGATATATCGAAAAACATTATCGTTATAAATATAAATCCCGATATATCGGATCGGATGAGATTTAAAATTATTTGCCATATGTTACAACTTACTTGTTCAACTATACTATTGTACGCTCTCCTTAAACACAAATGTCTATTTTTGAGAAATAATTCTAAACTTGGCTCTTAGGTTCCAGGTGGCATAATGAATTATTACACTAATCAAAAGTCCACACTATCAAAATTATTAACTCAATTATGTTACATGGACATGTGTTTGTCCCCAAACAAAAGAGAGAGCGAGGTATGGAATTAAAAAAAAGGTGTGTGCTTAAAACCGCACGACAGAAGTGAACACTTTAGTAGAGCGATAAAACTACATGAAATAAAAAAAAACATGTCTTGCCACCGACGGAAATCGAACCCGGGTCGTGCTAATGGCAAGCAGAAAGTATGACCACTGCCATTGAGGTATTATAAGAAAGGAGGCGCTGTAAGCATTAAATACGGCAATTAAAAACGGTATCACTAAGCGTGACTTATGCCGGCACCAATATGGCGGCATGCGCAGAGCCGGACTATAGTATTTATTCCAAAAATATTTTCTACCCTCGATATAGAGAGTAATAAAGTAATAAATAATTTCAATTTTACAATAATTTCGTTTTACATTATTTGCCTTACGTTATAATATTTCCAAGACCAATGTACTAATTTAAAAATATGTAATAACTAAAAACATTATTAGGAGAGGTATATATACATTGATTCCATTATTCTTTAGGAAGTCCAAAGATTAAGAAACAAGAATTACAATTTTGTAGAGAAAAAAATAAAGACCCGAAATAAATATATATCAACATATATATACTTGGTAACTTAAAAGTAACACATTTTATAATAATCATTTACAATTTATTGCTCACTAAATAACACAATTATGTTGCTTTTGTGTCGCATACTAGCTGCCTTCTTTTAGTTTGTTTTATTCTTAGAAAGATAAATCATTTGAATATTTAAATATCTTTCGACAATGCTCTTCATCAACAGAGACCTATGATTATCTAATACAGCTTGTATAATGGTTCCTTATCTTGAAGCTCATGCAGTTGTTTAAAGAACCTCCATTCAATAAGCTCGTTGTCTCCATTCACGATTGATCCTTTGTCACCCAACGTATTCGTTACAAGTTTGATCATGTGACATAGATCTAGCAGAACAACAACTTCATCGTTACTTGTTGGATGTTGGAAACTTGTTTTTAGCGACATATGGTTCAAACTGCAGCTCAGATGGTTCGCCATAGGCAAGTTTGTAGAGGCCCCACCAAATGTCAAGCTGACTACTTTTATCCCAGCTTCGAAACATTTTTTCAGGCATTCTTTTACCAACCCCATTTTTGATTCTGCTTTTATTCCAGCTATTAGGAAATATCCTACTGGAATTTTCCAACTTCCATTAACACAGTTGAGGAGGAAAACTAGTACATTACTAGCTATTGTGGTCTCCTGGGCACCAGTTCCCATGTCTACATAGCTATATGATTTTCCTTGGCTAGGAACCCACTCCTCATGCTGCTTAAAAGCTATCTCATCCATGACCAGTGAACAAATAATTGTACTCTCTGAAGCATCAGCTTTCAATTTCAAGGCTTCAAATGCCTCACTAGTGAATCCAGGTAATCCACTGATATTCTGGTACCAACGACTGATTGTTCCGGTGTGAGACAAACAAGTATTGAAAGTCCTCCTCACATATTTATAGGCTGCTGGTGAGTAATAATGCAGGGTAAGTGCAAAGACCTTAAGTTCCTCCGAATATCTTTTGGCAGCTTTTCCTATACTGTCTTAAGTAGAGCTCCTGAGGACCAGCAAGCTTAGGCATCAACATTAAGGTTTCTTCCATAAATTTTCTCTTTTTCAGACCATTTATGCTGCCCTTTACGCTCGAGATTTTCTTTCCTTTTCGAGCTAATTTCCTTTTTAATATGGTTATCTTAAGTTTTCGTTCTCTTGCCGATAACTCAGTACTGCTTGTAAGGGGGTCGTAATGTTCATTCTTGAAGTTGCAAAACTGGGAGTTGTGGAACTGATATGGGAGTTGCCGGTGAATAATGCATGTTTGTACATTTAATTCTTTTGACAAGCTAGGGAATGGGTCGGTTATATTGACAGCAGATTTTATTGTTCGATCTGATATTATTCGAATTTTAGGAGGTATCAATGAACCTTGCTGCCATCTGGCTTCACGATGTGATGAAGTACTCGGTACAGCATCATTGATACTCCCAGCCGATTGAATCCCAGAAGCACATGGTACGACGCGACGGTGGTATTGAAAACAGCTTGGGAAACAGGTCGCAACCCAATCTCAACGGGGATAGATCTTTCTTCCTGCAAAGAAATAAACAATGATTCTAATTATTTTGTTTACAATGATTGTAGTTATATGTAGTTTTCTATTACTTTTGGTGACTTGAAAAGATAAGCGATTAAATTTTGAATCGCATTTTCTTAGTAGATACTTACGTTATATATTCAATCTACTCTTCAAATTTCATCTTTCTAAGTGAAACGGTTGGGACTCAGCGAAAAATGGGTAGTTTTCACTCTCAAATAATAGGTGAGATCGTGTTGGAAAAAATGCACTTTTAGTGCCAAATATGTTGCTTACCAACATTGACCATTTTTTTATTTTTTTTCTTATATCCGGCTCCAAAAAATTATTACTATTTTTTAATGTCTAGGTGGAATTTGCTAAAAGTTTTAGGGAATGTCTTTTATCAACTAGAATTGTGATAGATTTGACTTTAAATATGTTAATTTACTTAAGACCTATAGACCTATAAAGAAAATAATATCGAATTACCACTTTTGTGTATATTTTATGCTGTTAAATTTTGAACATTGCATTACAATATGAAACACCCTGTATCAATTAGATTTAGCGATTAAAAACAAACTTTATTTACCTTGTTAAGTCTTGGAACAACACATGGCTTTAAACGGACAATACATTGAGATGTTTTATCAAAACATTCTTCGGAAAAATGTTTACTAGAATTTGTAGGTTGCCAATTTCTTCTATTTACAAAATTCACCCAAGCTTCTCGACGGATTGAATTTTTTGGAAATCTAAAAATCAGTATTTCATTTAATATAATGCTAGTTAAAATTTTAAAACCCTAATTAATTTTTAATTTGTCAATAAATATTTAAAATCATATGTGTATACATTTAACATGCTTTACCTATATAATAATTGTATAAGGGATACCCTTTTTTCGGTTTGTACATTTCATTTCAGGCACAGTATGGTATTGTTTTCCAAATATTATAGCACAATAATATAATCCGGTCCTGAATTATGTTTACACTTACCTATGATATGTAATTCCAGCTGATTTTTTGTATCAATGCGTTGTTGACTGCAGCAACTACGCACTGCACATGAAGACATGCTAGAACTGTCCAAATGTTTTTCAAACTCCACAAAAATAGTCTTTAAAATTAAAACGGCATGTAAAACACAAACAACTAACTTGAAAATATTTGACACATTGAGGTATTATGGCTTGACAGAAATCCGGCACCAATATGGCGAACCCGAGACCGTTTTGAAGCGTCGTGCGTCGCCTCCTTCGTAATAAATATCTCAATGACCACTGCACTAACAGACCTGTTGAAAACAATTTACTGGACCGTAGAGACATGGGTAGTTCTGACACATTCGGCATGAATTACTGGTTAATTGCCTTAAACTAAACCTGACTCTATCTCATTCTCTCGTAGGCTAAATCCTAAATTTCTTTTTATTGGTGTCGCTGTTTCCGTTTCATCGGTTTCATTGAGTCTCAAATCACTCCCGTTCTCAGCCTGCTAACGGCGCTAAATAAGAGTTGAAATTGGTGTCGTCGTTTCAGTTTCCTCGTTTCCGTTTCATCGAGTCTCAAATCACACAAACGACGCTGAAGTTTGCACGTCCAAAAAAATGAGTGCTTGTGAACCACACACCGCAAGTGAAACTTCATAAATAACCTACAGGCGTGAACAGTGTATTACGTATACAACGCAAAACTATCTCCGCCATATTTTAACACATTTTCTGTTAAATAATAAAATTATATTTTCATTTTATGCTAATATTTGCATACACCAATGGCAGAACATACTATACATAAAACTCCTGCCCGTTCAACGGTCGATTATTATCAGACGAGTTCGTCGCGGATGACGTGGAAGAGAATTCCATGCTTGGTTTGACTTGTGGACGCGCTTCTCTACTTTCGATGACCTCGCCGGCCGTATCACACATTTTGTAACTTTCGCGTCGCACATTTTATATTTTTTCATAACGTCACCATCCACTTACCGGGTGTCAAGTTATAGAGTACCCCCCATATAACTTTTTTTTTGATCCTGCCCCAAGAAGGAAAAAATCGTCTTGAATGGGAAATGTTTGTCCTTCAAATGCTGAAAATAATTTGAAGGTCCCTATTCAGTTATACAGGGAGCAGTAAAAAGTATATATTTTTTAAATGATACCATTCGATACATTTTTTCAAAACAATATTCAGTAATATCTTATTGGACATATTAATTACATAAAATACATTTACCTTAAAATGTACGTAAAATAGTTGGACACTTATTTAATAAATACAGGGTGCTACAAATTCAAATACATGGGGATCTAGGGAACCGTAAGAGATACGAAGAAAACTGTTAAATCGAGACAAAGTTGTGCAATTGAGTTGCAGTTTTGAAATCTGAAAAATTTCGAATAGTTCCGGAGATATTCGTAAAAAAACGAAAAGCGGCTATTTTACATATTTTTTTTCCTGACTTTATTTAAAGAGATAATATAACATAAATTTAACATTATTGTTGCCACTTTTTCCTGTTTATAAAATGGAAGTATCAAATTTTTAATCTGACGTTTCGTGTCGGAGCCCCCATCATCAACTTCATATTTTTTAAATAAGGACCTGGATTTTTTATATAATTTTTTAGAAGCCTTTGGTCTCCCAAAACCAACGATGTATCACACATCAATATATCGACAAATTTAGATTTTTTTCCATAAGAGATAATGTGTTAGACAGAGATGGGGCGATCTTTTCTGACCCGATTTCACTTATGAGAATATTTGTTACCGCTATTGGACAAGTATGATACATCATTGGTTTTGTGAGACCAAAGGCTTCTAAAAAATGAAATAAAAAATCCAGGTTCGTATTTAAAAAATGAAGTTGATGATGGGGGCCCGGACACGAAACGTCAGATTTAAAATTTGATACTGTCATTTTATAAAGGGGAAAAATGGCAATAATAATGTTAAATTTATGTTATATTATCTCTTCAAATAAAGTCAGGAAAAAATAAAAATACATTAGACGCTTTTGGTTTTTTTACAAATATCTCCGGAACTATTCGGAATTTTTCAAATTTCAAAACTGCATCTTGTTGGCCATCAATTTCACGAGATCCCCATGCATGCACTCAAATTTGCAGCACCCTATATATCTTTTGGTGTAGTAGGGTAGGACAAAGTAGATTTATTGCCTTAGAGACATGTGCTCAAGTTGGTCTTCTACATAATACTTTAGAAAATCGCAATAAAGTAAGCTAGTTAGTGTATTCTAACAAAATACAAATATGTGCCTCACCTTTATAAGCACACAACTGAAGTGAAACTTCTGAAAGAGATATTAGAAATTGAGTTTTTTCTCAACTTTTGCCCCGTTTTTCAACTTTTCTTCTCCGAAAACTTTTCGAACAATCTTTTGTTTTTCTTTTTTTACGTTTTTGTTCTTTTTTCTTTTTATAATACTTTTCATTAACTTAACATTTTTTTACGTTTTTTTAAATTTTATCTAATTTTTTTAAAAAATTTTTTGTTTTTTTTTTTTTTCATAAAGTAGCTGAACTCCTTTGCCTTTTTTCGTCGATAACCGCGCTTCTCTGACTTTTTTTTCTTATTTCGTTTTATAATATTTTTATTAACATTCCGAACAATTTTTACAAGCACCGTTGCAGAAATATCGGCAAAAAACAGGTTTTCCCCAAAATCACCCCTTAAATTAGAGCCCTAGTCCCCCGTATGGTCAAAGGTAGCCCTCCCCCTACCTACGTAAAAATTTCGACCCCGTAGCTCTTCCCGTTCTCCCGAAATTAATTATGTTTTTTTCTTCTCCCCGGGATCCTCATTTTACTCCGGCTACATGTCCTGAAAATTTCAACCCTCTAGCAATACTGCAACATGCTTAATTAAGGTGGCTTTCACTTTAATAAATGATTCAACTTTGATAAGCGTTTAATTTTTTCTGACTTTACCCTCTCTAAACAAGTTTCACTTCAAGTTCAAAAAATATGGCCCTATTATTTGATTACATAGTATTCCACACCATCACACATTTACTGTTCTCTCATAAAGTCTGGATTCTGAGTTGCCCACTGTAAGCTCGTTCTGTAGCCGAAGCATTAGAATTATTTTCAATAAACAAACACAAAATTTCCTCCTGCCTATCTTCTTGCGAAAAAAAACATTCTCTTGGAAGCAAATACCACGGAAAAATGGTGCTCCACTATATGCGATTCTGTCTCGATACGCATTTTAACGAATGGATTGGACGAAATGGGGCAACCCCATGGCCAGCAAATAGCCCCGATTTAACACCGCTGGATAATAGTTTATGGGGATAAATAAAAAATAAAATTTAAAAATTGAAGATTAACAACATAGAAGAGATTAAGTGTTTTATTAGGCAAAAGAGATCAATATATTAAATGAACAGGAATCACATAAAACAGAAAATGCCTCAGGTCATCAACAGCCAAGTTTTAAAGAATGTGCTGCTAATCAGGAAGGAAACATTCCTTCCGACCAGTAAAAAATAATGTTGAGTAGTTACAAGTTTTAATTTTTATCTAGATTTAGATACCTATTCATTCAGTGTTTGCTTTCAGTTAAGTTACTTTAATAAAGTATATGGAAATATGCCAAATAAGATATTACTGAATAGGGTTTGAAAAAAATTTCGAATGGTGACATAATATACAGGGTGTATCATTTAAAAGGACTTAGAAATACTGACAGTCAAGACTCGAAAGCTGATGGCATACTTCGGACACGTTATGCGCGGCGAAAAGTATCGCCTTCTTCAGCTAATTCTGCAAGGCAAGATAAAAGGCCCCGAAGAATATCTTGGCTGAAGAATTTAAAATAGTGGACGGGAATGACATCCGTGACCCTATTTAGATCCGCCGCCGTGAATATAAAATCATATGGTCCAACATGATCGCCAACATCTAAGAAGAAGATCATTTAAAAAATATATACTTTTCACTGCCCACCGTATAACTAAATAGGGACCTTCAAACTATTTGAAGTAGAAAAGTTTCCCATTCATGGCAATTTTTTTCTTTTTCGGGTACGATCAAAAATAAAAAAGTTGCAGGGGGTGGTACTTTATTACACACACCCGGTGCAGCGCACCTAAAGATGTGTGTTTCACTTCAATAAAATCAATTTTCTACTACGGATGTGTGTGGCCTTCTAGAATACGTTGCAAATGTTGCGTTCCGATATGAAATATTAATGAATATATCGATATATGTATGATATATCGCATGTAGAAAAATAATATAAATCTATCGTATCATTAGCATCCATAGAACGAGGCTTAATGCTATGGCATATTCTATAGTAAAAAGTCAAATACTTTAATATAGCGTTTTCGCATTTATTATTTGTGGTAAGCTGGTTACTTGTTATTGGCTAATCAAATTTAGTTTAACCGGTCTTCTGGTAACACAGTGAATAAGGTGCTAGGTTTGAATACAACAAGTCCTGAATTCACATCTTATCGGCCTAAATATTTGTTTTTTTTTTTTTAATTTTATTTAATCGATATTGGTTACACTGGGTTAGAGTCCGTCAGGGGCGGAGGAAACAGATGGTTAGTAATTCATAGTTACCCTAATAAATATTTGATGTGACGACCATTAAATTCAATTTTAATTGTTCATTATTCAAATATTAAATTGTCTGTGGTAAATTATTATTTATATTATTTACAAATTATTGATAGGTATATTAAAAATATTAGTGCCATATTCTTTCACTATAATCATGCACTTTATTTATAAATTATTATTACATGAAATGCGACCTATTTTCGAGAATTAAATCGTTTCTAAAATGCATGACTACTTTCATAATATGTTTACGAGTAGGTTTGTTTATTTACACACGCTTATACATAAATCCGGCTTAAACTGGAACGCAAATCTAGAAGCATGATTATTTTTAGTCCCAATAATTCCCATGGCAATATTAAAATGTCAGCCTTCCACAGTCCAAGGGTCAAAGATTTCCGGCAAAATGCCACGTTTGATCAAACACACGTCAAATTTAGATCTCTTTATTTAGACGTCCCAGAGAAATTTAAATTGACATTTATTTGTGTGGAGCGTTGGCACTTCTATTAGGTAGTTATTTGCGCCGTGAGTTTCCAGAATCAACATACTTATTACTAATTTCTTCAAAATATATGCATTCCAATAGCAAAATTAATAAAACATCCAAAATTACATTATAGCTATTACTTTCATTTTTAACAAAAAGTCTTCGTCTTCAAGGATGACCAGAACAAGAATATGCGTACTCGGATAATAAACAGTGAGGTCATAAAACAACTTCGGTCTGTCAAATAGATAAACGCTATTTTTAGTCGATTATTCCCGCTAATTTTTTGGTTTTTTATCAGTTTTATGTCAACTGGAAAGTTGAATCGAACACCAGCAAAGTTTATTTCGAATTGAAACGACGCGACCGACGCCCTCATTTCACCATCTCCCCAATACCAATTCACTAATTGATTCCTTCCGGAAACGTCTAGTAAAGGCTTGTTAAACTGCTATTAATTATAACTATTATATTATATTATAATCATTCTATACGTGATGTCAAAGAGTTTTTTTTATATCGCTTAGTTAATTCTCGAAATGATAACCTCAAGACTATCAATGTGGTAGTAAATACAATATGTTTAATGTTATCGAATTTGGGTTCGTTACGAGAAAAAAGCACGTATTTATCGTTGATACTTCTCAACCAACGATCTTATGCAACATGCAACCCAAAAATACATATACGTTATCATTAAAACAAAACAAATTAAGTAGCAAGCAACTCTGGAAACTTGTCACTTATACGACAACAATTTTATAAGGACAGTAAAATGAAAATAATTGAAGATTAGTTATCTCAAACAAAAAAATAATTATTAAATATTTTTTTTCGAGACGAGCCATTCTAATTTTTTTTCTAGTTATCATCACCAATCACAGACAAACAAGGTACAGGGTTATCCAACGAGGACTAGACAAGACGATTTTTTTATTAAAAAAAGAACTGAAATAGCCATCTTATGTAATTTTCTCACGCGAATTCGAATATGTTCGGCAAAAAACAATTGAACATCAAATAAAAGTGCTAGGGGTCACTTTGATATGTTTTTTAAATGGAACACCCTGTAGATTACTAAATTTTTGCACACTCTAGAAAAATCTAAACACATTTTGTGTATAATATCCTATACCTATCTTTAGCTATTTACCAAATATTAACAGTTGAAAGTCGGGCATTTTGACACTTTGACAGGCTCTAAAATCTAAACCGCACGAGATCAAAGAAAACTGTTTGCACATTCCTATCTTGGGTTTTCATAAGCTATCGAATGAGAGTAACTTTGAATTTAAACGGAGGTTTAAAAGTTCCGGTTAATTTTATTCGCAGGTTAAATTCGAAGATACTGTCATTCGATAGTTTAAGAAAACTTAAAATAGGAATGTGCAAACTGTTTTCTTTGATCTTGTGCGGTTTAGATTTTAGAGCCTGTCAAAATGCTCGATTTTCAACTGTCAATATTTGGTAAACAGCTAAAGATAGGTATAGGATATTATACACAAAATGTGTTTAGATTTTTCTAGAGAGTCCAAAAATATAGTAATATACAGGGTGTTCCATTTCAAGAAATATAAAAGTGGCCCCTAGCACTTTTATTTGATGTTAAATTGTTTTGGGCTGAACATATCCGAATTCGCGGGAGAAAATAACATAAGATGGCTATTTCAGTTTTTTTTATAAAAGTACAGGGAAAGTCAAAAAATCGGCTTGTCTAGTCCTCGTTGGATAACCCTGTAAAATGATGCACGCAAAACGCTCGTGAAAAGGAAGTTTTTCCCCTCCCTGTATTGTAAACAACCCATTTTGACACTGTTTTGAAGGACGTAAGTGATAATTACCAAAAAGATATCGACTGCCCTTGACGACGGGTTGTAAGTCAACTTACCACCCTTGGGTGGTAATAATTTATGCCACCCTGTATTCATTAAGTTTAAACTCTTGTTTAAACTACAAACATAGTAGATACCTTTAGTTTTTTATTTCATCAACAAAGTCAAGCTTACAATGATTTATATAAATGGAGTAATATTAAGTGAAATGAGTATTAATAGTACAATAATTATTACAATTATGAAAATTATTTACAAAATTTGGATAAATGTTTTCTCGTTTTTCTTCAATTTGTATATGGAATGTTTTGACTCCATAAATTCTCCATTTCTAACCATGTTTTCAGTTACTTTTGAAGTACTGCAGGAGACGTTCGTTATATTGTACAAAATTTCATTTGCAACTTCGTTTTTATTCTTGACGCTCTCGGCTACTAACTTTCCGCAATAGGTGCAGATTCCCATTCCCCATGTCGCTTTGAGAGCTAAGACATCAACTCCAGTATTTGCTAACAAAGTGGCCGACGTTCTTCTAAGGGAGCGTCCAGTATACTGCTTCAAATTCTCAAAGTTTAGAAATTTAGATATTTTACTTGGAATTGTAGCAATCGGGTTTTTTTCCCGACAGGCTAATTTAAGCACTTTCCATTTTGATATTGCATGAAGAAGCGAGGATTAAAATTCGTCATGTGAGATCTTATATCAATGTAATTTTGAACCATTTTGAAATAACAAACCTTTTCATCGTCACTTTTAGTCACTGTAAATTTACGTGCCATTCAATTTTTGGAATCAGGAATAGTAACAATTATAACTTTATGCCTTAATTTTAATTCAACATTGTCCATTTTCATTACACAGAGCAGTTCCCATTATCATTACAACCTTCGTCATTAAATAAATATCATCGGGGGCTTCAAACAGGAACTTATTCGCATTTTTCCTGTCAAACATATTGAATTTTTTAGGTTTTTACCCGTCATTTCTTCTATTTAAAAATGCTCGAAGTTTAGGATACTTGGAAATATCTATGTTTTCCTCTATGAAAAAGGTGGACTTGAACATGGATACTCACACCATAACCTTGATGGAGACTTTAATACAGCAGATTTTTTGTGAGAATACGCCAAAGCACGGTTTCTGAAACCACAGTAGCAGCAAAGAAAATGTTACTACGACATAACAGTCTTTGTTTGGCACCATTTCTTGAAGTATTGATACGTTGCTTCATACCTTTTTCTCGATTTTCCGGGCAGCAGCGACAGACAAGCGATACCTATTTGCTGATTCTTCTATATCCATTCGGCTATTATATGATTTTGTCGCCTTAATGCCACTAAAGCGTTTAAATTGTTTCCGCGAATTTTACGCGGTCTCCCCGAAACTGGTACATGTCACATATCTGTATCATTTTGTATCCTCTTTATTGTTTAATTAAGTACTGTATTTTTTCCGGGTTCAGTAAATTGCACTAATTTTTAGCGCTTCGAACTCACTCTTATATACAAATATTATACCTCTTTTCTTTTTTCTACTTGGGACGTTATTCAATTACACCTGTTATTATATATTGCTTTATTTCACAGATCTTAAGGCTTTTTACAATAAACAATATTTAACATATGGTGTTGCCATTTGCCATGCGTATGCGATTTTGGTCTTAGCCTACGGTCCGCAGAATCTGCTTGTTGCATTACTCTCGCCTTAGAATGTTAGAAAAAGAAATATATTAAATACCGCATATTTTCTAGACGGACTATTACATTTTTAGTTCGACCTCTTTATTTTTACATCATGGTTCTAAGTAGGCTTTTACTAGACTGCGCTCGACTTCCTGGAAAATCTAATTATATTTCCACGTTTCTCTGAAATTTGCGAGCGGTGTCAAGACAAGAAATAAGAACATACCTTTATTTAAGTCTAAAAATTGTATTAAATGTAGGTATAAGTTGTGTGTTTTTCTTTGACTATAATAACACTACTGTCTAGGGTAATATTAGTTCAGAATATTCCAAACTATCAAGTTGTATCAGTGTTTAATTTATGTTATCTCTGTCATGTAATTTAGCTCATTAAATCGTTATTTGTTAGCGACCCGACTACTTAGCTTTATTAAATTAATTAAACAACATGAGACCGCTAATTCTCAAAAGGAATCGCGAGGCGTAGACTTTGACCTCGGAGCTATAATACGACAATCTAATTTGTTATTTATTTGAATTTAGCTCTTATCAAAACCAGCGCCACAGCCCTCGGCGTTTTGCGGCAGAAAAAACTTTGACTGCGTTTACATCATCGATATATCTCGACTCTTACCGCGTCGAGTTGCTTTTAATCCTAAACTATTGGATAAAGTAACGCTCTGGCAACAACAACAACTGATTAACAGGACAGGTAGAAGGCATTTTATCTTGATATGCATTTTTATGCTCTATTTTTACGTTGCTCTATTCTATTTAAAAAATTTAATATTTTAGAAAAAGGAATAAATAAATGCAGTACGAAAAAATATGGATTTTGTGAAAACATTACAAACTAATGGAATTAAATGTAGGTATAGGAAATTAAAAATATGTCAGACTCAATCTCGCTTAAGATTTAAATGATAGTAGTTTCATTTATTAAACAGTTATCTGTCCTTCACGTTAATATTTTTTTCTTTTAATTACAAAAATGTGTTCCTTACATAATTTTTAGACACGCAAAACAAAAAAAAATCTTAAAGCGACAAAATACCTACCCTATGTAATAGAAATCCAAAATATTTCAGAGGTTCTGCGAATTATTACGTTCGGCAACGTCGCGCCTCGATTCTAAGCAACGTCACGAAGTCACCCGAGTTCAGTATTGTTTTAAACGTCTGGGCATCTGAATAATACTTTTGACAGTTCGTTTAATTTAAAATTTGCCCTTTTATCGTCTCAAATCCGTTTAAAAGCGATTTTAAATGGCAAAATTGTATAAAAGTCCGAAATTTCCGGACTTTTTCAAAGCGATAGCCGTGGCGCCGGACGAATTTGTCGTGGATTTTGAAGCGAAAATTAATTTTAATTCAACCGTGGCCAACGCGACGGTGGAACTGGACCGCTCAGGGCACTGCCAGGTAGGCGCAGTGCCCGACACTCCATATTTCCGATTTAGAGATGAATAGCTGGTAGTGAATAAGCTGTGCCTAAGCTGTCAAAATAATCCAAATTTTTTTTTTTTAATGTAAGAGAATGTAAGACATTTATTTACCTCCAGATTATTTTCCCATGCTGCCAGAGTCTCTGCTGCGGTCTTCCAGCAAATCCGCGGCGGGTCAAGCAAGTCTCTTTGAAGTGCACCTAATTTTGTAAACATGTTTATGTTACAACCGGAGTAGTTTTGTAGGGGGAATTAAAAATTCGAACGTTATAGCCGTTACAAAAGAAAGAAATTCTATTGTGGTATATGAAGCGCGTATACGGATTTAAAAACATGTGCGTTAAAACCGAAAGTACGTTATACCCCAGGTACGTTCTAACCAGAGTCTACTGTATATTGATTCTCGTGTTGGAAGACCACATTTCTCTGATTCCAGAAATATATACTTTGCCTATGTTTGGATAAGCCGTTTTTGAGATATTGAACCCTAAAAATAGAAAACATAGAAAAATATGAGAAACGAATTTAATGATAAATAACTGTTTACAATTGCTCACTATGACCCCCATTGCTATTAATGCACTCTCATATTCTATTTTATTTTTAGTATTAACGATAAACTACTTATGATTTTCATTTGTATCGTTAATGCGAGCGTTAATGTAATGCAGAAGTCTTTTTCGCATTTTTTCAATATTTCCACTGCGATATTTATAAATTTTATTTTAAATAAATCTCCACAAAAATTAATCAGAAGGTGTCAAATCTGAGCTGTTTGGAGGCCATGGGTCCATTATGACCAATCCATGTTACGTACTTTTCATTTAAATAGTTCACTACAGACAAAACATTGTGTGGTGGGGCTTCATCCTGATGCCAGATAAGTTCCCGGTATTGCCGAGTGGTGTGTTTTCAAGTAAATTTTCAAGATATTACGATATCTTTCGCCAGTCGAGTTCCCATCACAAATAATTGGGCCAATAATTTGATTTTTTAAGATACCCCACCACACATGTAATGATCGTCGGTCTTGAAATTGTATTTCTCTAAATGCGTGGTGGTTCTGAGTATCCCAAAACCGAACGTTCTTTCGGTTAGAAGCGCCTGAAGTATTGAAGGTGGTTTCGTCAGACCACAATATTTTCTAAAAAAACATGTCTTCCTCTGTCCTTTGTAACATTTCCTGACAAGACATCATACGGCTATTTTTCTGAGGCTCTGTTAACTTCTGCACAGGCAATATTTTATATGGTCGTTACCCATACTTTTTTAATGTTTGTAAGATTTTTTTTGCAGATTTTCCGCCGAACCAGAGGTCTAGCATCTTAACTACTGAACCACCAGAGCACTTGTAAGCAATTCATTGTATCATAAAGACATAGATAAAAATAGGAACACAATCTAACGAAAACACCCGATGCCTTCCGACAAGTCGGGCATGTATTTTGCAAGCTGTCTTTAGTGTCTTTATCCGCACCGCTAGTCGTTTTACAAGGAAGCGCTGAAGTAGACTGCGTATGATTATGATGTCACATCCAGGTTTCACACTTACGTGTATTTTCCCGAGATTTACCCTCATACCGCCGCATAAGATCAAAAACCAACTTTTTTCAAAATTGGATTGTTATTTCTATTAAATTGTTGCTAATAGTAACCCAAATAATAGCTTTTTGGGGTAAACGACGCAAATAAACCAAATTTCGCCGTTTAAGGATTGATATTTGAAGATACGTAACAAAATACTTTACATAACCTCACAACCGCACAATGTCGGCCAATAAAGATGTGGAACGCAGACAACGACTTAGGCTCTCGTTACGGAAGTGATTAAACTACATATTTTCCACTTTTCTTTGTTATTATGTAAAACAGATATATATTTTGATATTTATTTTTGGCGGAGAATCTGGCCCATTTGCGGGTAATTTCAAAAGTGTTGGTGAAGAATTCAAGAGACGGTGTTGCCAAGATCAAGATTGGCCGAAAAGTCGATGCCCTAATCCGATTCAATTAAGGGGTGAAGTGCGTGAAATAAACGCATTCATTTGAAGCAGATTCAAAGTAATTCGCTCCGGGTTTTCAGATCTCTTCCTCGAAGCATTTGAACATTTTTATTTTAACCTTTAGCAACGCACTTTCTGGTTCGGACCAAACAAAAGGTCTGGACGTAATTTTTGGCACACTCGAACCTCCAATCGCTAAAATTAGAGTCTATAAAGGAAAAGTTCGTTCAGAACATATTGCGTCCATATCACGATACACTCATTGTATCGTGGTCCATATGCGTTCCAAGCAATGTTGCCAGACACCGCAAAGGATGGCTTAGACTTATTGAATGAATTTTGGGGAAATTGTATTGGTATTAGTATAAAATTATTCGTGTGAACCAAAGGTGCTCTGGTAAAAATATATTAAATTTACTCAATTTTATAGAAACTATTATTCAATTAGTCATAAGACTGGCAACAGGGATTTCAGGAGACCAAAGTCGTATTTTTACGTTTAAAGCACGTTTCAACGTAATAACGACGCAATTGCATTATTTTGACGTCGATAAATATGAATTAGCGGCTAGCATATTCACTAAATTTCTCATAAAATTCGATTCCTAATTACGAAATTAATTATTATATTACGTCCACATCACGTCAGGTGAGTGGCGAATGGTGTCTCTGCTAGTGCCAAGATATTTTTATAAAACATGGGTTTTAGCTATCAAAAGTTTTCAATACGAAAAACCTATAACGAAATTGTGCCATAAAAATTTACTAAAATGGTAACTGGTAACTCGTTTTTAATAGCATTTTACAGATATAGGAATACGTGTGTTATCCGTGTTAGGTCCGCAACGTGAGAGCGCAGTAGCCCTCACATACATAATAATTTATCTCGGAATTTATAAAAATCGAAAATGGCATACATCGTATTTATTTGTATACATCGCCAAGCATTTATAAAATGTTGAATTTCATACTTTGCCGATTACATGTACAGGGTGGCGCGTTTATTTTGTCATATATCTCTTTACCTAAAAAAATAGATAGCTGTTCATATTAAAATAATCTGTTATTCTTTGTTCAGGGCATATACGTTATGTAATGTTACGTTTTTAAATATACTACTATATTTTTAAACAGCGTTTTTGAATTTTTGTAGACAAAGGCTAGACCGAGGGCTAGACAATCACATATAGATCTGCAACTCACTGTTACCGTTTTATTTAGAAAATAACCAATAAGTATTTAACTTGACCTAAAAGTGTTACTTGGCAAATTTTTAAGCTCAGGTGTTAAATTAACATAAAAATGATTTTGCAGTGTTTTAGCTTTAGCTAGTTTGGAAAAACCTTACAATTTTTCAATCATTTTTAAATGGCACACCCTGTTCTGTATATCATATACGACAGTTAAATAGTATACTGCCAAAACAATTATAAGCAATATTTTTAGCTTATAACAATGATAAATAGAGAATACAAATTTTGGGGATATATTTGAAATTCAGGTGTCGCAATAGTTGTACAGGGTGGCTCATATTCGAGTCTACATATGATGATCTCGAAAACCGTAAGAGTGTCGGTCTAATTAAATTAGGGCAAAATTGAGCATTTAGGTGCCTGATAATTTGCAGTTTAGAAAGTTTTAAAATTCCGAGTAGGTATGTATTTCCGGAGATATCCGGAAAAAAAACAAAATTTTGGGTAATCGTTTTATTTTTTTCCATGGGCTCATTTAAAAACAGATTTCAAAAAATTGGATTGCACTGCATTGCCACTTTGTCGGCTCTATGCAATGGTTGTATCCCGAGTGGTATCCAGTTTTGAATTCAACGCTTCGTCTTCAAAGAGTCATCAACTTTCTTTTCTTAAATATGAACTTTATTTTCTTTTATCGTTTTTCAGATGATACTGATGTGTATGTTAAGATGAATATGTGTTTTTAATTTAATTAATATTTATTTAAAAATGTTTTTTTTTTACTTATTTTGCTTTGGCGTAATTTTAAATAGTTTAGTTTACATTTGAAATTTTTATATTCCATAAAATATTTTATTTTGTTTTTATATTAAGTAAAAAATTGGAGCCTTTATTTTTAATAAAAATAAAAATACTAAAATTAAATCCTAATCAGGTTTGTTTATCTTTTTTTAACCCAAAGCGAATTAAAAAAAAATTAAAATAAAAATACCTATAGGTACATTAAAAACTCAATAAAAAAATATTTAAAAATTAAAAACACACATTCATATTAATAACGCCAATATCATCTGAAAAACGATAAAGTTCGTATTTAAGAAAAGAAATTTGATGACCCCTTGAAGAAGAATCGTGGGATTCCAAATTGGATACAACTATTGGATAAAGGGGAAAAGTGACAATAATGAAAGAGTGCAATTCAATTTGAAATCCGTTTTTAAATAACCTCAGGAAAACAATAAAACGGTTTTTTAATATTTAAGTTTTTACCGAATATCTCCAAAAATACTCAGAATTTGAAAACTTTCTAAACGGCATATTGTTAGCCACCTAAATGCGCAATTTTTCCCTAATTTGACCAACACTGTATCTCTTACGGTCAGAGAAAGAGAGTAATTTTTACTATCGTATGAGACGACGAGGGTTTTCTAAATGGATGTTTGCAAACTTAGCACATTTAATATGAAATAAATTTCATACTTGATTTCATATTAGCTAGATAACTCGGCAAATAATTTGTCGTTCTGTACAGGGTCTTTGATTATATTTATGTGGCTCTTGTAGCCGTTATTTTTGAAAATAGATAAAAAAAAGTTTTACACAAAAATTTTTAGTTTTTTCCATCAACAATTTTGAAATCAACAGAAAAAAAAATACCTATTGCATTAAAAAATGGAAAAATATAGGCAACTACAAACTTTTTTCCTGATTTCAAATATGTACTTATATATGTTGATGATATTTGGGTGAGCCATTTTTGACATTCCTACTTATTTTAGCTTAAATTACAAAGAAATTACAAAAAAGTTTCAAGCCATGGAAACGGAGATGGAAACAATGACATTGTTACGTTTTTGGTTTTATAAATTTGACTTTGGCCATTTGGACTAGGTATTAAATAGTATATTATTTTATATGGAGGAAAAGTGATACTTTTCATGGCGCGCTCGTGTTTAACAGCCGAACGGAGTGAGGCTGATAACAGAGAGCAAGCCATGAATAACTTTTCCTCCAAATAAAATATGCTGTTTTTCTTCAAATGCCGACAAATTAATGCAAAAACGTCTCTTTTTAATAGTAATAATATCTAATTATTATTAAAGATAAGTGGGTTCGCAAGGCGCCTTAGACCGGTGTCAGTGAATAGGCACAGGTTGTTGCTATAGTAAAGTAAACCCCGAAAGGAGTAATTCCAACCTAGATATAAACATAGAGCCATCTGCATCTGGCATCTGTAACATGTTATTGTTTCCATGGCTTTCTTAATACCACTATGATACTTTTTGCAATGTCTTTATTAATTTAAGCTAAAATAAGTGAGTATGTCAAAAATGGCTCACCCAATATAATCAACATACTTATATATTTGAAATCAGAAAAAAAGATTTCATTTTAGTGCATAACGTATAGGGTGTTCCATTTAAAAAAGCTGAAGATGCCTATATTTTCCATGTTTTGACACTATATTTTTTCTCCTGCTAATTTAAAAAGATAATATGGAAAAAAAACCGAGAAAAAACCTACAATTTTTGTGTAAAGTTTTACACAACAATTTTCTATCTTCAAAAATAAAGACTTCAGGTAGCCACGTAAATATAATCAAAGACCCTGTACAGAAAATGGGGCAGGTACTTCTATTTTCTTAAGATTTCCGAAATTTTTCAATAAGCGCATTTTTCATAGAAATGTAGGTAAAGCTTGATGACTCTCTTGAATTAAGTATTTTGTCAGAAAAACAAAAAAAGACGCTCGATTTTACGAACTCTGCTTGAATTCGAAAACAATGATAACTTTATTGTTAAAATATAACATTAGGGTACCGTACTAACCTTTTATCATCTCGTCGTTCTGTTCTATTTCAGCGAAGTTTGACTCCATTTTCAGCGGTTGTCGATCGACGATATCGGAGAAAAAAGAACTCTTTTGGCTGGAATAGCCCGACTTACTAGCTCCGCTTTCCCTTTCAAAGCAACAAGAGTAGTTCATACACAACGCGAATTATACCCTTTAATTCTACAAGTAAGGAAAATAAAAAAAAAAGAAGGAACAACTAAAGGAAAACCTCGGAAAATTTCTCTGAAAAATGGTCGGAAGACGTGTGAATGATAAGCTTCTTTAGGACAAGTCTCATGCCAATTCTATATCTGATTTCAGTAGCCAGGTTTGGCACTTTTAGGACTTTCTGTTGAAAAACGTCTTTTGGGGCTCGCGAGGAGGTGGTTTACATTACCCACCCGCGCTACGATATCACGAAAAATACTATAAACGCGTGGACTATTGACGACGACACAAACTAAATCACCAACTTTGCTTTGCTGCTGATAAGAAACAATTGATAAAAATTGTTCCACAATTTTTGAAAGCTTCGATTTTCAATTTCAAGTAAGCTTTGTTTTGGTTTGGCACCTTCTTCTGAACCGTATCTTATCTACTATTCGGCGCAAACTCAGTTTGTTATGCTGCCTGCAACCACAAAGAATTCTTTGTGCCTGCAACAACAGAGAATTGATGTGGTTGTGGAAGTGGAATCGAGTTGGCCATTGGTCTGCGTCACACCAGACATGGGCGGAGAATGCAGGGGGCGAGTCGATCACGCACCCACTGTGGCGTTATAAGATCCTTTACACAAATAGTGCACTATATAAAAATCGGCCTTTCCCATTGGTCGATCCGCATGGCCCTCCGCTCGCTTCGCTCGCTACGGGGGCTCAAGAAAAGGAAACTAACCAGGTGCTAACTCAATCTAACCCAAGACATACCCAAAATCAAGAAAAAACGCTGTTTAGAAACATAATCTTTAAAAAAAATAAAGAAAAGCAACGGAGTTCGAACACGCGTTTTTCAGGTGAGACCCAACGATCTAATCCTCTACATCACGAGAGCTCTTGACAAAAATCGATTGCATCACGCAGACACATCGTAATACGAGATGGATCGACCAATAGGAGAGGTCGATTTTTACATAGTGCACTATTTGTGTAAAGGATTTTTAAATGCCCCACTGTGCGCCTACCGTTAGGGTTGCCACCCGTACTTTATAATAAAGCATTTTACTTTATTTCGGGTTATTGTACTTTATACTTTATCAGAATAATAAAGTACGCGAAAATACTTTATTTGGCATAGTAACTCATTTTACTTAAATTTTATTGACTGCATATTGCATTTAGAGTTGCCAACTTGCCTCAGGGCTATGCATGCATGCTATATAGAGTTGCCAACTTGCCGTGGGGCTATGCATGCACACGGTCACTTTACTAGAGTGACCGTGATGCATGCATGATATTCCCGTGTGCGTTTTGAGATCCTTTACTGTTCTACGTCACTATGATATATTAGGCGCTCCTGATTGGTGGGTTAACGTCACTGGAGTAATGTTAACTCTTAACGCATGGCCCTCCGCTCGCTTCACTCGCTCCGGGGCGCAACCAAACAAATCTAACTCAAACTAAACCAAACGTACATAAAAAAAACAAACATAACCTTAAAAATATATAAAAATAACAAATAACATGTCTTGCCACCGACGGGAACCGAACGCGGGCGGTCTACATTACAAATACAGAATCTGATCACTTCACTACATGTCGGAATACATTTACTGGACCGTAGATAAAGTGAAAACGTTAACCCACCAATCAGAAGCGGCTAATCTAGCATAGTGCCGTATAAAATCATAATAAAATGCTTCCCGTATATCTTAAAATGTTTCCCGTATACCCGTACAACACAGTTAAGGACCGGTAAACAAAAAAGAAGAAGACTAGCATTATTATCGAGTTGCTACTGCTACAGTGCTACTGCACTGCAGCAGTGCAGAATTCGCAGATAAATTTTCTTCTCTGATGAATATTATCAGAACAAAGTAGCAGAAAAAAAGCATCTTTGAATTTGATTAAAAATGAATATTCACTGCAAATATGCTGTAGTGCTATTTAGCAATAACAGTTATATATTAAATATTGCTAAAAACAATAAAAAATATGTTTTTAAACAAAAAAATAAATAGTACTTTATTTTGATAAAATGTACTCTTTTTTTTCTACCTTTAACAACCAATATACTGTATTTGCTCAGAAAAAAGGTGGCAACCCTACCTACCGTGTCGTTTTTACTGTACATCAAAAAATTGTGTGTTCCATATAAAACGCACTGAAGACTGAAGCCCTTATTTTCTTATTTAACACATCATAAAAGATTGTGCTACGACCGTGTTGCGGTCGCCTAGTCCATTGTCTTTATAAGAAAATATAAACAAAGCCTAGTCCTAATGTTTTTATGTACAGTAAACACGACACGGGTAGGTGCCACAGTGGTAGGTGCACTGTGGTGCACAGTCGGTGCTCATCGGTGATGCTCGAC
>MU182044.1:33101-117361 GCA_016904865.1 Pissodes strobi
AAATTTGTTCGCGGCTAACATCGGAACTCGAGGCCAAGTTTGTATGTCCTTTGTTTATTGCGGCAATTTATTTTTTATTTTATTTACCTATTCCAATTACAGGTTTAACTAAAATGTTAGACTTCAAAAATACACACTAATTCCATAGAAAAATATATATTCTAATTCCATAGATATATAAATATATATGGGGGATAAGGGTAAATACCAGAGTCTAGAGCACCTATTAAATTTTCGATGCAAAAGCTTCAGACATGCGTAGTAGCAAAATAAGAATGGGTATTATCTTAGATTAAATACTCTAAGGATATTATTATGACTTTGAATTGTTTGGCTCGTTACGGGGGCGCAACCAGCAGCAACGAACCAAAACTAACACAAGGCATGCCTAAAATTATGAAAAAAAGAATGAGCCCATCTGCTAGTAAAATCTTTTGAAAAAGTTGGGACTCTTAATTTCATGTCGGTGTCGACACGTCTGACGTTTGTTCTCAGGCAAAGAAAATACTAACAATATAAAATTCTTTGTCTCAGGTTGTCGGCGAGCGGCTACACAAAACACAAAATAATTAGAAATTATTAAGAGCCCCAACTTTTTCAATTGACTTCGTAAAGACTTTACTCGAGACACTGGATGTGTAAACATATCCTCCTATATCAATGTCGTAGCCAGATTACAAAACCCGTCGTTTTATAAATTGCCCAGGCGTTTTATAAATAGCGGCCAAATTGTCAAATTTTCGTTTACCTTTCATTATTATGCTGTCTGGCTAGCCGGATTATCAAAGGTCTAGGCGTTTTATAAAGTGACGTTCAAGACGAGGCCAGATTGTCAAATTTTTAAGATTATACGAGCGGATGAAACACAAGCTACGTTCCTACGTTCCATGTTTTTTTTTACATTTGTTTCTTAATTTTGGGTTAGCTTTGGGTTAGTTTTGGTTAGCACTTGTTGACTGAGCCCCCGTAGCGAGCGAAGCGTGCGGAGGGCAATGCAAAGCCATAATAATACCCCGGCTGACGGACTGCAGCTTGTTCAGTTGCGATCTGTGTATTGTAATGGCTTTGCATGGCCCTCCGCTCGCTTTGCTCGCTACGGGGGCTTAATCAACAAGAACTAGCCCAAACAAACCCAAGGCTGACCAAAACTAACCCAAAATTAAGAAAAGAAGATAAAAAAAAACTTGCATTTTACAAAATGACTACAACGTCTCACCCGCCAGAATGTTAAGCAGAAGTTAATCTTGTTGACCGTCGTTATATAAAACACCTAGGCATTTTACATTCCGACTAGCCAGATAGGAAAATAATGAATGTTAAACGAGAATTTGACAATCTGGCCGCCTTATGTAAAATGCTTAGCCATTTTATAAAACGCCGGGTTTTACTATGTGGCTACGACATCGACATCATTGACATGAAAATCTAATGCCACCTTACTTAGGCCGCGTGCCGCTTGAATATAGGCAACCACTTATTTGGAATTGGTTGCCTATATTCTGGCGTTAGAAAGAATACGGTTTACACTAACGGTTACAGACAGCCTGCAAAACAGATACCGCCTGACGTGCGTTGTTTAATGTTTACATTTGAAACGTTTGCATTAGAATGTATAATATTACACTTCACGCATAGCCTTCCCCTCGCATCGCTCGCTACAGGGCCGCATCGAACAAAAACTAACCCAAAGCATGCCCAATATCAAGGAAATAGTATATTGTGCAACAACTGATGAAAATAACACCATTGTATATACAATGATAACACTTTTCACACGAGTGGGAAGTTTGTGTGGGAGTGAATTTCGCACGCGGTGCATACTATACTTTTTCTACGACTGCAAATAATATTGATATTATATAATATTTATTATAATATTATAATATATATCAAACATCTTGTCTTTAAATTAAAATTTATAGCTTACAAACACCATACAAACACTTCTACAGTAATGTACAGATTTAGAAAGGGGGCTAAGGACACCGGTGGGGCGAAGCGCCAAAATGGGGCCCCAGGGGGGCGAAACCCTAGAATGGGGCCTATGGTACAGGAGCCCCATTTTTTACAGATTTAGTACTGGAGCCCTCGGGAGCGAAGCCCTAAAATTGGGTTCCAAACATTATAAGGGGTATGAGAGTCCCATTTTCTACAGTTTTGCAAAAAGAGGCTCCTGAGGGTGTGAAGCCCTAAAATTGGGCCCCCCTCTTTTAGAGATCTGAGAATGGGACCTCTGAGGGCGAAGCTCTAAAACGGAGACGAAGTCCTTTAATATAAATTCCAGAATAAACGTGTGAAAAGCACTTATTATACTTTCACAGTTCACACGATGTTTGAAATGTCCAGTTTTCAAGAGCAGTTGTTAGTGCGTTTTTGTCTATTTTCAGGGCAGTTGTAGAAAATAGTTATTTATGCAACAAGTGTGTAAAGTGACCCATTTTTATGAATGGGACCATCCCATGAAGGGCACTTTACACATGAGTAGCATACAAAACTTTTTCTACTACCGAAAAATATATGGAAAAACAAAAATAATATTATATTACTTTACGCACTGCCCTAAGCGTCAAAAAATATGTCAGATTTACTTAGGCACCAGTGCGTAAAATAACTTACTTTGCGCACTGCACATTAAAAAGACGTATTTTACGATTCTTGGAGAGTGTGTAAAGTGAGTATTTTACGCAGGGTAGTCGAAAAAACTTTTTACAAATATAACCTCAAGAAAATAAAAATAGGATTAAAACTAACCGTAAAAATCAACGCGGGTAAAAGCTAAAAGTGTACTATGTCCTTTACTATACTCTTGAAAATATCTGTACAAAATTTCATGATAATCAGCTGAGTAGTTTATGCGTGAAAGCGTAAGAAACAAACAAACACATTCGCATTTATAATATTAGTTAGGATTCTTTAATAATACTTACTGGCAGCTTCAATCGGAGTGTATAAATTCACTGCACAAATGCGACACGAAAATCTGTTTCACCAGGAATAGCATCAATCTATGGACACAGCTTATTCACTACCAGCTAGTCATCTTGGGCCGGCATCCTTTGATTTGGGAAATTCAATAACCAAATTTTGCAAATTTTAGAAAAGAGGCATGACTCAATATTGTTTTAAACCTCTGAGCATCTGAATAATATCTTTGACAGTTCGTTTAATTTAAAATAATAATATGCTTTTTTATCGTCTAAAATCCGTTTAAAAACGATTTTAAATGGCAACATTGTATAAAAATCCTAAATTCCCGGACTTTTTTAGGACGATAGCCGTGGCCTCGGACGAATTTGACGTTGATTTTGAAGCGAAAATTAATTTTAAATTTAACCGTGGCCAGCGCGGCGGTGGAACTGAACCGCTCAGGGCACTGCCAGGTAGGCGCAGTACCCGACACTCCATCTTTCCGATTTAGAGATGAATAGCTGGTAGTGAATAAGCTGTGCCTGGGCTGTCAAAATAATCCAAAACTTTTTTTTTAAATGTATATTATTTTATATGGAGGAAAACTGATACATGTCATGGCGCGGTCGTGTTTAATAGAGAGCAAGCCATGAAAAGTAACTTCTCTTCCAAAAAAAAAATGCTGTTTTTTCTTCAAATGTCGACAAATTAATGCAAAAACATCCCTTTTTAATAGTAATAATAATGATTATTAAAGATAAGTGGGTTCGCAAGGCGGCTTAGACAGGCGCGGTGTCGGTGAATAGGCACAGGTTGTTGCTATAGTAATGTAACATAAATCTGTCAGTGGACACTGTCAACAATAATTATTTTTTTAAAAATTGCGTCTCCGATTGCGTTTTAATTCCGTATTGATAAGCAGTTATTGACTAAGTTCGATTAAATATAAATTAGTCTGCTAGTACTCGACACACTGTTGTGTAAACATATCCTATATCGACATGCACAAATATTTGAGCAGCCCTCGTAAAATCATGGTTTTGGATGTCACAGCCACTTGCACATTTCCGTCCCTATCCCCTTAAACAGTTCCGTCCCATTTGCCGAGATTTATCCTCATACCGCCGCGTAAGATGTCATAATAAACAAATTAAAAAAAAAATGATCAAGTACTAGAGACACTGATGTGTAAACATATCCTATATCATTGTATAAAAAAGATACAATGCCTATATCGACACAATCGTCATGAAATTTGTTGTTGTTGTTGTTTCTTGCATATGGCTCTGCTCCTTGCGGGCAATTTGCCAGCCCATTCAGGGCAGTAGTGGCTTTGTCTGGTTCGGGACCATACCACAACTGCGAACCTTCAAACAAGTGCTATGGAGTTATGCTCAGTTAATGCTGCAAATACTTTAAGAAGAGGGTTAATGTGGACGTTCACAACATAATGAAATTTAATGTCACCTTAGGCCGCGTGACGCCTGAATATAGGCAACCACTTATTTGGAATTGGTTGCCTATATTCTGGCGTTAAAAAGAACACGTTTGACACTAACGGTTACAGACAGCCTGCAAAACACATTCCCGTCACAGATACCGCCTGACGTGCGTTCTTTATTGTTTACATTTGTAACGATTGCATTAGAATGTCTAATATTACAATTCACGCATAGCTCTCCGCTCGCTGCAGGGGCGCAACGAACAAAAACTAACCAAAGCTAATCCAAGGCTTGCCCAAAATCAAGAAAAAATCTTTTTATAAATATAATTTAAAGAAAATAAAGAAAGCAGCGCTTCCGCCCGTGAACGAACCGCGGACTTTCCGCGTGTTAGGCATATGTGATAACACTGAGAACAACTACACCACGAACTGTTTTACTAAAAAAAAGCTGGCCTTCGTGCGCCGTTGCCAAATAATTCAATAGTGACTGGTTAGTTTTCGAAGGAAGTAAGTGGACGATTGAATTTAAATTGACGTGCCAAACGTCAAGTGATACGTGTTTTGTTGTGGATCAAATATCAAATTCATGATTTCTTTTTGGTTCAATCAAAATCTACTTCACAATAGACCACGTAAAGTATAGACAGAAATATTTATTTAAAAGAAATTTATTAAATAGTTAATTCTGGTGCTTCTTAGGAAAATAGAATAGTGAAAATGGTAAGTTTTTCATCATTTTACATTATCTTCGAAACTCCTTGAAAGTAAAAAAAAATCATGCAAAATGTGTCACACCCATATCCTGGAAAACGTACCATATTAAATATACATTTGACTATTTTTAATTTAGGAAAAATCGCGTAAATGATACCCATTAGCAAAAGTGCGTTCTTTTAATAGTGCTCTTCTAGGCTCCCATCTATATTTGAATCTTGAATTTATATTCCACAAATGAAAGATTCTAATTTGTTTACCATATATAATATTTAAATATAAACCTTTGATTTTGCATCCATACCTAATTAAATATATTTTTAGGGTGATCAGTTCGACTGTGCTTTAGATCTTATGAGAAGGTTGCCTCCTCAACAAATTGAAAAGAATCTGAGTGACCTCATTGATTTGGTCCCCTGTTTATGTGAGGACCTTCTGTCCTCTGTAGATCAACCCCTGAAGATTGCCAAAGACAAGGAAACTGGAAAAGACTATGTCTTGTGTGATTACAATAGGGATGGTGACTCATACAGGTATGTTCTGATTTTTTTTTTAGGTTGGATATATAATTTGAAGAAACTGTTTTATTTAGATCTCCTTGGTCAAACACTTACTACCCTCCTTTAGAGGATGGACAGATGCCTTCCGAGCGTCTTCGCAAGTTAGAACTTGATGCCAACCTTGCTTTCGACCAATACAGAGAGATGTACTTTGAAGGAGGGGTGAGCTCGGTTTATTTTTGGGATTTAGACCACGGTTTTGCTGGTAAGTTATTAAAGGTACTTTATAAGGTTCTGAGTTTTGTAAAGGTTATGTCATATCTTAAATATTTCAGGGGTTATCTTAATAAAGAAAATCGGTGATGGTAGTAGAAAGATCAAAGGCTGTTGGGATTCCTTGCATGTCGTAGAAGTACAGGAAAAAAGTTCTGGAAGGACATCCCATTACAAAATGACTTCTACAGCGATGCTGTGGCTACAGACCAATGAAGCAGGTTCTGGAACTATGAATTTAGGTGGGAGCTTAACCAGACAGGTTAGTATAATCTTTCATATAATAAAACAAAGAGTATACTTAGATTTTTTAAAATAAAAAAGCTTTATTTAAACTTAATATATTGATTTTTGCACATTTGTTTTTACAGATCTTTAAGTATCAAAGCATAACAACATTTTTCATCTCAATACATGTGGCATTAAAACACACTTGGAAAATTTTTGAACAGTTTTGGAAACATAATTAATTTTTTATTCAAATTCATTCATTCAAATTCAAATTTATTTCCATAAAGACTTAAAAAATGCATAGGAATTGTCATACAAAAATATTAACTAGTAAATAAAATAAAACAACACTAAATCTAGAAATTACAGAATAACAGAAAACTAAAGCTATACCACATAAAGCCATATTGCTCTCAAAATTGTTCTTTAGACACCTAAAAATTGTGTGAGAAATACTTCAGGAAAAGGAATATAAAATGTATATAAAATATGGAACAAAACGAAACAAAATCAAAAAAGGAAAATAACTTGCCAGAAAAACATAAGGGTGGGGAGTTGAAACATATTAAGTGGCAAATATTACTTCTGTAATATACATTATCACAGTACCAACATCAGCACAGTAAAAATTGTTAAGGCTTATTGCAGCCATTTAGCACAACAAAATTTTGAGACACACACGTCATAGCTTAATAATAGAATATAATGAACTTTTTAATTCTGCTCAAAAAACTCGTCAATAGAATAGAAGGATCTCTTCAATAAAGAGCATTTCAAAGTTTTGCGAAAGGCTTTTAAGTCTTGAATATTTCTAATCAGCAGTTCAAAGTGATTGTATAACTTGATGCCACTGTAAATCACGGAATTCCTGAAAAGGCTGGTATGTGGAATGGACAAGGGAACATTGTTAATTTGACGTGTATAATATATTGGCTGAGGATTGGGAAATTAATACTTAATCTTTCTTATGAATTAGGCAAGCCATTTCCAGAATAAATAAAGACGGTAGGTCAGAATAGAGTGCTTTATAAAAAGGAGTTTACAGGGGTTCTTGGATGCGCATCACATAGATTTCGAACAGCTCTCTTCTGCAGAAATAAATAGATTGGAACAGATATCGGGAGCAAGCTCCCCAAAATGGCAAGGCTTATCTGAGATGTGACTCTACAAGGGCATAATACATGTTACACACAACTTCTACACCAAGCTGCCAAAGGGCCCGAACAGAAAAACAATGGGACGCCAATCTTTTGTTCAACTTAATGATCTCTATTTTCTCATTAAACATCCAAGGAGCGCATAGCAAATTGCTTCTGGAGGATCTGAACATACCACAGATTGTCTGTCTAACTGAATATTTCTTCATGGAGTTTGAAAATGTTGTGCAGAACTATGAAACAGCTTCTATCTGTTCCAGAAGTAGAAAACAAAGAGGTGGGCCAGCAATACTAGTGAAAAAGAAGTTACAATATGAACTTATAGACAAGTATAACTTTTTAAATTCTGAACAAGACTTTGATGGAAATGCTGATATATTTTATGAAAACTTGGATGTATAAATGGTAACATAGTGCTGGTGGGAGATTACAATATCGACTGTTCTCTTGAATGTGAATAGTGATGAGCAAATGCAAGACCAAGACCGAGTTAGTCTTGGTCTTGAATATGTGGTCCTGGTCTTGGTCTTGCAGTCTAATAAGTGGTCTTGGCCTTGCAGGGTCCAGTCTTTGTCTTGCTCCAAGACTCTTGCACTTTTTTTGGTAGATTTTTACTCTAGGCAATTTTTACAAAAAAAAATTAAAAATAAAGTTTTTCACGTCCTTTAAAGTAAGTAAAGGTTTAAAGAAAGGGACAGTATTTGTCAGTATCAAAATTGTGGTTTTTCAATAATAAGTACTACAGCGACAAATTTTAACTAGTAAATCAGGTATTTTTTAAGTAAAAACCAAAAAAAAAAAATTTCGAGTTAAAGAATCACTTGTTTGAGTTTGTCCGTGTCATATTGAAATATCCTCGGTGACTAAAATGTATAATTTAAGTGGTGTTTATAGGATTATTGGTCAGGTATCAAGAAAACCAATGATTATTTCTTACCAACGTTTCGAATTATATTAACTCATCATCGGGGCTCTGTTAAGAGGAGAAAGTTACTTTTAGAATATTTAATTCAATTTTTCAATTTGATAAAAAAAAAACAAAACAAGGGCCTTAAGCCCAAAAATCAAACTTTTCGTAAGTTCTACCTTTGTTTAATAAATTACAAATAAATAAATAAAAAAACATGACAGAAAGGGTTTCTAATAATAAAATATTTAATGCATATGCATGTCATAGAAATCTTCATTTCTTGTTAAAAGAAAAACAAAAATTCATGAAACTTACCAAAATTATTCTTTTCTCTCGTACACTTAACATTCTTACATTCATATCTCATATCAGGATTAAAATAGATAATATTGCGGATTTAAAATGAACATTACAAAGAACAATTAAAAAACGACAATCAAATTACACTGCGTAATACAAGAAGGATTGTGGAACTCTGTACTAAATTCTGTCGAAAAAAAAATAGTGGGAACAAACAAAAATTTTAAAATTAGATAAAATCATCAGTGTGTGCAATTAAATATCTTACAACGTTTCTCGTTTAACCAATTTTTTCTTAAATATTCAGCTCTATAGTTTGCAAGATCCCAAATACATTCCTATTCTTATCTTTTTCATACACACTGTATATGAAGAACTTATGAAGATACTCCAATTTATCACTTTATAACACCATAATATGCCTATTATTATAGCCTCCAAAGGGCTTACTGGCTAAAATCACATCCAAAAATCGGTCCAAAATTCCCGGTCTATATGCAAAAACGTTTGGAGAAATGTTTGACATTCGTGTAATTTGTTTAAAGTCCAAGTTAGATTTTTGTAATTATGAATATAATTTTCTTTAAAAATTGTGAAAAAAAAAACGCAAGACCGCAAGACTCTTGCATACCTAAGTCTTGCAATACTAGGTCTTGGTCTTGCATAAGTCTTGCACTGCTCGGTCTTGGTCCTGGTCTTGCAGATCTGGAGCTGGTCTTGGTCTTGCTTTTTCTGCAAGACCAAGACCAGTCTCGCTCATCACTATATATCAAATGGAACTTAAGCTCTGATGTGTTTTTTGCACACAATTTTAAAATGCATGTAAACTAATTTACAAGAATTACTGCCCACTGTGAAACTACTATTATTTTTGTACAATTTTTTTATCTCCAACTTAAACTTAAGAATACTACACACTGATTTAAGTGATCATGAAATTATTTGGCGGACCTTTATCGAGAAACTCAACCTGCTCTATATTCAAGTCACGGTAAATTTCAAAACACCTCCCAAACAAACAGGAAAAAATTCTCAAATACGGATTGAACACCAATATTATCTGTACCTTTATGTTCAAAATTTAACAGGATGTTTTATAGATTCCATAACCAAATGTTTTCCCTGGAAAAAAAAAATAAGTAGTAGAAATAAAAGATCTTTTGCATATATGTATATCTAAGTATACAACAAATCTAAACTTTTTAAATTATGTTAAAACATACAAAAGCATTTTAAAAAAGTTAATAGCAGCTGCTAGATCTGCATATTATTTGAGTGAAATTCAAAATTCGAAAAATAGTAAATGGAATATGGAATATAATAAGAACCCTCTCAGGTAGAAGCAATAAAAAATAAATTAAGGAAATACAGTTAAACATCAACGGTGAACTTATAACAAAACCTCTAGTCATATCAAATGAATTAAACAAATATTTCTGTTCAGTTGCAGAAAGCATAAAAAAATATAAATTCTAATATTTTCTCAAACCAACTTTCAACAACTAATAAAAATAAACCACAAAACAGCTTCTCTTTCTTACCTACTGCAAGATACGAAGTTTATAACATAATACAAAAACCAGGAAATAAAAATTCTAGTGGTTGTGATGGCATAACAGTGAAGATTATAAAAAATATCACAGAATACTGCTGTGAAATCTTGAGCTGCATCATAATTGAATCTTTTGAAGAGTGTTATTTTCCCAACGACCTAAAATTATCTATCATTGTGCCAATTCCAAAGGGGGGAAATCAAACAGATCCCCCAAATTTCCGACCAATCGCATTGTCAAAACCTTAGCTAGGATAAAAACTAAAATATACTCTTATGTAACAAATGGTACATACGGGTTTATACCTAGGTCCCAAATTTAAATAATTTGTGAAACTGTATACTGGGTTTAAATTTTATATTTCTCTGTACAGGGTTATCCAACGAGGACTAGACAAGGCGATTTTTTGACTTTCCCTGTACTTTTATAAAAAAAAAAACTGCAGAAATAGCCACCTTATGTAATTTTCTCCCACGAATTCGTATATGTTCAGCAAAAAAAACAATTGAACATCAAATAAAAGTGGTAGGGGTCACTTTGATATTTTTTTAAATGGAGCACCCCGTATATTACTACATTTTTGGACTCTCTAGAAAAATGTAAACACATTTTGTGTATATCCTATACTTATCTTTAGTCGTTTACCAAAATATTGTCAATTGAAAGTCGGGTATTTTGACACTTTGTAGGCTCTAAAATCTAAACCGCACGAGATCAAAGAAAACGGTTTGCACATTCCTATCTTAGGTTTTCATAAACTATCGAATGACAGTATCTTCGAATTTAACCGGAACTTTTAAACGTCCGGTTAAATTCAAAGTTACTGTCATTCGATAGCTTATGAAAACCCAAGATAGGAATGTGCAAACCGTTTTCTTTGATCTCGTGCGGTTTACATTTTAGAGCCTGTCAAAGTCTCAAAATGCCCGACTTTCAACTGTCAATATTTGGTAAACAGCTAAAGATAGGTATAGGATATTATACACAAAATTTGTTTAGATTTTTCTAGGGAGTCCAAAAATGTAGTAATATACAGGGTGTGCCATTTAAAAATATATCAAAGTGACCCCTAGCACTTTTATTTGATGTTCAATTGTTTTTTGCTGAACATATCCGAATTCGCAGGAGAAAATTACATAAGATGGCTATTTCACTTTTTTTTTTATAAAAGTACAGGGAAAGTAAAAAAATCGACGCCTTGTCTAGTCCTCGTTGGATAACCCTGTACTTAATGTATTGAAAGAAATTGAGCTAGAATACACAGTGGGAAGAGTGAAATTAAACTATATTAGCAGTTCATTTAGCGTGATTAAGGAATAAAAATAGTTTTGCACAAGCCAAAAATGTGTAGCATGTTTTTGTGTATAAGTAAGTTAGCAGTGTTGTCTTTTTTTTTTAGATAGAGCAAGATGCATCTGTTAATGAAAACAACCCACATATTGCCAATATTGGCAAGATGGTGGAAGAAATGGAAAACAAAATACGAAACACCCTCAATGAAATTTACTTCAGCAAAACCAAGGATATAGTTAACAGTTTAAGATCGGTAAATAACATGATTTCATTGTCCGTGCCATATTTATTTTATACGCGTTTTTAATGGAATGGAAAGCTCCACTTAACATTTTTTGTTGTAGGTTCAGTCACTGTCAGAGAGTAAACAGAAAGAGAATTTCAAAAAAGTCTTAGCTACTGAATTACAAAAGAGACAAACAAGTCAGACGACTGACGCCTTCGGGTCCATGAAATAAGTTACGAAGATGAACTAGAAGTAACCGAAACCTGTTTTATTTTTGGCGAGACAAGGCGAGAAATTGTCTTCGTATCGTTTATTTTCGAAATTATTACCAAATTGGTGATTGATTTTCTAAGTGTATGATGTGAATTTAATGTCATTCAAACTGTATATAATAGAATTTATTATACAAGTATAAAATAAGGTAAACATATAAATGCACTAAAGAAACACGATTATCTTAATTTAAATTTTTTTTGTGAAAGTCTCCAGTTGATCATTGCTTACAATTAACAAACAATCCTTTGTCCAAGTAAGCTCAAAACCATTTTTGTTTAGTTTTAGAAGTATTATTTTAGGTTAGATAATATCAATATGTTAATACAAATCTTTTTTGTATGAAAGAGTATCATTTATCAATTCAACCGTATGGGTATTTATTTAAAAAGCCTCCCCGTTGCAAGGGTCGGGCGTCCAACCGCGAACCCATTGCTTCGCAATCTTCGCATTCTGAACGCGAATCCGATTCTATTTGCTTATAGCGTTTTCGATTGGCAAAAATAGTTTTGCACTGAAAGTGGACTCGTGCAAACCCAGTTCAGTTGAAAAATTGCTCTAGTGCGATCCCAATCGAATACGAGTTTCATTGACTGGTCGACCTGAAGGGCGGGGAAATGTAACCCGATTCCAAATATTTCTCTTTTTTGTTGCTGTTTTATTCTTATAATCTTTATGTAAGTGAATTAAGTGATAAGTGATGTTTTAACGAATGCAATTTGTGAAAATGACGGAGTTATCTATTCATAAACGATGAAATAATAACTAAACTGCTGGCCATTTGCTTTCGAGCAAGGAAAATTTCGCCTAAATTTAAAACTAAATATTTTCTTAACCAGATATTATATCGATCTCTGTTAATAGGTTTATCCCTTAAGAAAAAATTTCCAATTTTGGATTTTTATAAACTGCAAAAAAAATTTATATACAGGGAGTCAAAGAAGACCATGATTTTTACTCCAATTTCAATAGCATATGTAACTTTCATAATAATTTTTTTAAATTTTGTCACTGTTCATCAATTGAACCACTGCTCCAAGGCAAAGAAAGTAGTCTGTCAAATTTTTGATATCTGCTATACCGATACCGATTTTTCGATAAAACCTTGCTTTCTTCAAATTTTTGGTAGTTAGACCACACTGCGTTGTGTCGTGCATACTTTGTAAGTGATTATTATACCTTACGAGAAGCTTCTTTATGTTCAGTAAAAAAATTGTACCCAAATGTTGTGATATGCAGTAGCGTACCTACTTATAATCACTTATATGTCTATGGTTTGTGAGTATCTCACAGTTGTTCACGATTGTTTGTATTGGAAAGTAGGTATTCGCTCGCAAAATCAAACTAGTGATATTTAATTTTAAGGGGCCTCAAAATAAGTTTAAATTTTAGGAAGTGTTGTATTAGAAATAAATAAATAAAATTTTTCCAAAAAAAAATAAATAAAAAAATTATGATTTTTTGAAAAAAATTTTACACACTGTAAAATGTACATGTAGATACAAGTGCATTATTAAAAAATAAAAATTATGGAAAAAACTTGCTTAATCTAAAGGCCAGTGAGTACTTTCCAATTCAAAACAATCGGGAAAAATTGTGAGATAGGTACTCATAAACCATAGACCATAGTATAAGTGATTATAAGTACGCCACTGCATATCACGAGATGTAGGTACAATTTTTTTTACTGAACATAAACAAGCTTTTCGTAAGGTATAATGATAAACACAACAAACACAATAGCTACCAAAAAGTTGAAAAAATCAAGGTTTTTAAAATATAGCAGATATCAAAATTTTGACAGGCTACTTTCTTTGCATAGACCAGTGATTCAATTGACGTACACCGACAAATTTTAAAAACTTATTGTGAGTGTTACGTGCTATTGAAATTGGAAAAAAATCACCGTCTTCTTTGACACCCTGTATATAAAATTGTTTGAACGTTTTAAAAAATTCAACATTGGAAAGTTTTCCTGAGGGATAAATCTATTAAACATTAAAAACCGTAGGTCGATACGTCGATATCATGTCTGGTTAAGAAAATATTTAGGTTTAAATTTAGGCGAAATTTTCCTTGCTCGAAAGCAAATGGCCAGCAGTTTATATAAAACAGTTATAATGGATCTGACCATTTGTTTAAGGTGTCTGGTAAGTTAAGTGAACAGCATGCATTAAAGGACGAAAATGAACTGTCTTATTATGTTTTGTTGCAGATGACGATGAATACACAGTGGACTATATTACAGAATTGATAAATAAAGGCTTCATTTCATTCATATATTTCATTAAAGGAGACATTAAGAAACATACATCGTATAGATTTTTGGAATTTCATGTGTTATTTCACTTAATGCAGCCTCAATGTGTTCCTCATCAGATCACTATCGCTCGATGACGATAACAAAATTCAAAACAACTTGAATCCCTCTGCTATTTACTTTTTTTGATCATTTTTAAGTTGTTCGTTTTGCATCAATTTCGACACGAGTTCCCAGACATCGGACTGAAAAACATGCACTGAGTGCAAAACTGATTGACCTGGTTCCTCAATCGAACATACAAAACCGCACGAGTTCTACCAATCGAACATAAATATTGCACCAGTGTTGCACTAGTTCTACCAATCGAAAACGCTATTAATTTAGTAAGCATCCGCGTTACAGAACCCCAGTTAAATAACGTCGCCTGATTCGCTAACTCCAACCACGGCCACCTATGTCGTATAGGTCATATATTTAAATATATGGAAGTTTTTAAAAAATCGATAAGAAACATCGATGTTTGCAATCTATGTTCGATATGGATCGATGCATCGGACCAATGTACGAATATCGATTTTATGTACGTGCGGTTGAAAAGCTCTGCAAAAAGTAAGTAATGAGTCACGACTCGTTTCGGAGGCATCCAACAGCGATGCTTCTCAACGGCGTCAGGCGTCACATACCACATACCGTGTTTTGTTGTACTGTGGTCACGAGACACCTAATGCCAAGAACGTTATTAACGTTCTTGACCTAGTGGCGCCTGTAAAACTGAAAATGTGTAAAAGCTGCAACGCGAAGGCGACGCCAGACCAGAGACCAACCAACACAGCCATATATCATAAATAACATATACAATATAGCCTGAATCCGGTGAATCCCCCGAGAAGGTGACTGCATTTTTTAAAAGATCATTCGATTATTTTCATAATTTTGTTAAGTTCTCGCGTGGTACATTGCTTTGCTAGTCTGTTCTGTAAAGTTTATAACAACATAAATAATTATAATTGTTGACTAGATTATTTGTATCTGTATACGCATAAGTATTATAGTATTAATCATAAAAATGTATCGTTTTATTTGATTATTAGAAACACCGATGTTATCTTTCCATCCCTAGCTCCAACCCCGCCCGTCAAGAGGTGTTTTTCTTTCATCTGCACTAAGTACACCTTTTGCACCAACCCTTTTTCTTTCTCCGGTGCACTTGCACTGAATATCATTTAGTGCAGCACTTTCTTCACCGACTATTTGGGTTGTGTAAGCTGGTGCAGGATGGCGGGACAATGGCGAACTGGCGGAAAAATAGTAAACAAATCAAAACTTATCCTACAATTTTGTTAAGCTGTTGCTGCCCAAGCAGTGGAATCCGAATGTAAGTGACGTCATGAATCCAAATGTGAAATAATTTGGCAGATGTTTTACTACGGCGATCCACTCGTTATCATACTTCAAATCCTTAAAAGGAGGATACCCTATTGTGCAAACGCACACAATCAATCAGCATCGAAACGTTTGTTTACTATTTGTAAGTCTAATATTTCACTTTGTACATAGCCACCTGCTCGCTTCGCCCGCTACGGGGTCGCAACCAACAAAAACTACTCAAGAAATATCCAAAATGCAAAAAAATAACTTTTTACAAAACATAACCTAAACAAAAATTAAAACACTGACGGGAATCGAATCCGGGCCGCCGTATCACAGGCACAGGATCTGACCACTGCATCACCAGAGCATTTGAAAGCAATTCGCTGCACCGTAAAGACATGGGTAAACTAGCATTTTAAATTTGCTCACACCTTCAGCGATAACGACGCATTCTGATTGGCTGCGTGTGCTTACAAGTTAGGATATGCTCTTAAAAGGTGGTATTCCGCTAGATGGGGTGGTAAACATCAGATGTGTCCCAGGCAGAGCTGGGCAGTACCCGGGTAAAAATACTTTAAAATGTACTCGAGTAAATTTTTTGAGTACCCGATACCCGGTACTCAGTACATTAGAATCAATTGTAATCGGTACCCGGTTCCTTAAATACTCTCTATAAGTATCCGATACCCGCATCACATATTCGAGTACATTATTCTCTGGTACTTAAACAAGATTGATCTTGTCTGAATTTGCCGAGTTCGTTGTAATAGGTTTATTAGTTATGGAGCAGTTACACGACAACGTTCGGCGGACGAGATCACCACTACAAGTAACAGTGAGAACAACAGGTTGTGTGTTGAACTGGAACACGGACATTGATCGTATCGTATTCGTAAATCGTATATTTGTTGCTTTTTAAGGTTAAAGGCGTTATTATATTAATATATAGGTAAGTAAGAGATTTATCTAAAAAACTGGTCGAGTTGTCGCGTCGCGTCGTGTCAAAAAAGAACGGGACACCTACTTTTTGCATTAGTTTTAATTATATGTATCTTTAAAACTAAGTCACCGATTTTAATGAATTTTCGAAAATTTAGAAAGCTGCTAGGGTTGCCAAGCGTCTCGCTTTTAGCGGGATTGCCCGCTTTTAATACCCAACGTCACGCGCCTCTTGCTTTTACACTAGACGTTTTGCAGGGAGAGGATTGTGTTTATTATAGATACTTACTGCCCGGTACTCGAGTAAATTTTTGCACTACCCGGCACAGCTCTGATCCCAGGAAATTATTTTACGAGAATAACAGTAGAATAATGGCAAATACTTATAGTAACTCCATATTAATTGAAATTTTGACATTAGATGGGTATTATAGTCCTTTAAAATAATGGTACATCCTTATAGTAACACTATTTTTTTATTTGAATTTTGGCAGTAGATGGGCGTCATAGGCCCTTTCGCTAGATGAGATGGCAAACATCAAGGGCGCATCAAGATATTCTCCGAATATATATTTTTGAGATTTCCCGGACCACGGCCACAGGGTTTCAGAGTTGCTCGAGCATTACTTATTGAAAAACACCATATCTATGACTTGGAGCTAGACCTCGCGAGGACCTAATCAGCTCAATGTATTATTTCACTTCACGCATGACCCTCCCCGCTTCGCTCGCTACTGGTGTTAAGGAACAGGAAATAACCCAAGGCATGCTCAAAATGAAGAAAAAATACCTAATATAACATAACTTAAAAAAGAACTCGACAGGAATTGAATCCCGGGCCGCCGTATCGCAGGTCCAACATCTAGCCACTGAACCTCCAGTGCACGTCCAGACAATTTAAGGCTGATTTTCATATATATAGGACTGTGCACTGATTGTGCGCCTACCGTGCACCTGCCGTGTCCTTGCCACTGTAAATCGAAAAACTTATATGTTCCATATAAAACGCACTGCAGCCCTTATTTACATTTTCACATATAGGACTGTGCTACGATCGTGTTGCGGTCGTCCAGTCCTATTGTGAAAAAAGAGAAGACGCGCGACGGCCGCAGCATGGTAGGCGCACAGTCCTATATATGAAAATCAGCCTTCATTGCACCGCCGAGACATCGGTAAACTGAAGGCTGATCAGTTATCATGCTCGATCTAGCTCTAAATATCTTTATGGTCCAGCGAATTGCTTTCAAGTGGTCTCTTAGCTCAGGCACCGAACATCGAACATTAATGTTCGGTGGTCTAGTGAGTTCCAAAGTCACAGATCACAAATGACCCTGGCCAAGACCAATGTTTTGAACGGGACCCAGTGGCGTAGCTACCGGGTGGGCCAGGGGGGGCAAGGCCCCACGGCGCCAAGTGAAATTAGGCGCCGCGCGCCGCTCCGAATTTATAAATATGCGAGTGCTAACAATGCTCATGAGCTTAACTGAGTTTTTAAATTCATTAAATTATAATACAATCAAAGATCAAAAACCAAAATATGTATTAAACTTTTTACCCAACCAATACATTTGTGTCAGGTATTTATTATTTATTCTATGTGGAATAAAAAGATATATCCCGGCTTCATATTTACACATCCTCACATACAATGGCACCAGGGTGCTGAAATCGGTTAGGTTTTGTAAGCGTTTGTAGCGCTACAAAAGTTCACTGATTTGGGCGCCTGGAACACGCTGTTATATAATATTTCACTTTTCGCATGGCCCTCCGCTCGCTACGGGGGCTCAAGAAAAGGTAACTAACCAGGTGCTAACCCAAACTAACCCAAGACATACCCAAAATTAAGAAAAAAACTGTTTAGAAACTTAACCTAAAAAAAAAAAGCAACGGGGTTTGAACCCAGGCCGCCGATAGCCGCCGAATTGAGACTTAACCATCTAGATCTCTCGACCACGAGACTCTTGCCGCAAATTGCTTGCATCGCGAAGACATGGCGCGATAGTTTTGTAGCGCTACAAACGCTTACAAAACTTAACCGATTTCAGCACCCTGGTGCCGTCGTATGTTAGGATGTGTAAATATGCATCCCGGCGCGGCGGTATTTGGTACATGCAAATTTGTAAAAACGCTGCGTAAGGCGGCATGCAAATTCAAAGACAAAAATTCTTTTTTAGAGTTTCGTATTTAGGAGGTACCATTAGCCAGACAAGTCTAAATAGCCTAGCAATACTAAGCATAGAAAATGAATTTGACCAAAAATTAATTTTGATCAAATAATCGATCAATTTACGTCGATTTAAAACCGAAGAAAGACTCCAATGTTTAATTAATTAATTAAGGTTACAGATGCTTAGTTTTCGTTTATATTTAAATATGTATGTACCTGTTGGTTGGTTGCCGTTTATATATTTTATATTCATATTCCTGTAAAAAAAAGCGTGTGCACTATGTGAGCATATCAGAAGTCAAACTTCTTAAACTTAAGCGCCCTAGCCTGGGATTTGGTTAAAAAGTAGTTTTTTTTTAAATATATCACTCAATTAACAAAAAGGGAAGACCTAAATGGAAAAAACTGTTCTCCATAAAAGTTTCGCTTATGTCTTGACAAGGTAATAGAGCAACCCCATATTTTTATCTTGTAAACTAACAAAGATATCACAATAATTATACGCCCTAGCCTTATACATATCTTAACGGATTTGGTTAAAAAGTTGTTTTTCTAAATATATCACTCAATTAACAAAAATGGAAGGCCTAAATGAAAAAAAAAACTATTCTTCATAAAAGTTTCGCTTATGTCTTGACAAGGTAATAGTGCAAACCCCATATTTTTATCTTGTAAACTAACAAAGATATCACAATAATCAAACGCCCTAGCCTTATACGTATCTTAACGGATTTGGTTAAAAAGAAGTTTTTTTAAAATATAGGTATCACTCAATTAACAGAAAGGGAAGGCCTAAATGAAAAAAAAACTATTCTTAATAAAAGTTTCGGTTATGTCTTGACAAGGTAATAGAGCAAATCCCGTATTTTTATCTTGTAAACTAACAAAGATATCACAATAAACATCCGTGACCGTTTTCCGTTCCCTGTCAGCTCGCCCGCCGTGTGTCGGGACCGCGAACTTCAAATTTTACTCTCGGCGCGCGTTAAGAAGTTTCACTTCAAAAATATACGTTTAATATTATGATGTATTATTTTTTGATGAATTTGCGTATAGACACAAAATATAGGTTTGTTTTAGGCGCCAGCGGATAGGCTTGCCCCCCGGCGCCCACATTTCTAGCTACGCCACTGACGGGACCGCCGGATTCCGCACGACGCTACGCGACTTTTTTATTTACGGTCCAGAGAATTGCTTTCGAGAGGTCATTTGGTCTAGTCGTTAGATGGTGAGCTTGTGATATGGCGGGTCGGGTTCGATTCCCGTCGGTGGCGAGACATGTTTTTTTTTTAAGGTTATGTTTGATTCTTTTTTTAAATTTGGAGTAGCTTTGTGTGGTTGCGCCCCGGAGCGAGAGAAGCGAGCGGAGGGCCGTACGTGAAGTTAGCAGTGCGCCATCAATTGCCTTGAACGCAGAACGCTAACGTCTTGCTTTTGATTGGTCAAAACTATTCGCGATTTTGGAACTCACTAGACGCTAGTGTAGCTCAGTGGTTGTATCATCATCATCATCAACCATATCTTTATTATATTCCATTTTTACATGTGTCCTACTCTGTAGGTAATAACCGAAATCTGTACGTAATCTAATGCGTTACGCTCCGGTCCCTCGATGAAGCACCGCCAAGCCGCACAACCTTACGCACAAAACATCCCTCTAGCCGAGGGGGGGCTGATGTTAAGGCCCTTAATCCTACATTTTGTGACCAATCAAAAATAATAACGTTCCTTGGGATTCATATCCCATCAACATAGCTTTCAGTATCTCGCGCTTTGCTAGTAGCTGGTTTTCAGACTTTCAGTGTAAGATTTTAGCTTAGTATTAATTTTGGAGAAAAGTTACACAAAAACTCCACTTCTCATTATTAAGTTCACACTCTCATTCACTCTCTATTTACATTACGTACAATATGTACACTATATACAATTAATGGGAGTTGCTTATGTAGCAAATCCCCGGTGCAGGGGTGGAATTGTGTCCAGGTATAAGGGCGTCGTAGTCCATAATTCGCTTGCAGAGTACAAGGAACGCAGGAGCCATTGCGTGCGTTGAATGACTACAACTTGAGCAGGTTGCTGGTTTTATGCACGTTCCGATCTTGGAACGTTGAGTATATCTAGCAGGCCCCTCCCACCGTACTTTGTGGGAGGAGTCTACTCTACTACCTCGGTTTCGTCGTTGTTTCAGGTGCACCGCTGTGCTCCTGATATTCACTTTATACATGAGGGTGCATTGTACCCTGGGGGGTGAATATTTTTCCCTCAGGGACACTCAGGGTATTATATATTTTCAAAAATGCTACTTTTAATCAATTACACTATAACATTTTCTAATATTTACAGCTTTTTAATATTTACAGTAGTGTTTCTTAGGTCAAGGCGTTTTGTTACTTTTTAAGGAGGCCTAGGCTCTAAAAAATACAGGGATGTTTTCCTGAGAATCGGCCCATATGACGGTCGGTGTACCTGACTAAAGCGTAAGTCGGCTATTCTCGCCGTTTCTGGCGAGCCACGTACTCCCAGATCATAGAACCTGCATGCCGATCAATGTGTTCTAGGACGTACTCAATGCCCGCCCAGTCATGCATGTCCCGAATTCTGGTGTACGTGTCTGCCGAAAAGATAGCCCTAAGGTGCTTATTCTGTAATACCTGTATCGCGTTCAAGTGTCCCTCTGCTACGGAGCACCATACTGGAGCTCCGTATAAGAGGGTTGGTCTAGTAATTGCTTTATACAGTATCAGTTTGTTTCCAGGGATAAGAACCGATCCGTGTCTTATTAGCGTTCCTAGTTGTTTAAAGATTATCGCATTTTTACTTTTAATATAGTTTGTATGTTTCATGAACCTAAGCCCCCTGTCAAGAACTATTCCTAAGTATTTGACATGATCTTTAGCCGTTAGTTCGGCATCTAGTATCCTTAAGGGTTGTTCGTTTTGTGGAGATAACTTTCTGGTGAAAATGCCTAATTCTGAGAGGCGTCAGAGTACAGGATGGTGTCGTCAGCATAGAAAGCTGCTGATGCGTCCGGGTGAGAGGGGAAATCGGATATATAGTAACTAAAAAGTTGCGGGGAGAGCACTGTTTTCTGCTGGACACCACACTGAATTGGCATCATAGTCGATGCGGCATTACCCACTTTCACCGAGAAGAAACGTCGGGCAAGGACGATCCGACCAGCGCTTCTAAATAGAGCGGGTACATGAGTACCCGGTTGGCAGCAGTTCGGCTTTCGCAGCGGGCACAGCACGTGCATGCTGGCTGCGAAAGTCGTGCAAGAAATTTACGATAGCTTCAAGAAAAGGCATTGCACTGCTCTGCTGCTTCACGATATTGAGAGGGCGTTCGACAGGGTGTAGCACGACGGCCTGCTACACAAGCTCTACGTAGAGTATGAAGAACGGCGCTTTTGGCTTCGGCTGTGCTTTTCTCTTCGCTTTTTGTGCTGCTTTTCTTATCGTTTCCCTGGTGCTATTTACAGTACTTGACGCTTCACTCAATGCCTCATCTTCCAGGTCACTCAAAACCTCAAAGTTATTCTTTAGATGGAAGGGGGGGGGGACCTACCATGCCGAGTTTAACTTTTCCTGTAGGGCACTTTAAACTGCCCCTCATTTCCCTTAGGTAACAGGAGTACAGAAGTACCGTCAGATGTTTTAGCGTAGTCACTGCCAAAACTCTCCATACTTTCCGTCTCTTTTTGTGCGTTTTCTTGCAACACTTTTTGCTGGGCGTTTTGCATGTATGTAATGACGACGTTTCGGTCTTCTGTGTCCATAATGTCTATAATTTCTGGCGGCGTGTCCTGGCATAGCATTTCCCTTTTAGTTAAGTTCTCTCTTCCCATATCTATTCTAGCCTTAACTTCAGACTTTTTCTTGGGAAAAAAGATGCCGTGTTTATCCTTCAGATGAACAAGGGCTTCTCTTAAATATTTATTTATTACGTTTCCTGGTTTACTTACAGACGTAAGCGATGGTACTTTGTCTGCACACTCTTTGAACTTTTCTTTATTCGCAGCAGGCATTGCCTTGCTTTTTTAACCTGTGCTAGGAAAGACTCCGAGAGTTGGCCATCACGGAAGTCTACAGATTTGAAAGATATGTTACTTTCTTCATCTGACCCCTCCATTTCCAGGTTGGCATTCGGGGCTCCGTCCCCGATTTTCAAATCCGTGTACAACGTACGCCGTTTAAGTTGTAATGTGTAATCACACTGTCTATCTCAATCAGTCTCCGTTACGCGATTTAAGTGTAAACGTTTGATTCTTTTGGCCTGCGATCAAAACAGGTCTCGTCGCTAGTACGGCCACAAACAATTATATTGTTTATGGTACGGCTAGAACGAGAGTCTCAGTGGTTGGATGCTGTGTTTGAGATACGGCGGCCCGAGTTTGATTCCCATCGATGTTTTTTTTATTTTTATCAAAAGTTATTTTTTGTGCAGTCCCCCTTTCGGGGAACCAATGTCTTTGCTGCTAGGCAATTCGCCAGCACCGCCATTCGTCCCGCGCTTAGGTAGGGGTAGAGCTACCCTTCTACATCTGTTACACGTTATTCTGGTTTGAAGGGCCTTATTCGGTGGGAACCTCCAGTAAGACAGGCCTGTGCCCCTGGTGATTCCCGACTTGTCCGTAAATATAAGCAAATTAATTGCACGACTGAGTTCCTATGAAAGGGGGGCTTCGCACACTGTTGTTATAGCCACTTTCTGTCAGAGATTCCAAATCCCCGCAGGATAAATCCCCAACCGCCCACTGGCCACGCTACCGCAAACGGAAATAAACCTGGAGTCCTAGTAGGAATCACCCTCCAATACGCGACCCACCCCTTACACTATCCAGCCGGCACAACTTTCCGGACTCCTCCCGCAGGATTGAAACACGTTTTCTAAGCAAAATGGCTTCCACTACCCGAGCCGAATTCTGTAATCCGTTTCCAACGTGCTAATCCTATGACGGTAGGACCGGAAGTAACAAAAGTTATGTTTGTTTCTCACACTTTCGGTCCTACCGTCGTAGGATGAGCACGTTGGAAATTACAGAATTCGGTACGGGTAGTGGAAGCCATTTTGCTTAGAAAACGTGTTTCAATACGCCGGGGGAGTCCGGAAAGTCGTGCCGGCTGGATAAGTGTAAGGGGTAGATCGCGTATTGGAGGGTGGTTAATACTAGGACCCCAGGGTTATTTCCGTTCGCGGTAGCGTGGCCTGTTTGGCGGTCGGGGGTTTATCCTGCGGGGATTTGGAGTCTCTGACAGAAAGTTGTTATACCTACAGTGTGCAAAGCCCCCTTTCGTAGGAACTCAGTCGTGCAGTGCATTTGCTTATATTTACGTACAAGTCGGGAATCACCAGGGGCTCAGGCCCGTCTTACTGGGGTTCCCACCGATTAAGGCCCTTCAACCTGGAATAACGTCTAACGGGGTAGCTCTACCTCTCCTTAAGCGCCGGACGAAGGGCGGTGCTGGCGTATTGCCTTGCAGCAGAGCCTTTGGCTTCCCGAAAGGGGGCCCCCAAGCAATAACAGTAACAGTATGTTTGTTTCTTTTTAAATTTAGGTTAGGTTTAGTTAGTCTTGGTTGGATGCGCCCAGGGGCGAGCGAAGCGAGCGGAGTGCCATGTGTGAAGAGAAAATGAAATGTAAAACAACTGTGAAGCCCTGTAACCCGGTCTGGGCAACGTCTTGTGCGAAAGACCACCTTTAAGGGGCTGTGATTCCCATCTATGCCAAAATTTCAATAAAATTGGAGTTACTATTATAAGGATGTATCATTATTTTAATTTTATTATCGAAAAATAGTTTTTTCGAACATCCCTAACATTCGACACCTAGGTAGGGAAAAACCGCGTTTTAAGAACTAGGACTCCTGTGCTGAAAAAAAAAAGAATAAAGATGCTTCAAAATTTTCTCACATCCACGATTTGATATGGTCCCCTCTAAAATGTTGATTGGCAAGACGTTAGTACTAACGTTTAGCCGCTACCGGTAAATGGCTATCCCGGCGACTATAATATAAATGTTAGGTAGAATACACCCGTTACCTTTTATCTTCAATTGAACACAAAAGCGTCTAGAGATCAGGGGTAATTTTCAATGCGGCGAACCGAATAATAGGTAGTATGTATTATTATGGCTATGCATGGACCTCCGCTCGCTACGGGGGCTCAATCAATAAGAACTAACCAAGCGCTAACCAAAACTAACCGAAGGCTAACTTAAAATTGAGAAAAAAAGGTAAATTAATAAAAAACCATAAACAAAACATCTGTCGCGACTGACGATAATCGAATCCGCAGCGCAGGAATGACAGACAAGCACTCTGCCTACTACATCACCGAGGCATTCTTTAGGTTGAGAACGTAGAGATATGGATTCGTTTTGCCGCATCGAAAATTATGCACATTTACATTATAGTTTACAGTAGCGCTATAAAATTTGCGATTGATAGTCAGTTACCGTCATAGGCCAGACGTTATTGTTGCTAGGTCTACTCTGAAATGTTTGTCGCTAGCTCCTTGTTGCCAGCAACGGATATGACATTTGTAACGTTAATAAAACTGTGCGATATTTCAGATACTAGTGCACTTATGAATGCATTCGGTTAAAAGACCTGCAAATGGCAGGTATACGGCTCTCCGCTCGTTTCGCTCGCTCCGGGTTCCAGAAAAGGAAGTTAACCAAGTGCTAACCCAAGCATACCCAAGAGATACCCAAAAATCAAGAAAAACTGTTTACTTAGAATAAAAATAAAACCGAAGGGATTGGAACCCGGGTCGCCGAAGTGAAGGCTAACCGTGCAGACCACTAAACCCAAAATCCAAACAACTGGTTCCATCACGAAGACATGGCGTCACCATCGATATCTCATGTCAATGGGCGTCACCTCACGAGCTAGCCAATCACGTGTCATTCACAAATGTAAACCGTATACTTCGACTTCCAATCAATGGTTATTTTTTTAAGCCAATAGCAGCCAAGAATATTTACGACGTCAGAGTCAAACCTGAGTCGTTTTCCAGCTGAACAAATGTTTGGGCTTTAAGCGATGTGCTTGAAACACGAGCGCTTCTAGCACAACGGTGGAGCAGGAGCTGGAACTGGAACTACAGGCGGCGCGTCCCGCCTTTACTCGTGGCGTTTTTGTTATTGTTTATGTGCTCTTTGTATATGCCTCTATTTAATAATTTAATCTATTTTGACGTCCTTGGGGTTTCTGCTCCATTTTTGGTTTCAATCGTTTCAATTAAATTAAATTGTTCAACGCCTGTTAAAAACTTAAAAATGAATCCAGCTATTCCAAATCAGAGGATGTGGATTAAGAAACAAGTCGGTGGGTAGTTAGTAATATAGAAGGGATCAATCGGCTTAAATATTACTTAAATATATGTTATTCCATTGCAGCTTTGTTATCTATTTAAGCTAATCACAAAACTACCAAACCAAACAAAACTACATAACCTATAAAACATTTTGTGCTTCCAGTTTCAAGTATGAAATATCCGGTAGGATCTTCAGGGGCAAGGGGAAAGTAACCTGTGTTTCAAATGCGGTAACAGCTGGAACACGTGTGTCGAACATTTGCGCGTGCCAGGGCTCGGTCACAGTTTATACCGTAACCGATACGGTATAAACTGTGGATCGGTTGCGTGCTCAAAACTCTTAGCTGGAAAGCCGCTCTGATACTGATATGACATCTAACCTGAAATTTTAACTTTTCTTGATATTGATAGATATGAAGATATGTTTTTGTCGTTTGTAGTGCTTTGTTTTACTTTCCAGGTTCTGCATAACTTTGCGGAAATTAAACATTGTAGTTAGTAAATCCGGAAATATGACTACACCTCCAGCGGCATTAGTTAACCGCAACAAAAAGCATTTTTTGGGAGTCCCAGCCCCACTTGGCTATGTAGCTGGTGTAGGCAGAGGGTAAGTTCCACATTCCTTTCTGATTAATTAAATATATAATGTTTTATTTCGTAGAGCTACTGGATTCACCACGCGGTCTGACATCGGTCCTGCAAGAGATGCAAATGATGTTTCGTAAGTGTTTTTTTTATTTGTCAACATTATTATATGAGTAAACCATCTCCTTGGGATTAAGCTTACTTGAATTATTAATTTTTTTAGAGACGATAGGCATGCTCCACCTGCTGCTAAAAGGCCTAAGAAAAAGGACGAAGAAGAGGAAAAAGAGGTGGGTTTATAGGTATCTTTTATAGATAAGTTATTTTTGTTAGATGTGTGTTAGTATGTTACATACTGGTTTAAGAAAAGGCTAGAATAATTCACTATAAAGGAGCCCTGAAGTAAACATAATTCATGTCAAGTGAGATAATTATGACAATTTTTTAGTGGGTTTAACCATTTGGAGATGGTTCATTATATTGCAGATTGTAGGACTGCTTGTAATGAATGACCGCAAGGATTGCATACCATGCCTATGTACACTCTTGACTGAGGTATGGGATTGTCTTCTGGGGTGATAGCTCTGAGGCCAGCAGAATATTTGTCCTCCAAAAACGTTGCATCAGAAATATATACAACCTTAAAACAATAGAAACTTGCAGGCAAAAATTTAAAGACAGTAAAATCTTAACACTACCGTGAACTTATATTCTGGAGGCTTTAATTTTCGTCAAGGAAAGTGCTGATCTTTTTCTAGAGTGTAGCAGAGTACATTGTCAAAACACCAGATATAAACATGATTTGAAAAACATTAAGTGCAGTTTTAGTTTCATTCAAAAAAATGTTCAGTTTAATCTCATAAAAATTTTCAACAAGCTACCTCTGCAAAACGAGAATTTAAAAAAAAATGCAAAATTCTCTGCTTTTGGAAAAATGTTATTATTCAATTGAAGAATATCTAACAAATAGTAGTTTACTAGATGCTGAGGGGTCAAGTGTGTCAAGTTTGGTTTAATACAGCTTCTTCCATGTGTGTGCTATCTTGAATTGTGTATGTGTCTTGTGTGATGTGATGTATGTATGTAAAATTGTCATTAGCTTTAAGTATTTTTATTTTATAAACACCATTTTTATTATTTTAACTGACTTTTATCCTTATATAATAAATTTTTAACTCTTTTAGGTTAGTTAGATAAGCACTTACTCTTTGACATGTCCTACAACCTATTTTTGGGGTTATTTTTACATATAATTTAGTTGTGTGATCTATATCAACTGAGTATATCTGTAATTCTTTTTGTTACAAATAAAGATTTTGATTGATTGATTGATAAGGGTTACATAAACCTCTGCGGTTATGTTGCTCATGTTTTTCCTTTATTTGACACCTATAGGAAGAAGAAGATCTTAACGATTCAAATTATGATGAATTTAGTGGTTACGGAGGCTCCCTCTTTTCCAAAGACCCCTACGACAAGGATGATGCCGAAGCAGATGCTATATATGAGGCTATTGATAAAAGAATGGATGAAAAGAGGAAGGAATACAGAGAAAAACGACTTCGGGAAGAATTGGAAAAATATCGACAGGAGAGGCCAAAGATTCAGCAACAGTTTTCTGATTTGAAAAGAGATTTGATTCAGGTAAGGACTATTTTTTTTGATGCAAACGATAATCTATTTTTGCTTCTTGGTTTGGAAGTTCATGGACATTAAATGAAATTTATTGCTTGTACAAAATATGCTTACACATGTCAATAATAAAATTGTTTTACATCGGTATACATACATTCAAAATTGTTAATAGATCATGCAACAAGAATTTTAAATTGTCAGAATCAGAATTGTATTCATACTATTACACAGAGTGCCTTCACAAGTCAATAAAAATAGAAAAACATGAACGTTTACAAGGTAAACAGTCATGACAAGAAACATCACCCATAAATACATTTTAACATTCATATGTAAAATTTCCACTATAAAACAGAATACAAACATACTACAAAAATTATCATTCCAACAAATATGATATTAAACATCACATCAAGTCATTGAAGTTGTTATTGAGATAGTCATCACATGAATTAGAACACTTTTATCAACAAATAACGATTCACTCTATGCATAAACTGCCTCTCTCCCAGTTCCCTTATGTGTACTGGAAGCATTTATAAAATTTAACACAGTAGAAGTCAGTGCCCTTCCTGGTCGTTGAGAGCCTGCAAAATTCAGGGAGTATGTCACCTGCATTTTGGGTAGCATAGTCAGTGACGGCTCGTGGGAGAATATTACAGGTGTTCTTCATACAAGCATGCCTCCAAAGACCCAACGCGAACAAATGGGGCGACACCGAGATACCTTCTTTGGCGTCTGACTGCAGAAAAATATAATTTATCAAAATAAATAGTGTGTAATTTTTTAATGCAATAATAAACCATTTTGAACTAATACTGTCATATGAGATTAGGATATCAAATGAATTGTATAAACAAAATTATTATTATTGGAACCTTATTTTTTAGTTTACTTACTTACTGACTTAACTCTTTATTAGATCCTCAAAATTACGATAAATACCACTAAGGATATGGATCATGTCATAAAATGTAAACATAGATCATAGATATATGAGATTTAACATCTTACTTACTTAGTATAAAAAATTAAAAATAAATTAAAACGGGAATTAAAAACAATGTACACTTATTTCATTCATTCCATTCTATTCACATCTCGATCTTCATAGAATTCATTTAAAATATAATAAGTCTTTTGTATTAAGAATGCCTTCAGCCTGGACAATATCTTAGTTGGTGCCTGTTCTCGCAGATTTGCAGAAAGCAGATTCCAGATTTTTAGTATATTAAATGTAATATTTCTTTGTATGTATGTGTAATACATATCACAGGGCAATATGAGGTCGATCCTATAATTCTTCCTTAAGACAAATTTATCAATAAATTTTCATTAAAGTCCGTAATTTTTCGTATAAACTCTTTTTCAATGGAAGCGCGCAGTTAAACGATTCCGTTTTATCAAAGTTTACAGTCTATACAATACAGGAGCCAACTAACAATAACAACAAACTAAAACGACTCAACTGCTACAATCAAGACAAATCAAATGATTAATAATTGTCTTTTCTAATTAACTATATAAAATGCTTGCACTCATATTTGTAAACCCACAAGGCCTGTCAGAAATGCAGCTAAATAACCGGCGAATTTTTTCTATTAAAATTAAAGAGCTCACTTCTGCGAATTGACAAGTGCATCATTCTTTAGATTGAGAAGAACAGCTGTGTACGAATAATAGCAGTCGAGATAAGGGCATTCAAATATCGTCGCGAGGAAATTATATTAAATTTACTGGCCAATTGTAGTCCATCTTGGGGGTTGGTAGTGTATGCTTGATGGCCTATAACAGTCGCATTCCAGGCCGAAAGTGGAGTGTTTTAATTTGAGATTATTATTTTAAGGAATCGTTAATTATTTAGTGTAAGGATAAGCAATTAGTCAAGTACCTTCTTGAAAATTGTGGTCGTTCTGCAGCTCTGCAGTTCTTATATACCAGCCGCCACTGAGCATAGTCATAGACGCCATTATGAGTGGAGGAAGTAGTCATGTTGGCCTTAAAAATATACAGCGATGGAAAGGTAAGTATACGAAGGTCCAGAAAGCCCTGGCAATAGCAGTCTCGCCATTCAAATTCCGGAATAATAGACTGTGACCCCCCAGACAAGAACCATGATAGGCCATAATCAGCATTGACACAGACACGAATCGTGAAAGCACCCTAATCAAGTGAGTTACGCGCGATAATTTATCACAGAGCCTCAACACATGCTCCTCCCAGGTTAGTATCAGATCAAGGAACACACCAAGGAACCACACATGAAGATTACAGAGCATATCAGGATTGTTCCACCTTAGTGTGAAGTTTAGGTTCTGCATCTTTGATACATTGAGACTCGTGTGATTTGCCAGAAATCAGTCCAGTATATTGGAGGCCGACAATATCCACCACAGGGTCAGTTGGGTGATACTCTAATATGTTGGTTGTATCATCTGCGAATAGTATTAACTTTGAATTGTTTTGAATGTTTGACAAGTCATTTATATAGATTTAAAATAATAATGGGCCCAATCCTGACTCCTGTGGTATACCACACTCAACTGGCCCCTTATTAGATATACTGGGATTGTAGGAGACAGATTGAGTACACTCGGAAAGATAAGCCTTAAGAAGAGATAAGCTGTTGGTGCCAAGCAGAATGTAAATTCAGTCGAAAGCCTTGTGAGATCATAAAAGGGAGCACATGTGTCCAAACCTTCCGCTATACCTTCCGTTATGTGATCGGTGAGATTATTAATCACCAGTGTAGTGGATTTTTTATTGCGAAATCCAAATTGACCCTGAAAGAATAAGTTATTTCCTTCAAAAAAGTCATTTATTTGTTTTTGAAGACTGGGACTACCTTAGCACTCTTAAGGGCTGATGGGAAAATTACTTCATTAATACAAAAATGTATTAGTCTGGTTAACGGCAAGATCAGAAGTTCTCTCAGTTTCTTCATTACCTTTGTGTTGAGATCATACTAGTCTTTACTTTTACTATTTTTTAAGCCTAAAAACTTGTCCCTCACTTTATTAAAGGTTGTTAATTTAAAGGAAAATTAATCATTATTAAATGAGTTAGACAGAAAGTCTTGAAAGTTTTTTTTTCTGTAGCTGGTAAACCCACTATGACCTCATCAGCAATATTTATAAAAAATATATTAAACCTTTTAGCGTTCCATATCTTAGAGAGTTGGGAAGTTGTGTTCGCATGCTACAATGACGCCATTTTCTAACACAATGCAAAGGATACTGTAATACATACTCAATACAAACATTTTTACAAAATTATAACATCAACATAAACTATGTTTAAGGAGCCAAAAAGGCGGAAGAGGTATTTGGTTACCCATGGGAGGTTTGCAGGAAGGTTCTTTGTAAGGGTTGTACTGGGATTAGTTCAACTGGGGTAAGATGTTTGCTGTTGTCTACTCGAAACATTTGCACTGACTGTTTACCAGGGATTAAAAACGCATTAAGCCTAAATAATCGCTTCTATGCCCTCGAAGATGTATTAAGCCAACTCTCAGAAGATAGACTAATTCTAGAAACAAATCCATGGTATAAGTGATGAGGTTAAGAGTTTGAGAACCAGGTTCCAAACCATTTTAAGATGCAAAAAAAGATCTTAGCGATATTAACGATAACACATCCAAGACCCCATAAACACTTGTGAAAATGGGCACCCAGGATATAGTGCAGCTGTTGTCCATGGCAGGGTCCTTTATGAGGTGCCAGAGCGACAAGAGATATCTTTTTTTCATGTTGTTCAATTACCCGCAAGGCAGGGAAGATAATTTTTCCAAAGCTAAGCAATTTTTAACTGACACTGTTCACCTATAAATATTAACAGTGCTTTGAGAATTGGAAAAAGAAAGAAAAATGGCCACGAGTCCTCACTCTTGAATCTGCTGAAATTGTTGTTAAGGCACTAAGGAGCAAGAAAGAGATAGACCGTAACTTTAAAATATTCTTGAAGGCTGACCTAACAACTGCACATAGTTAAATGCTCTTAAAAATGAGTTAAAGGAGAGGCGGCGAAATGAAGAATCGGATCTTATTCTTAGGTATGTGAATAGGGCACCTAAACTTGGACCAAAGAAAATTCTGCTACGAACACTATAATATTCTTTGCTTGGACCTAGGGTTTTCTTTTCACAAGACAGAGATGTCACAACAGTTCAGGCAGAAAATGCTTTATTGCATATAGACTACCATCCACCAATCTTTTTCTTTTCAGTGTGAATCCCAACAACTCCCAGACTGAAGAGCAATGACTTTTACAGACACTTTCATTCAATGGACATAAACGCAGTGGCATTTTTTTTTTATCCCAGTTCGAATGGAACAAGTTATTCCAAAATAAATCTCTTAATGATATGATTAACAATATTTTATGATATTGTTTATTTAACAGTTGGTATCATCGTTCCCTTAAAAACTTTTCAGTTAAAAAAATTCCTATTTGGTTTTGGAAATGATTATTGAAAAAAAAGTACATCAAAAATAACTTAGGGGTGAGTTTTACTCAGACTGTAATAAGTTTTCTATTCTAAGATCAAAGAACGTTACCGTAACAGAATCATCTCTTAGGGATAATGTTAAGAATTTTTGTAAATTTGTTAGCAACAAAAAGGTAAAAGTTATAAACCATCAACCATGCGCCTTGGCGACATAAGTTCTTGTACAGAAGAAGATGTTAATTGTTTGCAGAATACTTCTGAAAAATGTGTAGTGACAGAGACTACGTTTTGCCAGACTAGTTACTTTCTGGAGACATCAGTCTTCTGCAGTTCAATATATCCATTTCATCAATTTATGAAAGGTTATCTGCTCTAGACTTAAATAAGAGACCAGACCCTGACAGTATCCCACCATTTCTCTTTAAACATTGTAGGTTTTTATTTTCTTGACCTCTTCATTTTAATTTTAATCTATCCCTAAAAACTGGAACTTTTCCGACTTATGCAATCTAGCTTTATTACCCTCATTTTAAAATCAAGTGGTAAATCTCAAGTCAACCACTACAGGCCGATAGGTATCTTGAGTAGTATTCCAAAAATGTTTGAAAGCTTAGTTTGTGACTACCTGTCTGCTAGTTTGAAATGCTACCTCATCAACCAACAATTTGGATTTCTGTGGCAGCGCTCCACTGAGCTTAACTTGATTATTTTTACGGATTTTCTCTTAGAGTCTTTAGAAGAATGATCCCATGTAAACAGATTTTGCAAAGGCTTTTGACAGAGGAGTAAATCATAAAATGCTAATAAAAAACTGAGAGACATAGGAGTTCAGGTAGAGCTTTTGGAATGGCTGATATCCTACCTCAGAGACATAATTCAAATTGTACTTATTCGGAGCTTTCACTCTTGTTGAAATTAAAATACCATCAGGTGTTCCACAAGGTTCACACGCGGTCCCAGTCTTGGGACCTCTACTCTGCAGTATTTACCTTAATGATATTGCATCTCCTTTTCTGTTCGTATATTTCGTACTATTTGCTGATGACCTGAAATTCTACATAAAAATCCAAGTTCATCATGATTGCAACAAACTCCAATCTGATAGACTGTCTAACTCAGTGGTGGGATCAAAATGTATTGGAACTTAACATCAACAAATGCCAATTAATGATTTTCAGCCAAGGAAGAAGTTCTATAAATCATGTTTATAATATTAATGGATTCCCTTTATTGCTGGCATCTCAAATTAAAGATCTTCGAGTGATGCTTGATAGTCATTTAAATAAAAATAAATAAATAAATGCTTTATTGTAGAAATAGTATTTGTTATAAAGCTGTTTAAAGAGAAAGAAAATTAAGAAGAAAACTCTATGTACCCAATAATTCAAAAGTTCCAAAGTGAAGTAAAATACACAGCAGTAGATAACACCAGACACTAACCTACATATACAAGTTTTTATATAATGTGCGCCTAATAAACCCTAAAATCTACGATATAAAGTCCTGTAAAACTGTAATAGGCTTTACTTTTGAGTACAGATTTTTTAAAAAGATATTTAATGATCTAATATTTTTCAATGCATCAGGTAAATGATTAAACATTTTTAAGCCTTCTTAAGTTTGAGAGTTTTTAGTAAGTGTACTAGAAGGAATAAGTAATAGTAGCTTATTAGCTTGTCTTGTAGTCAGAGTTGGAAGGTTTGGATTTTTTAAAGATCAAACAAACTCTCTGCAATATAAACAAACAGGGTAGAGTTAGGATACCTATTTTTTAAAAAGAGGCCTTTAAGGCTCTCTAACCCTAACCTTAAAGATGTATCTTATTGCCCTCTTCTGAATAACAAAAACATATGTGAAAAGACACTGATCACAGTTGCGCCAAAAAGCTAAACCTTATCTCAAGTGGCTCTTGATAAGTCAGAAGTAGACAGTCTTAGATAATGACCTTCCAAATTCATTAGAGATTATGCGAACAGCATAACAGTCCCTGGCCAATTTACCACAGAGAACTTTGAAATTTAAATTTTTCGGTAATGTAGAGACCGAGAAATTTCATTGACTGTTTTTTTTTATATTACCCCCATCAAACATGATATTTTGAGAGTTAAGAAATTAATTTTATCTACATTTAGACACAAACGATTTGCGTCGCACCACCCCTTGATCCTTCCCAAATAAGTTCCAACTATATGTCACTGAGAGTATCTGCAGCACTGTGAGATCACAGCACAGTCAGTCGTGTCATCCGCGAACACTGTGAAAAGTCCTTGAATATTCAATGGATTTAAGTCGTTTATCTAGGAGACAAAAAGAAGGAGACCAAGCACGAGTCGAGGTACCCCATGAATAATCCTGAGCAAGTTATTTGAACAGCGATGAGAGTAAAGAAATGGGACGGAAATTTACTGGGACATCTGAATCGCCTCCTTTATAAAGCAGCTTAACGACTGAAGTCTTTAAACAGGAAGAGAATTCCCCAGAGTCAAAGGATTCATTTATTGCATCAACCAAAACCACAAGAGCCCGCTCAGAAAGAACCTCAAGCACACTTGATATTTAGTCGATTTCTGATGACTTTCTATTTTTAATTGAGTGAAAGAGTTCCGTCAAATCCGTGTGGGCCAAATAAAACGACTCAGAAATAGAGATTTGTCTTCAATAAGACATAGGATCTACTCTAGAGTGGAGACCAGTAGTCAAAGTTTCAGCTATACTACATTATAGCAGTATATAACATTTATCTTTCACACCTCACTTAGTTTCAGCAGTCTCTAAATCACTACAAATATTGGGGTTTTCAAACATAGTAGAAGGATTTTCTTAATATTTCCTTGCATCAAATTACTATGCTGTTCTCTCGTGCGACCATATTTGGATTATGTTCTTCGGTATGATCTCCCTCTTATAATGTCCATATTCTGGTTATCGAAAGAGTACAACATAAGTTCCTGAAATATATTGCATATAAGAAATAACAAAGAGCTGAAAACATAAACTAGTTAATCCCGTCTATTTTCATTTTGAAGCTCTTTAATTAAAACTCTTACCCCAATAAACGTTACTTTCGTTATCTTAAAAAGCAGATTGTTAAGTTCAGTTGAATACAAACAGAATAAGACCTAATATAATCTTGCAAAGATTTATCAGATGCTGGTAAACTTTCCAAAAGCTTTCGGGAGATATCTATGAAAAACTTATTGACGAGGTTAAGTTGAAGATTACTTTATTTATTTATTCATTCATGTACATTACAGATTTGTTTCATTCCAATTTATTCATTCATGTACATTACAGAATTGTTTCATTCCAATTTATTCATTAAAATTAAAGTTAAGAGTAAACCTAAGCTAACAAATTAGAGTTTGTCGTAGAATATAAAAGAACAGCATTATTTCAATGAACACAAAATAAATTAAATTTTTTTAAAAACAACCACATTTCAAAAGCACACTGTGGCCAAGGGGAGCATTATACGACATTTGGAGGTGCAAAATTTGCAAACTCGAAGACTGAAAATATTTGTCCTCAAGCTGAAGGAACCAACGAACAAATCGTAGTCGCCAAAATGCCGGTTGTAATTTCGTTGCAACCTATCGATCGCTGAAATTAGTGAAACCAGAGTTTGTGCAGCGGCGTTCTTCTCGAAAGAATTGACTGTTTCTAGAAAGCCCTGTGTCGCACGAAATCGTATGTTGGCTGTCAACTGTGAATAGTCGATTGAACAATTGTTTCATTTATAAAGGAATAGAGCAGTAGCACACATCCTTCTTTCCGCAACGGATCTCGGACTCACCAACAAATATCGAATTCTATGTGTAAGGTGTTCATAAGGGTATAGTGACCAGATTTGTTTCGAGTCAATGGGGGACACAGAGCCATATGTAGAGTAATTTGCGGGGGAGTCTGAAAAAATGGAAAGCGAAAATTTTTTGGAAGTTCAAGGTCAAGTGGCTTTAGCTAAAAAGTAGGGAATTGTATAAAGATAAAAGTAACCCGTTAAAATGGGAGTTTTATTAGCTAAAAAATCGACTTTTTATGAAAAGTGTAAGTTATTGGTTCAATATTCAAACTAGTTTGGTTTTCTAGTGACTTAATTTTAACCTCTAATACAATACAAAATATGGATATCTATGCAGTATTTTTATAATCTGCCAATGTGGTACGTTATGGGGACATGTTTAAAATGCGGGCATATGTCATAAATGGGGGCTTGTCCCCCTCATTGGGAGACGAATGGTCACTTTACATAAGGGAAGCGTTGCTTATACAGAACGAATTTATAAAAAGTGTTTGTACAAAGGAGACCACACTCTACTATTGTACTGGATAACAGAACGAATAAGGCAATTCAACAAAGATTTTATTACCTTAATGTCTCGTATTACTATTTATTGTGCCTTTTTATTACCCAGTTTTAAACTATTTCTGACCATTTCTGAATCTTTTCTATTTTCTATGTAAGCATCATAGTTCTGATTGATAATGCTTTGCGAAATTTGTTAACAATAGTCTGGCATGATCCGATTTATAAGTGTCATTTAAATCTCTGTAGAACTTGAGCCCTCTCGATTTGCTCTAAGTTGTTCTTTAAACCAAGAGACAATTTACTTACTTAATATATGTTTAAAAGTTTTTTTTTGGTAATGCTAGTTCAACACAGTTCTTTATGAAATGCACCAACATTGTAAGTTTTTCAGCAATGCCGTTGTTATTAATGAGATCACAAAAATATTAGTTACCAGCAACTTTAAACATGATAGGCCCTGTTTTGTCATAGATCTAAGACTTGTAGTATCCGGCAAGCTAAATTCCGCAACAACAGCGAGATGATCTGAAAAACCAACATTCGCAGATATCCCATACATAAGAGTGAATAAGATCAATTTAGTTATGGGTTTCTAATTTTTTTTTAAGAAGTTTATAGTAAAGTCACCATTTATTAATGGAGAATATTCCAGTATAGTTTTCTTGTCCCCTGCTTGTCTTGCAAGATCCATTATTATGCCAAGGTCTATAAGTAATTTTGAAAATTTTAAATACATCGATCTGGATCGAACACATTTTTGTAATTATTTTAAACTTTATAGTTGTTATCAGGTGGCAACATATTCAATAATAATAAAAGATATGATGAGGTTAGTTTGGATTAAAAAAAATAACTTGCCAGGTAACTGAAGATGACTGGCGCCACATTCCTGAAGTTGGCGATGCGAGAAATAAGAAACAACGGAATCCAAGGGCCGAAAAATTCACTCCTCTCCCCGACAGCGTTCTGGCAAGAAATTTGGGTGGCGACGCAGCAACTAGCATTGATCCCAGTTCAGGGTTGGCTAGTATAGTTCCTGGAGCGAACACGCCAGGTAGGAACTTCTGATAAAAATGTTTAACGTTAAACAAGAGATGAAATAAAAAAATTATTGCCTCAACTTTTTAATATTCGTTATTTTGATTGTTAAGAGGGTCTCAATTATGCATTTCTCATGAAATAGTCGCCCACTCATCATTTTTATTTTGCCTAAGGATGGCATCAGTACGCACTTATTTAAGTTGTAAAAATTCATTCAATGTTTGATGCTGAATGCCATTTTAATGTAGGTATGTTGACACCAACCGGAGATATGGATTTAAGGAAGATTGGCCAGGCCAGAAATACACTTATGAACGTAAAATTATCTCAGGTAACGTATCAACAATACTTTTTAATTTTCATTAAACTAAGCTCCTTCATGAAGAATATGGGTGCATGCAAACGTGTTTATTTATATTTAATATTATTGATAATTTGTAGGTGTCTGATTCTGTCACTGGCCAGACAGTTGTAGATCCTAAAGGCTATTTAACAGACCTACAGTCTATGATTCCGACGTACGGTGGTGATATCAACGATATTAAAAAGGCTCGTCTGTTGCTTAAGAGCGTGAGGGAGACTAATCCCAATCATCCTCCGGCATGGGTTGCTAGTGCTCGACTGGAGGAGGTTACTGGCAAAGTACAGGCAGCTAGGAATCTAATTATGAAAGGTAAGAGAAATCTTTAAATTATTTGTCCTTGCCTTATAAAGGGCACATTTATGTAGTAATTGTCGTAAAACCTTGGCTTAATTTCGATAAAATAGGTACTGAAAATGAACTTTACCAATTTTTCAATGTGTTTCCTCTAGTTTCTACACATTTTTTGTCAAACTGGTGTTCTGTTAAGCACTTATTTATCAGTTTCTTTTGGTAGTTCATTAGGCTCCTACACATTACACAATGCACTATAGTTTTCTGTCACAATAGACTGCAAGATTCTTTTCATAAAGTTGTTGCTACGAATTTGCTAGTCCTGGAGGAATATGTGTTGGATGCGTTGGCGGGTCGATTTCAGGTGGATGTGATCTATACCGATTTCGCCAAGGCATTCGATAGGGTTGATCAGAGGAACCTAATCCACAAATTAGCTGCCTTGGGGATTCATGCGCCGTTACCGTCTTGGCTGGGGAGCTACCGTGCCAACAGAAAGCAGTGTGCGAGGATGAAGAATTACTTTTCCAAAGAAATAGTTGTTAAATCGGGAGTCCCTCAGGGTGGACACATTTCATCGTTACTTTTTAATTGTTTCATAAATGATATTCCTAACTTCATACTTAACAGCCAAATACTACTCTATGCTGATGACTTGAAGATGTTTAGAGCAATTGAATTAGCCAGGGTTATGCATTTTCACGGAAATACTCAACCGAATTTGTTTGATTACCACCTACATGATACTTTGTTAAAACCACTTAAGCTTATTAAGGACCTGGAAGTGATGTTTGACCCATAGACATGCCTATGGTTTGACCCATGTCTGAGTTTCGTAGATCATTATTACTATGTATGTAATAGAGCGTTTAAGCTCCTTGGATTTTTAAAGCATACTATGTCTGATTTTGACAATGTTTACTGTCTTAAAACGTTTATTGCTCCCTTGTGAGATCGTTTCGGAATACTCTAGCAGTGTTTGGTGACCGTTTTATAGATGTCATGCTGACGGTTTGGAAAGGGTTCAGAAGAGATTTTTGCGTTTCATTGCATAAAAACTTAAAATACCATCTGAGGACATTGATATCCTAAAATTGCTTCATTTACGAACATTGGAAAACCGACGTAAAGTACTAGATAGTCTTCCTTTTAAAAATTGTGAATGGTTTAATTGACTGCTCATCTCTTCTTTTGATAGAATCCCTTTCAGGGTATTTAACTTAATTATTAGTTTTTTTTGCCCAATTTTGTATTCTGATACACTGTAAATGGTATTACCGTTAATAAACATTTATTTATGTATTTATTTAATTAAAAAAAGCTTTATTGTTATGCAACATAAAATGTTTTTAACAAAGCTGTAGAAAGAAGACACATACAAGTCAGTGGCGGCTATTCAGCGGAAGTAGGGGAAGTGCCACTTCCTCAAGAAAATGTAATTTAAAAAAATACAATTAATTAATTCAGCAGTAAAATAATATATTTTAAGATTCAATGCTAAAATTTTCTTAGTTTAGGAATAATCTGTTTCCCGTTACCCCCCTAATAACTAATAATTCAATTATTTTCAAATATTAAAATCAAAGCTTCATGAAAAAAGAACAAGAATTTCGCCACCTGCACATTGCCCGTTAACTCCACTATCGAATAGAACAGAGGTGAACCCACATGAAAATGTCTATTTCTTTTTGCGTACGCGCCGATAGCAGTGACAATCTCATTATCATTTGTGTAGACCTTTAAGGAAAGGAAGAGGCATCGCTCGAGAGCCGTCGAGTCATCAAAAATATAAGCGCAACTAGTTGGTTGCCATGACAACGATGACGTCGTAATGGTCGTACATTTGCTTGGATTGCAATGATTGGAAGAGCTGCGTGTAGCACTTCCATTCTCAGATGAACGCGTCCAACGCGAAAGCACGTTGTTTCGTTTATTGCGAGTTTATTAGGGGACATTCCGCCGTGAATTCTTGAAATTATTTTTTATTTACATTCCACGGTCGATCCATTATAGTATTATACAAGAGATATTTTCTATATATTCTAGTTTTAGTGTGTTTTTCGTAGACATGTGATTTGTATTAGCAACAAATCATTTTGTTGCTAATATAATATGAATATATTTTATTTTTTGATGCTTTACCTAAAAAATACCGGTAATAATTATTAAATAATTTTGGCAGTTTGGGCGTGGACCCCACAAATTTTTCGACTGCGGCGCTGTTACTTCTGTCGATGTCGGTAGCTCTTCCCCACTTTTCAAAACCGCGAGCCGCCACTGATACAAGTTTGGAATACAAGAAAGGCAATTAAAACATCATAAAATGGCAATCATCCAATACAGAACAGATCAATATTTCCCTCTCTCTCCTGGACACCAAATTAAAACATAATACAAGCATTCCAAATTTAACATCACAAATACAATAGTATCAGTCAAACGCCAACCAACCCAATGAAACAAAAAAAAAAAACAGGAAAAAAAGCATATCTATAAATGCCCTAAAAATATTCCTCCGCACTATAATATGTCTTTACAGGTAACACACGAGGCCGATGTAGGAATCGTTAAATTTATATAATAAAACGAGTGTATTATGAAAGAATACTTTGTATACATCAGACATCAGTCTGAAATTTACGAGAGAGGCAAAATTTGTTTAGCAATAAAATATGGTTTACATGACTCCCTGGATCCAAGTCCACACATATATCTTAGTGCATGCTTCATTGACATTTCATCCAAAACATAAGCTGATGAGTTTCCCAAATACACGACCTCATATTTCCCATCCGAGTAAATTGAAGCAAAATAGGCATCCTTAACCACTGTTTTATTTAGGTTACTGATAATTATTGGTTATTGCAAACAGCCAATTTAGCCCTTAACCTAACATCGATAACGAAACCTAGACCTTTACTAAAATTTGTCATATAAGAGGCTGCAAAAAATCAAAACAAACATAATTTAAAATTCAAAATATTTGACATAGACACGTTACACGACAAACAGTTACTGTCACAGTATCCTTTCACACTGGTCAGAGCCTGGTTTATTATTCCTGAGAGCACCCGCAACCCTACCACAGAATTCGATTGTTTATTCTATGTCCCTACTATGCCAAAGAAGAGTAGAGCGAAGGATGTGCACTGGCCATATTTGATTATCAATGGTAATTCATTAACTTAGATTAGATTAGAAACAAAAGTGGAGTGAGTGCCCAACTCCCCCCACTCAACACAGGACTGTAGTCACTTTATATATCCTCTTAAAGCCATCGACCCCGAGTTTCTGTAGACGTATTTCATGTGACACAGTCGAAGGCCTTTTCTAGATCACAAAACACTACTGCGGCCACATTCAGCCCCAGATAGACTTTTTTCCAGCCCGTGGAAAATTATATCATCGTTTGTATTCTTGGAAGACTTAAAACCAAATTGGAACTTATTTAAAATCTTTTTTGCTTCCAAAAAGTGAAGCATTCTTTTTTTGAGCAGTTTTTCTCCATTTTTAGATAATGAAAGCAGTAAGGATATTAGTCTGTGGGGTAGTATCCTTCCCCTAAAGATAGGAATTACAATTGTCTGCTTTAACAATTCCGGGTATTTAGCATTTAAAAAAGAGGTATTGATGTAATGAGGTAATGTTGACAGGGTTAACATGGGTAGATTTGTAAAAAGCTTTTATGACAATTATTCAGGTTGGAATGATGAACCTGAACCATTTTTATCTTATTTTCTTTCAAAATACTGGCAATTTCTTCAGCTGGGTGTGAGTAAAACGACTCGTAGACATTGTGTAGGAAAGATAGTGGCTCAATTGAGGTAGCCAGTATATTTTTACCAAGCTGAGAGGTAACAGAACAATAAAAATAATTTATAGTATCAGCATTCAGTTTTTCTACATCCCGCAGTGAGTTAGCGGTGCGCCATATTTCTCTTTGTTTGTTACTAGCTGATCCACTATAGCAAAAATATTTTTTTTGGCAAGTTTTATGCCTTTATGCTAAATTTGCTACTGTACTGCTTAGTAAAAAAATACGGATTGTGTGCAAACATCTCATATTTCTTGAAGAAGCTTTTAGTTTAGACCCTTACTTATCCAAGGTTTTTTAGTTCTAGACTTTATAGGTACACTGGGGAATTTACTAGTAAAAATTTCAATAATTTTATGGCAAAATGTGGCTCGTTCGCTCGTTATCACAAACTTTTCCCCGATTAGTATCCAAACAAGCATGTGAAAATGCCAAAAATTTTCTTCTGGAAAGTATGCCACCACATCTCCTTGTCGGTTTAAGTGCTTTCTCGGGAAGACGAAATGTACAAAACACCACGTGGTTTGACAAACCAAGATTTATCACCTTATCCTAAAATTTTAAAATATAAATATTCTATCTGTGTAAATTTGATAACAGCGTAAAATTATTCCTTAAGTCCCGACTGCCTAGCGCTTCTTTAGGAAGGTTGGATAGGGGCTAGCGGTGTGCGGCGGTTTTTGTCGGAAAATAATCATTTTTTTTTATACAAGTAAAGTGGGCTCTCTCGGTGTCACAGTCGGCTTTCTTTGCGGTGATTTAATTGATTTGAAGGCTTACTAGTTTTAGCTCTTATCGATTGGACATTCTCTCTTCTGTAGCGCATTTCCTCTATTATTTGCTAATGTACATGTAATATGAATTAGATTTGATGTTTTGCGTTTTGAGGTTTTTATAGTGCTCAGCAAGGGAGAGTTTGAAGTTTTTTTTTTAATTTGCTGCAAATACCCAGAAATAAAATATGTTTTTTTTATGAATCTATCTACGCATTCTATGAGCCTACCTAACTTAAAATTAAAAAGTTACACTTTTTGTGTAAACTTATTAACTAAAACAGAACATGATAAAAATATATTAGAATATAAACAACATTTAATACTGTTGCTGATATATTATTGGATCCCCTAGCCAATGTTTGCAAAGTCGTTTGTAATTAAATTGATCAGTTGGGCGCCACTTTGTAACGAATGCTAGCTAAATATTAATTAATTAATTATGTATGGCATTGGGCGTCAATTTGCTATAATAATTAGTTGATTAAATGTATGAGACTCGTTTTTGTTTTCCTTAGGGGGTGAGTTGTCTGTCTTATTAGCTAAAATTTGTTTGGGCGCCATAGTTCCTAGAGACAATGCGAACTGAATATGAATACTTAAATCAAAGTATATGTAAACTAGTAGCTCCACTCCCCCCAAATATTTTCTGCCAGCCGCCGAAAATCCGCAGATTGTTGGCAGCATGTGGAGCGTTTTAGTTTAATCAGTCGTTCGTATGTAGGCAGAGTGTTCAGAACAGAGTCGGATTTGTGAAAATCCTTAATTTTATTTCTATTTTAATATTTTATCCGGACTTCGGTGGAAATATATACGAAGCAATGAAAAGTACAAAGGCAAATAGGAAAAATCTATAGTCGGATTAGTGAATAGATATATTAATAAAATTAGGTGAAGGAGGCGACAAGACCGGAAAAATCGTCTAGGTGTCAGATTTTTTTTTATAAGTACATATTATATAACGATAATGGAATGCTTCGTAAATATTAAATATATTTTGGCACTGTGAAACTAACCCAAAGTTGATTCGACGACAAACTCAAACTAACCAAATCTATTAAAATTGATTATAACATATCGGAACCGGTTCAAATAACTAAAATAAGTTGAGACTAAGTGAAACTAGCCGAAAGTTGTTTGGACGACTAACCCAAAGTTGATTCGACGACTAACCCAAACTAACTAAATTTATTAAAATTGATTATAAGGTATCGGAACCGGTTCAAATAACTAAAATAAGTTGAGACTGAATGAAACTAGACCAAAGTTGTTTGGATGACTAACCCAAATTAACCAAATCCATTAAAATTGATTATAACGTATCAGAACCAATTCAAATGATTAAAATAAGTTGAGAATAAGTGAAACTAACCGAATGTTAATTGAACACTAACTCAAACTAACCAAATCTATTAAAATTGATTATAACGTATTGGAACTGCTTTAAATGGCTAAAATAAGTTGAGAATAAGTGAAGCTAACCGAAAGTTGATTGGACTACTAACCCAAACTAACCTAATCTATTAAAATTGAATATAACGTAACGGAACCGGTTCAAATGATTAAAATAAGTTGAGACTATGTGAAACTAACCGAAAGTTCAATCGACGACTAACTCAAACTAACCAAATGTAATAAAATCATTATAACGTATCGGAACGGCTTTATATGACTAGCATAAGCTGAGAATAACTGACACCAACCGACAGTTGAATCGACGACTAACCCAAACTATCCAAATCTATTAAAATTGATTATAGTGTATGGAAATCGATTCAGATGACTAAAATAAGTTGAAACTAAGTGAAACTAACCGAACGTTGATTGAACAACTAACCCAAACTAACCAAATCTATTAAAATTGATTATAACGTCTCGGAACCGGTTCAAATGATTAAAATAAGTTGAGACTAAGTGAAACAAACCGAAAGTTGAATAGACGACTAACTTAAACTAGCCAAATCTATTAAAATTGATTATAACGTATCGGAACTGGTTCAAATGAATAAAATAAGTTAAGACTAAGTGAAACTAACCGAGAGTTGAATCGACGACTAATCCAAAGTAATCAAATCTATTAAAATTGATTATAACGTATCGGAACAGGTTCAAACGACTAAAATAAGTTGAAACTAAGTGAAGCTAGTCGAAAGTTGATTGTAGTCGCCCCCAAACTAACCCAAACTAACCAAATCTATTGAAATTTATTATAACGTATCGGAACCGCTTTAAATGACTAAAATAAGTTGAGAATAAGTGGAACTAACCAAAAGATGAATCAACGACTAACCCAAACGGACCAAACCTATTAAAATAGATTAAAACGTATCGGAACTGGTTCAAATGACTAAAATAAGTTGAAACTAAGTGAAGCTAGTCGAAAGTTGATTGTAGTCGTCCCCAAACTAACCAAATTTATTGAAATTGATTATAACGTATCGGAACCGGTTCAAATGACTAAAATAAATTGAAACTATGTGAAGCTAATCGAAAGTTGATTGGACGACTAGCCCAAACTAAACAAATCTATTAGGATTTATTATAACGTATCGGAACCGCTTTAAATAACTAAAATAAGTTGAGAATAAGTGAAACTAACCGAAAGATGAATCAACAACTAACCCAAGCTAACCAAACCTATTAAAATTGAATATAACGTATCCGAGCCGGTTCAATTGACTAAAATCAGTTGAAACCACGTGAAGTTTATCGAAAGTTGATTGGATGACTAATCCAAAGTAACCAAATCTGTTAAAATTGTTTATAACGTATCGGAACCGGTTCAAATATCTAAAATAAGTTAAGGCTAAGAGAAACTAACCGAAAGTTGATTCGGTTAGTTTCACTTAGTCTCAACATATTTCAATGAAATAAGTTGAGAAAAAGTGAAACTATCCGAAAGTTGAATCGACGACTAGACCAGTCATTTAAAGCGGTTCCAATATGTTATAATCAATATTATTAGATTTGGTTAGTTTGGGTTAGTTGTCGATCCAACTTTCGGTTAGTTTCACTTATCTCAAGTTATTTTAGTCATTTAATGCGGTTCCGATACATTATAATCAATTTTAATAGATTTGGTTAGTTTATGTTAGTCCTCGATTCAACTTTCGGTTTGTTTCACTTAGTCTTAACTATTTCAATCAGTTGAACCGATTCCGATGCGTTATAATCAATTTTAATAGATTTGGTTAGTTCTCGTTAATCGTCGAATCAAGTTTCGGTTATAGTTTCACTTAATTTTAACTTATACCTTAGTCATTTGAACCGGTTCCAACACGTTATAAACAGTTTTAATAGATTTGGTTAGTTTGGGCTAGTGGTCGAACCAACTTTCCGTTAGTTCACTTATTCTTAACTTATTTTAGTCATTTAATGCGGTTCCTATACATTATAATCAATTTTAATAGATTTTTTTAGTTTAAGTTAGTGTTCCAATAAACTTTCGGTTAGTTTCACTTAGTCTTAAATTCTTTTAGTTATCCGATACGTTATAATCAATTTTGATAGATTTGGTTAGTTTGGGTTAGTAGTTCAATCAACTCTCCGTTAGCTACACTTATTCTCAACTTATTTTAGTCATTTCAAGCTTTTCAGAATAAATTAAAATCAATTTTAATAGATTTGGTTAGTTTGTGTTATTCGTCAACAACTTTCGGTTAGTTTCATTTAGTCTCAACTTATTTTAATTATTTGAATTTGTTCCGATACGTTATAATCAATTTTAATAGATTTGGTTAGTTTCCGTTAGTCCTCCAATCAACTTTCGGTTAGTTTCAGTTAGTATGAACTTATTTTAGTAATTTGAACCCGTTACGATACGTTATAATCAATTTTAATAGATTTTGTTTGTTTTGGTTAATCGTCGAATCAAGTTTTGGTTAGTTTCACTTAGTCTCAGCTTATTGTAGTCATTTGAAACGGTGCCGGTGCCGATACGGTACAATCAATTTTGATAGATTTGGTTAGTTTTGGTTAGTCGTCCAATCAACGATACAAATATGCCGTAACGCGAGGCGAAAACATAAACCATGTCATACCGTGGCCTTGAAAAATCACTTTCAGGAAGCCAAAGAAGTGTAGTAAAAATGAGATTCCGAAGTATTATATTATTATATATTTTTAAATATATTTTAGGTAATCCACTATTATTGCTATCTTTGAAACGGTCAAAGCTACAAAGTTGATTAAATTAGAAAGTTGCCATTATTGATGCCTTTTCAAGATCGATTTGCAGTGTTGTTAAATTCTTGTTAGATTCTGAGATAGCAACAGTGGTATCACCTAAAAATAACACCCCGTATAGCAATTTTTTTTTTCAATTTCCTTCTATGAAAATATTTTTACAACTTTGCTCAGTTTCACTTCATTTTTCACCCGGCCGGCATTCAGTAGGTCTTTCGGTCCGAGTCCATACAATCTCCTGAATACGTCTCTAGAGAAAGCCACGCGAATCAATCGGACACTTACGCAGCGCATCGGTCATCTCCAGTTGTCACTTGATATAAAAGAATGTGGCTGAATTACATCAAAGGATTTACCGCTGAGTGAACTTACTAGTTTACATATACTTTGCTTAAATATCAATAACTATAAAGATAAAAATATCAGAAATTTGCCCTTATAATTCGTGTCTCACAGACCTCAATCTTGCGATAAATTAAACAAAGGAATTCAAACAACAATATATTAATTTTACAATTAAATTACAAATATGAGTGATGGTATCAGGTGAAATGGAGATTATCAATATAATTAAATTACAAATATAATTGATGAAATTATTTGAAATAAAGTTTATGAATACATTGACTAGCAATGAGAATGAAAATTAATGTCAAAGATTTAAAATAAATGAATGAATGAGGCGATATCATTGGTCTTTACAATAAATTTATCTTCTGATTGGCTAATACGTAGCTTGTCCAACTATTCTGTAACCATGCGATTGTATTGGGACCTCTACTGGAACCGCTTCTGTCTGTTCCCAAGTTAATATTTCTTGGTTTTATCGTGGACTCACTTGGTTCTTAGGGTATCGAATCCCTCAGAGCACACAGTAAGTGGACGAGCACCTGCTACTTGCCAAGCACGATGTTTTCTTCCCGCCAATGTTGAATACATGCAAGAGAAAATAACCTAGTCTTAGACCAATCTATATCGCTAATTAAATAATATTCAGGGAAGTATCATGTGAACATCAGTGACACTGTTACACATGTGAGGTAACAATCAACAAATGGAAAATTTATTGGTTAAAACAGATATAATCAGAAATTTAAATTACAATTTTAAGTTGGGTAAAAACTATAAATAACTACTGTCACTCAAGATATCCTTTTCTTTACTTTAAAATAAGAAATTTAAAAGAAATAATGACTGAAACTTGAAATTCAAAAGAAAATTATGGAATTACGTTCCAATTAGTGACTATCGGTAAATCTAAATAACAGATAACTTGAATTTAATGATAAATAGAAAAATAGAGGTACAATCTCTAATAACGAATCTTATAACTCAAAATAAGTAATTTCTCCTACTTTTCATTTTGGCCCTTGGCACATAAACGATAATTGAGCGTAATTACGCCTCAATTAATTGAAGATAACGATCAGATAATAACTATCTCGCATCGAGATAGAAATTTAGATAAAAGATAAAAAACATACATTTACACATGTGAGATTAACCTCTCATAAATGCAAATTAATGTCGGTACATCAGTGTTGAGACGAGACAGGGCAAGTGCTAATAATTATATGCTTGATGTAACAAATAAACTGAAAGAAGCAGTACTATGAGGGAAAATTCCGAGAAATTCTACTGAAAATTCAATTTACTACCTTTGCAGGAATATATAGAATTTACTCCGGGAATTTCCCAAATAATACTGTTCAATTCGAATAGAAATACGTAAAATAATGTGCGTGACCGCTAGACGATGAAATAATTACGTTCTCTGTAAATTTGGACTAAACCTCTTTCAAATTACATGAATTTGAGTAATGAGAGACGAAATTATTCACCAATAAATCGGTATCCTAACCTAACGGTCACGACAAATATTAAGATTATTGAAGATTGAAAGCGTAATATAAAAATGCTAAATCCTTGCTTTAGTCAAATGCGATTAAGCGAATCAGAAACAATTATTAATTATGTATTTAAAAATTAAAGAATTAGTGAAATATATTGCAAGATGAATTAAATATTTCAAGATTAAAAATTAGCACTTACCCTTCAAGCGTCGCCACACGACCTCGTTTTCAAAATTTTAAGACGTTCCACAAATTATGCTTTTCGATGAATTAATTGGATAATTTATATCATGTGACTACCGATATAGGTCACGCGGCGTCAAACCAAGGAAATATCCAATATATACTAAATATAGTAATCTATAGTAAATTAAATTCATAAAGTTTAGGTATTAAATAGCGCACTGTGCTCCCCAATTACCATTCATGAATAGATGTCACTACTGAATATAGTAATCTACAGTGAAATAGATCCACAAATTGTAGGTATAAAACAGCGTACTTGTGCTTCTTAAATAATTACTTGCACTAAATATACCCATTCGCGAATAGATCTCACTGGTGACTCAAATCCCAAACATCGAAAATCATTCGTAATTGAACTGAATTTAGTGGAGCGGAATAAACTAATATTCCGTTACATTCCCCATTAACTCGGTAAGAAAAGCTTGGTAACCTGTTAGCAAACTTCTGAAAAAAAATTAAAAATTTAAAAATTAGAAAACTTTCGAGTCACCTTCGTATCTTAATATTTGAAATTATTAGATAATAAAAAAAATTATGAAACAGAGATAATTTCTTGTTTAGGGATTAACATTAATCTAGAGCTTAATATTAGGAAAAGATGAGAATTTTCTTATTCCACTAGGTCACTTGCAATAAGTGCGCGTCAAAGGAAAATGGGTTTACTGAGTCACTAATTAAAAAGTGCACTTCAAAGCCCAGTTCAACCGTCAAAAGGAAGGAAAACAATAACAAACAAAGCCTCTCAAACTTTGAATCTTTAACTTTGATCTTCGAAGTTAGATATTTCCGGAAAAAAAATTGCACGGAGTAAACTATCAAAATAAAAACATGAAAATGGGTAGAGAGAGAAAGAGCCCACCACTAACCCATTGTGTCGTTAACCAGAAAAGGTGTAGGGTGCAAGAAAACGATACCACCGATAAGGTAATTTAGTGTTAACTAAATTAAAAAGATATTACCACCGCAATAAAGGTGAAAGATAATTTAAATAACAACAATAAGTTGCTAGAATCTTGAGAAATTAATTCATTTATATGAATGCTTAGAAATTACTTTATTTACTACACAAAGTACAATACGTTAACGCAAAAGACAATATAACGCAAAGTACGATAAATAGGTAAAGATAATTACATCCATCAAATCCGGAAAGATAGCATACGTTAACGCAAAAGGCAAGATAATGTATATACATTAAATCCGAAAAGATAACATACGTTAACGCAAAATGCAAGATAACGTATATGCGGTACGATAAATGGATATAAACAGTTATCTTCATCCAACTCAAAATTACACATACACAATCAAGCAAACGGCAAGACATTCGTGTATCAATTTCAAAATCATATCGTACACAATCAAGCAAACGGCAAGCCATTCGTGTATAAGGTACCTGGTCGGGATAAACAAGTGCTTTTATTATTGCTTAAAACCATAAAGACGGGTGTGGTATCTTAATTAACCACTTTTAATGGACAGTATAATATAGGGGTGGTGAGATAAATTGAAACATGTATTCGGTATTGATATAATTTAATAATGCAGGTGAAAATTGCATTTAAATATAATGGAGATAAATAAACAGTGTTTTATATGTTAAATACAGTGCTCAACAATTGCTAAGGATCACAAGTGTTTTGGATTATTATTTTAATTCTGATATTTTGTTTTATATTGTTATTTTTTGTATGGCAAGATAATTATATTTTCTTCAATATTCGAACACAAAAAGCAAAAAAAAGTCTGAACCAGAAAAGGAAAATTTATTGAAATAATGCGACAAATTTTTTTATTCAACTAACGAAAAACAACTTAAAAGTGTCTATAAAAAATGAAGTAGAAAAATCTAATATCTAGTGGGCCCACTCCGAGCTCGGAGAAGGCATCTGACTCTAGCAGGCATACTCTAGATCAGTCCGTTGAAAAAATTTTGGGACAAATTGGCGTAAATTTGTGTAAGAGCCTCCTCTAATTGGTCGAGCGTTTCCACAGGGTCCTGCAGGGTATTCAATTGTCTCGACAATTAAGCCCAGGCGTGTTCTATGCAGTTCCTGTCTGGTGAATGAGGCGGCCACTCTATTCTGTTGATACCATGAAATTCCAATCTCTCGGTCACAATTTTTGCACGGTGAGGACGTGCATTGTCGTCAATTAAAACGAAATTTTCGCCAATTGCACCCGCAAATGGCACAATAATTGGTTCAATAATCATGTCTCGATAGCGCTGAGCAGTCATTGTAGAATTCCTTAAAACAACCAAGTCTGTGCGGCCATTGAAACAAATGCCATCCCAAATGCAAATGGAGCCTCCACCAAATGCAACTTGCGAAACCCATTATAGCGCTGTCCTCGTTCCCTCCATACCAAGATACGTCCATCGGAGTTACTTAGACGAAATCTGGACTCATCTGTGAACAAACAGTTTCTCCAGTCGTGAATAGTCCAGTTCTGGTGTTGCTGTGCCCACAGCCGTCTCACAACCCTATGCTCCCTATTAATTTGTGGACATGGTGCACGTCTTCTTGCTCTTAAACCAGCCGCATGCAACCTTCTTCTTACTGTCTGGTTGGAAATTATTGTGCCAGTCGTGTTACGGAATGCCCTATTGATGCGCGAAGCACAGTAGGTCGGGTTTCGCCTTGCGGTAATTTTCAGATATCGGTCCTGTGCAGGGGTTGTGATTGATTGTCGCCCTCCCAAATGAACATATGCTGCTGTACCATTTGTCACATAACGATTCCATGCGCGACTAATCACACTTTGACTAACCCAACCGTTGAGCCACTTCACGTTGTGTCAACCCCTCGTTAAGCCACTGCATAATTTGTTGCATATGAACAGGCTGTAAACGTGTTCGAGGCATATTTCAAACTAACAAAAGTCATAAATTTACTACCGTCAAAAAAATGAAGCAAAATGAAGACATTTAAAAAACAAATAAACATCCGAATTCCATATTCATTGTTTTGCTAACGGTGGAAAAAAGGCAAATGTGGCCAGCCACAACAATGAATTTTAATTTGGAACGTGTACAACTGATCGCAAAGCCTGTATATCAACATTTTTCACATCTATTGATTTTACATAAAAAGTGATTTAGAAAAATCACTATGATCCCTAGCAATTGTTGAGCACTGTAGAAATTATATATGTACAATTCTTAGACTAAAACTTTCAATCATTCATCATTCGTTCAAGTATAAAACTAATATTACAAAAGGTTTCTTAATTATTAACTAAAGACTAAAACAGTCTTGTTTATGCAATTTTAAACTGAAATATTTTTGTCCTTTATGACTTTCAATGAACTGAACTTTTATGCTTTTAATCTAGCACCTTTCTTTCGTACAGAATACCTTAATCTCCAATGTTTTACTTCACTCTAATCAGCTAGGGATTCCACTTTGAATCCTTGAATTAACTACTTGTACAGTACAGGGACCACTTGAGTTATCAATTCAGTGCCGCCATTTTATGGATTCTCTTCAACAAAAGGGGGAAAGAGACGCTACGTCGTTTCTTGCTTTGAAAACTTGGGATAACAGCCCAAAAGGAGGTCTTTGTCCAAACCTGGACAAAGATAACTGAGGTGCACTAAATATTCTCTAATATTTGTGCATACAAGAGAAATTGGCCCAAAAAGGAATTTGACCTTTTGGCGCGAAGAGGCACTCGCTAGAGCTCGGTGAGGATACCGATCTAGCGACGTGCAGTGTTAGCAAAGCACTGACTTGAATTTTGAATTTGTCTTCGAGACTTCGAGCTGGTCGCTTCCTGGCGCCAGACCAAATAAAAAGTGGAGGGTTGGCGCTTTGCCGAATTCATTTGAGATTACAAGGGTAGAAGCTGTTTTCTTTCTTTATTTGACAGACTGATTGTTCACAAGGCTGACGGGGACAAAAATACATCGACTTTAAAACGATTACAAACGTTTTCCTTTACGAGTGAAGAGTTGCTGAATTGTAATCTAAGTCAAATTTTCGCGAATAAGACGCGATAAGCAGCTTACAGCGGTGCATTTTTGCGAATAAGTCATGACGTCACGCTTAAAGATGCTTTAAGCGGAATCTCGCGGCCTCAAAGAAAATTTGTCAGCGGTCGGAAGTGGAGAGATGACACAAATGACCCTTTATTTAATTGTTTGTTTATGTTTATTTTTGGTGATTTTGACTTTGCATATTCGAAAAGGCATAAAGAAGTTCTCATTTAAGTATTTATTCATCTATTCTTTCACAATATACACTCCGACAATGATGTGCTAGAAATAATTTGCTGTGCTGGCAAACAAATTAATTTTTTTTAAACGTGCATCAAAACGGAAAACTCTAGATCTTGACTGCTTTTATCTTAGATAAATAAAATTTCGCTATTATTAATTTCACTTACTTTAAACAATAAATAACGGTTATTCCTACAATTACTACAAAAACAAGGCTAAATTTTAGGTTACGAGAAATGTCATTACGTCATGCTTGTAAAACATTAATTTTTGCGAGCATATAAGTAATTACGTCAGGCTTTAAGCTGCTTAAAGACATCTTTGAAGACATGATCTCGCCAAAATATGCCTCTGTTATATTGACAGCACTGCTGTACAGGTTCGAATTAAGGGATCGTCCGTCTAGGGTTGGACTAAGGGGTTTTGAAGAACTGGCATTTGCTGATTTAAAAGTACAAATTGGGTTGTACCCGGGGTGAAATAAATCTATTTTGAGTTTAATTATGGCTCATTCATACTACATACATACAGGGTGTTATCACCAAACTATACGGTGAAAAACGATAGTTTCTACACGTGTTGGGGTGTTTCCCCAACAGTACCTAAACTCAAAATTACATTATACACAAACAAGCAAACAGCAAGACATCCATGTATAATTAATTTGCTCAGAAAATAAAGCTCAAGGTAAATAAGGGAAGGTACTCTCGAAAATAATTTTGAAAATAAATTTGAAATGTAAGATAAAGTAATTTCGAAATAAATGTGAAATATAAGGTAAGGTAATATCGGAAATAAATATGTAAAGCAATATTGGAAATTTGGCAATTGTAAATATACACTAAATAAAGAAAATAAATATTTTGCAAAGACCAAGAAATCAGAAATATACTTGGGTATCAGTTGACAAAGATTTATCGCAAATTGTAGGTATAAAACAGCGTACTTGTGCTTCTTATATAATTACTGGCACGAAATATACCCATTCGCGAATAGATGTCACTGGCGACTCAAATCCCAAACGAAAATCATTCGTAATTCAACTGGATTTAGTGGAGCGGAATAAGCTAATATTCCGTTACACGTTTTCTGTGAAATCCCTTACCAAGCTAACCAGATTCTCAAGCACATTCGGAGATCATAAATTATATAAGGGGTAAACTTCACATTTGTTTTGTTATAGGATGTGAAGTGAATCCACAAAGTGAAGATCTGTGGTTAGAAGCGGCAAGACTGAATCCTCCTGATACCTCTAAAGCCGTCATTGCTCAGGCGGCTAGGCATATACCGACATCTGTGAGTATTTCAGGTTCCATCTTAATTCAGTTTCAAACAGACAAAATAGTAAAACTTTACTTCTTAAAAAGCTTACACATCAGTTTTTGTTTTTTTAATATTATCAGTATTATCTTAGTGGTACCGAATCCCGAATTATATTCTTCGATTTTGTACTCTCTTAACTCTTTGAAATTTAGTATATCTAGGCACCCTAAATATGTATTTATCACATTATGTTCGATACTATGTAGGCGATATTGATTAGTAGTAAAATTTCCTTATACTAGAGTCCTAGAAGTTTGATTTAGTTACTCAAAAATCAGCAAGTTATTAATTTTTAATTAGGCATCGCTATTTATTATCAGTTTTTCTTTGTTAGGATCTCATTTAGGCGTATTTTATTACCACCATTTTCGCTTTGCATTTGGAATTGGAGCGTTTCAGTTTATTTTTGTAATTCTAGGTCAGGATTTGGATTAAGGCGGCAGATTTGGAGTCGGAAACGAAAGCGAAAAGGAGAGTGTTTCGCAAAGCACTAGAACATATCCCGAATTCCGTGAGGCTTTGGAAAGCCGCCGTAGAGCTGGAAAATCCAGAAGATGCAAGGATTTTATTATCCAGGTATTTTCAAATATTACCAAAATGCAATCATCAGAAATGACTAATGTGATATTAATGTAATCGTTATGTGCTGATTGATAACTTTTTTAGGGCTGTCGAATGTTGCCCGTCTGCTGTAGAATTGTGGCTGGCCCTAGCGCGGTTAGAAACATACGAAAACGCAAGAAAAGTGTTGAACAAAGCCAGAGAGAATATACCGACAGACAAGCAGATTTGGACTACGGCCGCCAAACTGGAAGAGGCCAACGGAAACCATCACATGGTGGAGAAAATTATCGAGAGAGCCATAAGTTCTTTAAGGTTATTTTCTTCTATATTATTCTATATTGTACGATTTTTAGCCTGCTATGAATATATATTATTTTTGCATAAAACTGAAAAATCAGCAAGGAGATAATTTCTGTTTATGTATGTTTTTTATAGTTCAAATGGCGTGGAAATAAACAGAGAACAGTGGTTCAAAGAAGCCATTGAAAGTGAAAAGGGTGGGCATATACATTGTTGCAGGGCAATTATTAAAGTCATTATTGGATACGGCGTGGAGCCGGAAGATCAGAAACATTCTTGGATGGAAGATGCTGAAAATGTAAGTTTTACTTATTACCAATGGGTTAATGTGGCACACCAGCAGAAAAATCTTTTTATTTCGTAAGATTGGAAATGTCACAATTTGGTTTCAATTAGATCCATTCATTAAGTAAAACTATTATTTTGAGAAAAGAATGACAAAAACCTAGCAGTAATGTCTAAGACTGTTGCTCATAACTTCAATTATTCATCTAAATAGGTATTGATATTAACTATTTTCTTTACTTTTTAGTGTACAAACCAAGGGGCCTACGAATGTGCCAGGGCGGTGTATAACATAGCTTTAGCCTCATTTCCAGGAAAGAAATCTATCTGGTTGCGTGCAGCGTATTTGGAAAAGAACCACGGTACCAGGGAGAGTTTGGAAAGTTTGTTGCAGAGAGCTGTGGCTCACTGTCCTAAGAGTGAAGTAAGTTGATATATAAGTATTTTATTTGAGTGTTGCTGTGAATAACGTCATGTCAGAAAATTACTGGTATCGCTTGCAGATATCTTTCTTTGTCTATCTCCATCTACCGTCAACTTAAGAAATTTATTTTATTTGAGACCTTCAATTCTCTGTTCTTGTGTAGAAGGGTTTTTAACCATCCAAAGTTTATATTGGTAAATCCGGTTTGCTATTAAAAGTCAAAGTCAAAGAAAGCTTTATTGTTTCAACAAAATACGTGTTATAAACAAAGTTGGGCACAACGCAACAAAAGAAAACAAACTGAACAGATGGCACAAATCAAATAGGTGCATAACCAGTTATTTACATAATAATAATAATAACTTTAATATACAATAATGAGTACACAATAAATTTTTAAATTCACATTTTTACAAATAAGTTGCACCTAGATGTAAAACATCTGTATGTGCCGAAGTAAAGCTTACATCTAATCCACATGTAGTACCTAATTAAAAAAAAATCAGAAATTCAGAAGTTGTACACATTACTTATCCCTAAAGTAGACTAAAGTAATTGAAGTAAAAAGAAAAGAAGAAACGAAATTGGAAATTGTCACCCACTAAAACAGAGATGTGAATAAATTAATTTTTTTTTAATATACTCTCTGGTACAGTCAGAGAATTTTTTCGTATTTTTAATCTCTCTTATATCATTTGGTAAAAGATTAAAACATTTATGACCTAAGTAAGTAACAAATTTTTGATTTATTTTTCTGTGACTGGAATATTCAAATTATTATTTGTTCTACATCTAGTTACATGGCCATGACCAGCATATTGCTTAAGTCGGTGGTGGTCGGGATAAACAAGTGCTTTTATTATTGCTTATTGCTTAAAACCATAAAGACGGGTATTTAATGGACAGTATAATATAGGGTGGTGAGATAATTGAAACATGTATTCGGTATTGATATAATTTAATAATGCAGGTGTAAATTGCATTTAAATATAATGGAGACAAATAAACAGTGTTTTCTATGTTAAATAGAAAATATATATGTACAATTCTTAGACTAAAACTTTCAATCACTCATCATTCGTTCAAGTACAAAACTAAAATTACAAAAGGTTTCTTAATTATTAACTAAAGACTAAAACAGTTTTGTTTATGCAATTTAAACTGAAATATCTTTGTCCTTTCTGACTTTTAATGAACTTAACTTTTATGCTTTCAATCTAGCACCTTTCTTTCGTACAGAATACCTTAATCTCCAATATTTTACTTCACTCTAATCAGCCAGGGATTCCACTTTGAATCCTTGAATTAACTTGTCCAGTACAGGGACCACTTGAGCTAACAATTCGATGCCGCCAATTTATGGATTCTCTTCAACAAAAGGGGGAGAGACGCTACGTCGTTTCTTGCCTTGAAATATTGGGATAATCGCCCAAAAGAAGGTCTTTGTCCTACCTTGGACAAAGATAACTGAGGTGCACTAAATATTCGCTAATATTTGTGCATACAAAAGGAGAAAAATTGGCCCCAAAAAGGAATTTGACCTTTGGCCAGCGGAGAACAGCACGTCTTACTGCTATTCAAGCGACCGTCTTAACTGAACTGCGACTTCTAGAGAGCAGCTGGACTGATCTAGTACATTTTAGTGGATGTAAGACACTTTCAAACTAATTAATTGCCTCAAACAGAGCTAGGACAGGGCTAGATGTTTTTGGCGCGGAAACTAGGAGTGCTGTGACTAGACAGATTCTACGCGAATGAGTGTTTGCTACGCACTAACTTGATTAATTTATTTCCTTCAGCTAGTCGCCTAGAGCAAAACTTCATAATAAAAGTGGGCGGTAACACATATCGAATTCATTTGAGATTACAACGGTAGAAGCTGTTTTCTTTCTTTATTTGGCAGACTGATTGTTCACAAGACTGACGGGGACAAAAATACATTGACTTTAAAACGATTACAAACGTTTTCCATTACTAGTGACAGTTGGCTCTCTTGTAATCGGTTATATTGACAGCACTGCTGTACAGGTTCGAACTAAGAGATCATCCGTCTAGGGTTGGACTAAGGGGTTTTTAAAGAACTTGACATTTGCTGCTTTAAATGTACAAATTAGGTTGTACCCGGGGTGAAATAAATCTATTTTGAGTTTAATTATGGCTCATTCATTCTACGTACATACAGGGTGTTATCACCAAACTATACGATGAAAAACGATAGTTTCTGCACGTGTTGGGGTGTTTCCCAACATATTCCCCCGCCATGAAGATCCCTTCTTCATTAACGAGAAAAAGAGATCGTAAGAACTCCAACTGAGAAATAAATACAATCTATTTACAGAACAAAAACAAAAGAATACTTCTTTAAGAATTAAAGGGAACGACGGCAACACCGCCTGAAGTTTATTCTATTTAGAAACACAAACAACTAATACTTCTTTAAGTATTAAAGAGAACGACGGCAACACCGCCTTGACTTATCAACAGACAACAAACAGAGAATACTTTTTTTTAAGTATAACAGGGAACGACGGCATCACTACCTTGACTTATCAACAAACAGAGGATACTTCTTTAAGTATAACGGGAACGACGGCAACACCGCCTTGAGTTTACCAACATACAAACAGGATAATACTTCTTTAAGTATTGAACGGAATGACGGCAATACCGCCTTGGCTTATCGAGACACGTAGAAATCTAACACGCATTACACGCAAAGAGTTCTAAAAACACGCTGAAAGAAAGCGCGTTAATAGAGAGGGCACTTCGCGAAGTACAACATTCAACATAATCTTAATTACATTAAATTATCAATAATTGAGTATTGTCATACTCGGGCAAAAGAGGGTAATACTTGCTTATGATACAAACGATAATTCCGTTTTCTAACACTAGAGAATGAGTCATACAGTCTTTTATTCTCAAAAGGTGACATGAGGGGTAACTTAACTAAATTATTGAGAGAGTGTTGTTCAGAGGATTGAACAAACAGAGGAACACCGCCATACACGTCTCTACGTGCAGGGTTATTAACACTAAGAGGAATTGAACGATTGTTCACACATATATCACCGTACATATCTCTATGTGCAGGATTCTCAAAACTGAGAGGAGGAGTTGAACTATTATTCAAATATACACCACTGTACACGTGTCTACGTGCAAGGCTATAGACACTAAGATGAGTTGAACTATTGTTCAAATGAGGACTGAACACAGGAGCGTTTCCTGCAATTACCGATCCTAAATGAGTATTTTGCAAGACAGGGAGGTTCTTATCTAAACTATATACACCATTTAACATCAAATCATAATAGAGATCACCACCGATCAACATATCGATGTCTGATGGGGAAGCATAATGTGGATCACTTAACCTAAACTGAGTGGGGATATTGATTTTATTTTGATCAATTGGGACTTGCGGGAGTTTACAAGTTATGTTGTCGAGTACAGCACAAGTCAGCTTAAAACTTCTGTTATGATACACATTGGAGTACAACCTCAAATCAACCATCTTATTAGATTTCATACTGCCTTGAGAGATTCCACTTATGTGAAGTGACTTGTTATAGGGAACATGATTTAACTTCTCTACGAGATGATTGGTTACAAAGGAGTTCTGACTTGCAGAATCTAAGAGAACTTTTGGTTGAACAGGACGTCCATTCGCAGCAAACAGAGTTACACGAGCAGTAGCTAACAACACATGAGAATTATTATTCGAGAGAGTGGATAAGTTTAATGAATGTGTATCTTGTGACTGACTTTCTGCATTTGCATTAAAGCGAGGGCCTCTATTCTGAGGTATCTGAGAAGGATCTCTATTCTGAGAGGGGACTCTATTCAGAGGCACTTGAGTGGGATCTCTATTTAGAGATATCTGAGAGGGGGCTCTATTCAGAGGCATCTGAGGGGGGTCTCTATTCTGAGATATCTGAGGGAAACACCTATCTTGAGGTAGTTGAGGGGGTTGTCTATTTTGAGGAGGCATGGTATCATGCTCTTGAAAGAGGCATGACTGACTTCTGTCAAGAGAGTGCCTATCTATAGGCTGATCACTTTGAGTACCATGGGCTGCTGAGTTTTGATTATCAGAAACATTGTCTTGAAAAGAGGGAGAATTATGGCCATTGAAAACATATTGAGGTGTACTTGAGAATTATGTAAAAGGGTGTGATGTTTCTGAGTGCACAAAGAACATCTTCGAGTGGAGGTACATTTACTTCTCGAGTGACTAGTACCGAGACAGTTAAAGCAAAGTTTCTTACTTTCTACAACTTTCCGCTTATCAAACAAGCTTAACTTTTTAAATTTATCACAAATATATATTTTATGAGAGTTTTGATTGCAAAAACTGCACAGAACTGATTTGCTTTGTTGCCTGACATGCAACGAGACTCCTTTTGTAGAGTTTTTCTGAGTACTGTCTACAGAAGACAAGTTTTCTAGAATGGTACACCTTTTGTGTAAGAAATCAAGAAATTGAGTGAGGTTTGGCAACATGTTAATATCTCGCTCTGTCTCAAAGGCTTTACGAGTGCCAAAATCCAATTTTTTCTCAAATAAATAAATTAAGAGAAATTCCCAGAGATTTTTGTGACAGTAGTTAAGATTACTAATTAAATCAAGATTTTTCTTTAGATCAGTTACAAATTGTCTTAGATTAGGACCAGTACATTTGACAACAGAGTCTATTTCTAATAGGGAGATGAAATGAGCATTAATCACTGACAATTTATTTTCGTACCTCTCTTTTAATAAGTTAATTGCAACTTCAAAGTTATCATTCGTTGCGAGTAAGCTTTCAATGATCTTTAGAGGTTCGTCTCTCAAAAAGGACTTTAAGTACATAACTTTTTTAAAGGCATTCAGTGAACTGTTGTCTGTAATTAATGTATCAAATAATTGAATGAAAGAGTTCCATTCAGAAATTTTATCATTAAAAGGGTTGATCTTTATCTCTGGTAATCTAACAGAAGGGGGAGAGGGGCTCTGATGAGGTACACTTTGAGAACTTGGAACCACTTGTGTGGGTATGGTTAACATCTTAACATGTTTTTGTATCTGGACTAATAAATTATAACAAGTTTGTTCCACCTCCTCACGAACTTCAGTGTCAATCGTTTCATAACCAGCGATACACTCAATCGAGTCTTGAATTTCATTGTACTTACTGAAGGCAAGTTCTAATCCATTATGTCTTAAAATAAAATGATCAACTTCATTTTCAATGTCTGCATTTACTTGCATCCACTTACTTATTCGAGTTATTCTACCCTTGACACTGGTTCGCTGTGTTTTCAATTGTTCATACGTCATTGTGAAATATTTTAAAAACACACGTACAAAAAAATGTACAAATATCAATATAAATGCAATATATCAACACAACATAAAGTACAGATATAAACAGTGCATATATAACAATATATCAATGAGAATAAACACAGTACACAAGTTTTTTATTAACAGTCAATTACAGAGTTTCGTATCACTTACCACGAAAGTCTTTCACTGTTTGAGCAGCCCTGGTAGTGTCTAGAGTCCTGCTGTTTGCAGGAAGTCCATCAATTTACAACAAAATGTTGCGACAAAGAGTTACAGTAAATACCTAATTCAATTTACAGTAAACAATAAGTAACTACATCAATATGACAACAAAACAAATATTTTATATCCCTTTTTACACGTTTCAATTCAATATTTTTCGAAGGACCTTGAGAATTTAGCTCGAATGAGCTCAATTGCTCGATCGGATCAAATTTATGATCCGGAGCAAATTTATGAAATTATCCGGCTCGATCGGATCAAAATTATGGTCGGGATAAACAAGTGCTTTTATTATTGCTTATTGCTTAAAACCATAAAGACGGGTGTGGTATCTTAATTAACCACTTTTAATGGACAGTATAATATATACTCCAGTGCGGTTAAGTCCCGTCGTGGAACAAAATCACCTAAAGCTAATTTTTTGGGAATATGTAGAATTTGTTGTCTAGATAAACATACTAAAAGTCCCCATCCCTCCAGGGGTGCAAAGAACCCCAAAACCACCCCAATAGGTACATTTTTTGCTTATGAGGCAAATATCTCGGGCACGACTGATTTTTGAGAAAAAATGCTAGATACCATAATTAAAGCCATTAAAATTTCCTACAAATCGATATATACATAAGTATAATTTGATCGATCCAGTGGCGTGCAGTAAATGTCTAATCTCGTTAATTATTTTTTAATTTCCAAAAAGCACGTCTCCCTTAGTGTAAATAGTCTTAGAATGTCTTTTAAAACAACCAAACTTGAAAGGTATGTTAAATATGTGTAAAAAGTTTAAAAAACTGTCAAAATAGATTAAATCAGTGGCGTGTCATATGTATGTATCGTGAATAACTAGTAATATAAATATAAACATTTTCCTAAATAGTCCATTTAGAACAACAAATATTGTTCAAATTACATAAAACAAATACTTAAAATTAAAAACTTCAGATTCTGCCAGTGGCGTTCAACAAAGTCTAGAGTTCTCGGCCTGTTATGGACTTGCATAGCACGGACTGTTATGAATGACTTGAAATTCTGAAACTTAGAAGGATTGTACGTCAAATACTGTTTTGTATTTTAAAAATAATGTACGAAACAGAATGTACAACATAATATATAATAGGAAAAAGCACTTACCATCAAAATATAAGTCCACACAGCATCTATGGGAAATCGTCTGCGTCATCCTTGTTTTCAGCGGGTTGCATTAAGTTGCTGCAAGACTGTCCCTGGCATTGTCCACATAAACTCGAGCAGTTTAGCCCGAACTTTCTACAGCTACAAAGCTTCACACAATCAGCCTTACAATTGCAGAATGTCATTTTGAGAATGAATTCCGGAGCTATTGGTTTATTAACCGTAGTTGGTAAAAGAAGTTCTCCCTGTTTCCTCCATCCCCAAGACGTAGGCTCTAACTCATTTCCCAGCCATTGCTGAACTTGATGGTACGCTCGTAAACTATGCTGAGAGGCAGCATCTGAAGTTGGAAGAGGTAAGGAAGTTAACGAGATGTTCGCATTTAAGGTCTGCCTCGATGTATTGTTATGGAACTTAAAAAAACGAAGCTCATTTAGCGTTTTGACTGTCTTCCCTGCCCCATAAAGAGCTAAGAGAAATTTTTCTCCAGCAGTGGTGATGCCATTTCTCTTTGCGTTGGAATTTAGGAAAACGATTACATTATCCTGTAAGTCCGGTCAATTTTTTAGAAGTCTATATGTGGACAATTTACCTTTTTTATAAATTGCGGAAGTAGTATCGCAACCAGAAACTGCATGGCAAAGTAAAATAGGTTGCGTCATAATAAGGCCTATCTTATTCTGTAGTTCACTTATGGCTGTTGTTTTGTTAGGGCGCTGTCGGGCTTCAACATATAAACATTATCCATTTTAACTTTAAATAAGAGTAACACCATTAAATCAGTGTCTTCACCAATCAATGTCACCGGTTTCCCTATATTTATTTTTCCAAGGACTGTTTCTCCCATCAATGTATCTGCATCGCCCTCCGCCTGAAAAACTTGAATACCAGCTGTTTTTAGATGTTGACTAACTTTTGAAATAAATAGTTTTTATTGTTTTTATTGGGGAAAAACTGGGATAATGGTTGCTATAATATCATTAGAAAACAAGGTGTCAGAGCAAGTGTTTCTTTCATATCGGCGTAACTGTTCTTGCATTTTCGTAGAAGTGGTTTTATTGTATCCATCAAAGACCACCATGCATTTTTGTCCATAATGATAACAGACATAATTAACATATTGGCTGTATATGAGTTATATGACCTTGTAAGTATCATCCATCAATTACAAAGAAGGTATCTTCGGGAATGGTATATGATGGAATAAATTTTTTATCCAATAATTCAAGCAGTGCAGATTTCTTAGTTTTTTGGAAGATCCTATTATCCAAAAGAGATTGAGAGTATGGTGCCAACTCATAGCTAAAACACTCTTTCAAATCATCTTGAGACCTATAAGTACAAATAATTCTATTGAAGAGTTGACTTGGATTAACTGGCAGAGATTGATTATAAATCTTTACCGTTTTGTGGATAAAAGATAAATTTTTTACTTTACTTGTCCTTTTCAGGTTCCGTCATTAAAATTTTGACCAACAATACCTTTTAAAATAGATTCACCTACTTCACGAGCTGAATCGATGTTTATTTGTTTTGTGGAAAGAATTCCCGATGCTAGTGACATCAATTCAGGTACATCCCTATTAAATGGAGAATTACTGTTTGTCCATTCCAGAAGCTTCTTAAGATCAGTTTTATCTCGCTGCGCTCTACCTTCCCGTAACTCAATGTGCTGCTCAGTAAGTAGATTTTATTCCAGAAAAAATCTCTACAACATCAGACACTTTTGAACATTCAGGCATAGAAGAAACCCATTTCGCTAAGATACTTTCAGTTAGTCCTGGATTTCGTGTCTCATTAGTACCTGTTCTATGGTCATATCAGTCCAAATGCCGGACCAGAATTTATTTGTTGTCCGCCTGATAGTGAAAAACTTTCGAAAACTTTCATATTCGCTTTGATATAAGGTGACTGAAATATTTTTCATTTGTTGAAAATATAAATGGGACGACTTAGCATAATTTAAATGGCCAGTTGCATGGAAAATTGGAATCATAGAATAAACGCAGTACAAATGTAAGTCGATGTCTCCTGATCTCTCTGCCCGAATAAACAGTCTCACGAGTTCAATTAAGTCCCAATATTGAACCCATAGTTTGGCAGTTCTACTCTTCTCAATTTGGATTGAAAATTGTTTCAGACTTTATTTAGAAGTATAAATAACACCTGTAGAGAGTTTGACCTATTATATCTATTTTTAAAAACTACTAATAGTCCTAGCAAAGTAACTCGGTGACGTTTACACCATCTTAACGTGATTTTTCGCAACCGAAAAATAATTCACGACTTTGGACGTCTGCTGCGCGCCACTGGTTTAATAAAATTATACTTATATATATACTGTTTTATAGAAAATTTTATTGGCTTTAATTTCTATATCTAGCATTTTTTCCGAAAAATCAACTGTTCTCGAGATATTTAGCATATAAGTAAAAATTGTACCTATTGGGGTGGTTTTGGGGTCGTTTGCACCCTCGGAGGGGTGGGGACTTTTAGTATGTTAATCTGGACAACAAATTCTAAATATTCCCAAAAAATCAGCTTTAGGGGATTTTGTTCCACGAGCACCATGTAATTAAAAATAACATTCCTGGAGTAATAGGGTGGTGAGATAAATTGAAACATGTATTCGGTATTGATATAATTTAATAATGCAGGTGTAAATTGCATTTAAATATAATGGAGACCAATAAACAGTGTTTTCTATGTTAAATAGAAAATTTTACAATTCTTAGAATAAAACTTTCAATCACTCATCATTCGTTCAAGTATAAAATTAAAATTACAAAAGGTTTCTTAATTATTAACTAAAGACTAAAACAGTTTTGTTTATGCAATTTAAACTGAAATATCTTTCTTTCGTACAGAATACCTTAATCTCCAATGTTTTACTTCACTCTAATCAGCCAGGGATTCCACTTTGAATCCTTGAATTAACTTGTCCAGTACAGGGACCACTTGAGCTAACAATTCGATGCCGCCATTTTATGGATTCTCTTCAACAAAAGGGGGAGAGACGCTACGTCGTTTCTTGCCTTGAAATATTGGGATAATCGCCCAAAAGGAGGTCTTTGTCCTACCTTGGACAAAGATAACTGAGGTGCACTAAATATTCGCTAATATTTGTGCATACAAAAGGAGAAAAATTGGCCCAAAAAGGGATTTGACCTTTGGCCAGCGGAGAACAGCACGTCTTACTGTTATTCAAGCGAACGTCTTAACTGAACTGCGACTTCTAGAGAGCAGCTGGACTGATCTAGTACATTTTAGTGGATGTAAGACACTTTCAAACTAATTAATTGCCTCAAACAGAGCTAGGACAGGGCTAGATGTTTTTGGCGCGGAAACTAGGAGAGCTGTGACTAGACAGATCCTACGCGAATGAGTGTTTGCTACGCACTAACTTGATTAATTTCTTTCCTTCAGCTAGTCGCCTAGCGGCAAAACTACATAATAAAAGTGGGCGGTAACACATATCGAATTCATTTGAGATTACAAGGGTAGAAGCTGTTTTCTTTCTTTATTTGGCAGACTGATTGTTCACAAGACTGATGGAGACAAAAATACATTGACTAAAACGATTACAAACGTTTTCCATTACTAGTGACAGTTGGCTCTCTTGTAATCGGTTATATTGACAGCACTGCTGTACAGGTTCGAACTAAGAGATCATCCGTCTAGGGTTGGACTAAGGGGTTTTTAAAGAACTTGACATTTGCTGATTTAAATGTACAAATTAGGTTGTACCCGGGGTGAAATAAATCTATTTTGAGTGTACAGGGTGTTATCACCAAACTATACGGTGAAAAACGATAGTTTCTACACGTGTTGGGGTGTTTCCCCAACAGGTGGATTTCAAGACAAAAGCACATAATTTAGAGACATACATTGTACGAAATATTTTCTTGGTACAACAAAGTGGTGGGATACAATCCATTCTTTTTAAATAATATTTTTAAATTTGTGTTTAACATTAAGTTGGATTAGAGTATTATTATACAGACCACCCCATATCAATATACCATAAGCCAACAAGGACTCGTTCAGTGTCTTGTAAATCAACAGCAGTAGTCTTCTAGATAGTAATTCTGGTAGTTGATAAAACTTATGTAAAAGAGCTCTTTTTTTTTTGTTATATATAGTGCATGTTCGTCCCATTTCAAGTTTTGATCAATAATAATGCCCAAATACGTCACATTTTTTACTGCTGTAATTTCTTCTTCAAAGTTATCAATTTTTATGTTTTTAAAATTTGGTCTGTTTGACTGATTAATAGAGAAGACTAGGTAATTTTACTTTTTTATGTTAAGCGAATTTAAAAGATGTTTAATTCTCCCAAGCTCCGTTTGGATCACTTCCCTAACATCTTACTAAGATGAACCTTGAAACAGAACCGCCGTATCATCGGCGTATGATATTATTGTACCCTTTATGTCAAAGTTTGTAAGGGCATTTATGTAAAGATTAAACAAAAGAGGTTCCAACACGGTACCCTGGGGCACTCCAATCTTAATCTGTTCCTCTCTACTCACAGCATCACCAATCTGAACATACTGGCGTCATACAGTGCCAATACAGTGCCCCTAATCCCATGTCTGCTTAACATTTTAAGCAGGAGATCGTGCGTCATAGTATCGAATGCCTTCGCAAGATCTAGGAATACTGCTATACACTTCCGACCACTATCAATATGGTTGGTTACTCTTTTTATTAATTCATAAATTGCATCACTAGTGCTCAGTCCAGTGGATAGACACCACCACAGTATTTTTGAACTGTTCGGGAATAACACCCGACCAGATTAATAAGGTGTTCAAGTGGAGAAAGTATGTGAGCATGAATCTTTTTTACAATTTCTGTTATAATGCCATCAATGCTTGGACCACAGTTATATTTTAGGGAATTAATATATTTGATTAATTCATTGTTAGTTACAGGTTTCAGATACATAGAATTATGGTTAATTGGTATGTTACTCAAAAAATCTATACCTTCATTATTTATTTTTTCCACCATTTTCAGTCCAATATTAGTGAAGAAACCTTTACGGAAATTGGCCATATCCCTATCATTGTCAAATATTTGTCCATTTTCATCAAATATGTTAATTGTTTTTTCAATTTTTTGACTATCTATCTATTTTGTTTCTATAGTAGTTGTTTTTTGCGGTGTTTATACTTTTTTTTAAGTTATTTCGGTATTTTTTGTATTCTAATTCTTTTTGATAAGAGAAATTTAGTAAAAGACGTTTTTTAATTCTATCCCTATTCTTCATTGATGCAACTATACCTGCCGAGATCCAGGGTTTAATTCCTTCAACCTTTTTTGTTCCTGTATTAGTGTAAGTGATTTTTGAGTTCTTAATTATTTTGTGAACTTCCTTTACAAACAGACTAGTTGCATGCTCAGAATTGGCCACGCTAAGAACATTTTGCCATGATTGGTGTTCAAAAAGGGTCTGGAGCTTTTCAAAATTATCCTAGTAAATACTTTGGAGTCCCCAGAATTTTTTTGTGCAATATTTTTAAGATCAGTACTAATGTTTAGCATAATAGTACAGTGATCGGTCATGTCATGCCGTATTACATAAGAATCATACTGATACTTTGTCTTAGTAAATATATGGTCCAAACATGTAGATGACGTGGGAGTTACACAAGTCGGTTTATTAATTAGGGGTGAATAACCATAGATCGCTAGAACAGAGAGGTAATCCGTGGTAACAATATCATTGCTCAATAAATCAATATTTATATTACCAGTTAGAACTGGTACATGTGTGTTATCCTCAGATGATTCTAAGTATGACTCCAAATCCTGGAGAAACAACTGAACATTAGTTGAGGGTGGTCTATACATGGCTATAACTGAATATGTTAGGTTATTTATTTCAAAATTTAGCTTTGTTACTGTAACACCAGTCTTTTGCAGCCCATGACTTGAAATTTGTACATTAAGATCTGATTTATAAAATACTAGAATTCCGTCATTCTGGCTAATGGACGCATTATTGTAATAATTACTGTAATTTGGAATACTGAATTGTTTACAAGACTCAATTTGCCAGCTTTCGCTCAATATGATGAATCTGCCCTATAAGTACTCAGGAACACGAGGAGATCATCAAAATTTTTCCTTACACTTCTAATATTTACATGCAATAAAGTTAATATTTTGACTGGGTAACTTACAGTTTCTATTAACATTTCACCATCAATTACCATACACTTATCTTCAAAGTCCTTAATTTGTTCAAGAACTTCCACTTCTTGTTGGGTGGCTGCTCTATCCATAATCGATCCTTGTCTTCTTGATGGAGATATGGTACTGAAAAGTGGGGCATTCAAAACTAGCTTCATGGTTTATGGCATATTTTGTTTTATGAGTTCTGTGTGAATTTATGCAGTTATGACATTTCTTTTTGTACCTTGGAGATCTCTGAGATCATGTTCTTCTGTACATCTTGGGCATAATTTTTTGGACTCACACTGGTAACTCTTGTGAAATATCCCTGACAGTTACATATAAAATATAAAATAGTACAAATGTCGAGACATAATACAAACACGGAAAACTTACAATACAAGTTGACATCATAAATAAAACTACATACAAATGACTGCTTTAAGTCATCTTCGAAATAATCCACGCGACAACTCTTACCGCATAACACCCACGTGCCTAGGCCGTATTACGGGCCTCAAGTGGTTCGGAGCTCAATGAGCAGGCAGGTAGTAGGCCCTTGAATGACAAAACATTTTTGGACACATTGAGCAACAGTAGGTTAGCCCTGCACCAGTCTCCCAGAACATCTAAATCGGAGCATATTGGCCCGTCTTCCATTGATTGACTGAACCACAAAATTGTGGTGTTATCGGCAAACATTGTGAATTTACCAGATATCCCGATATTTGGAAGGTGATTCACATAGATTAGGAACAACCGAGGCCCCAATACAGAGCCCTGGGGTACACCTGCGGTGATTGGTCTACAATCACCCGTCCACGTCATCCCGCAGCACCACTGACTGAGCTCGGTCGGACAAAAACCAAGAGAGCCGATGCAACGCAACACCCCGAAAACCCTAAAACTCCAACTTCCGCAGCAATATTCCATGATCAATACAATCAAAAGCTTTTGTAAGATCACAGAACACCGCCGCGGTCACATCATCACTACTTAGGCTTAAATAGAGCTGCCTCAAAAAAGAAAACACCGCATCATTAGTGCTTCTCGCATTCAAGAAGCCAAACTGAACGGAAAACAAAATCTTGTGCCTTTCCAAAAACTCCAACATTTGTTTCTTTACAAGTCTCTCAACTATTTTAGAGATGGTTGAAAGAAGATAAATCGGTCTAAAAGTTTGAGGGGGAATCCGCCTCTCCACCCTTAAAGAGGGGTATCACTTTCGCCAGTTTCAGACTACTCGGAAAAGTACCAGAAAAAAATGGCTGGTTTATTGCCACTGAAAGAACAGACAATGCTGCGTCTTTAAGCATCAGTAGGGTCCTCACTGAGATTTCATCCCAGCCAGAAACATTCCTATTCTTGATCTTTATCAGTTCACTCTTTAATTCTTCTGCGTCAGTGGGAAACAGGAAAAAAGTAGCCGAAATACGGTGACGGGGTCAATTTTGGCTAAAGAGGTTGAAGACAAACCAATCTTCACTTGAGATGCAATGGAGGTATAAAAGGCATGCAACGAATCAGCCTTTAAGCTTGTAGGTGCGCAAGAACTGTTTCCCCCAGTCAACTATCTTACAATGCATTAGCTTTCCCTTTGTTTGTTATTAGCCTTAGTTAATCGGTCATCAAAGTATTTTATCCTAGCAAGTTTGATGGTCCTCCTATACACACACCTATATCTATTAAAATATGTTACAAAAATGGACAGTTGATAAAGTGTTTCCTAAGTGTATGTAAGCATCTCATGTTCCGAGAAGAAACTTTTAGACCTTTGGTAAACCATGTTTTACCTGATTTTTTGTTTTTAAAATATTTGTAAGGAAATGCTTTATTAAAAACGTGCGACAGCATGCGATGAAAATGGCTTAACGGATCGCCGTGCGAAAGATCAGAATCCCACGAGGTGACCCTGAAAATGCTGACAGAAGTTTCAAAATTTGACCTTGTAAATAATATTTTCTTTTTCTTACCTTTGAAAAAGAATTTCTGCAATAGCAGCCCCCTGATCAGCAGATTCACTTTCCAGAACAGGCCCATGTGATAAGGACTGAAAAGAAAAAAGTTCTGAAATAAATCTACTGATCAAAATTTTTTCGCTATAAGATGCTAGACCGTGGAAGTTTCTCTCCTGAACGTGCATAAAGCTATCAAAGTCAAGATACATATAATTGTTCTTGCTTGACTCGTGAACGCAAGCTTTTAATCGCGCATTGTTGTGAGAAATAAAATCATTGAGCACCTTTCTATTATTAGTAAGCGGAGAGCCAACCACAACCAAATTAGTGTTATTACAGTAAACTATTAATGCTGTTGATTGTGATTGGTTTTCCTTTTTTAGCGTTTTGATTTCTAGTAAATACCAAAACATAGTCATTCCTTGAGAAACCCTTATAATGGTATCAAATTCTAGATATTTCTTGTGTTTCCTTTATGTCAAGGTTCAAAGTTGGTATCAAATTTCGCGTTTGTATATGACTTTTTAACAATAACGCTAAACCAATCGCAGAACCACTGTCACCCACCATGAGAAGACGATTTCTCCGTTTCTGTACTAGACTATAAGTCTTGGCATCTGGCAGATTTCTCGCAACCAGGCCCACCTCAAAACTATCTACCCTCTTCTGGAGGCACTCCACTTCGTCCATTGTTGCGCGTAAAACCCTTTTGAATGTGTTTGCAAGATATAATGAATAAAATGTTACCTACCCTTAAGGATGCGGCCAGCGCAACATGTGTGCTCCGACTTGCTCGTCGGCGTGGGAGTGGGTCAATTACTTACTCTTGACCAGGGCGCCACCAGTTTGAAATGTCCAAATCCGCAGACCCAAACAGGAAGATCCTCGGTCTTAAGAATCCATAAGGGCGATCCAAATCGACGATTATCCGCTACGCAAGGGCGATTCACGTCCAAAATTAATTACACTTGTTTGGTTGAGACATTTCAGAGCAAATAAAAGACGGTAACGTTCGTGCAGGTTTAACTTTATTGGCGTTCGTTATGTTTGACTTTAACGTGTTGTCATATCTCTTTCAATAGTCATAATAATATAAATATATAACAAAAGGTAAAAGATCTTAATTTGAAAGCAATTAATAACCTATATGCTCATAAATATATCGACAGTAATTTGAATTAAAATTGCGTTATAATAGAAGTGAATTAGATAAAGAATGATCGAACGGAAGTAACAATATAACACCAAATGATTACGAAAGATCAAACCAAATTCAATAAATTAATCAATAATCACAATGTACCTAAGGCATCTATCGTCTCATCATACTAGTAGTTAAAAGTTATCCCTCTAATAGTAGCTACTAAACTTTGTGCACCTTTACCATGATAGACGACTCGCAGTTGTACATGAATAAACCTTACTGATCCAGATTATGAAATACCGTATTTGTAAAATTATTATAACTGGACACTCAATAAATCAGAACGGCAATGTTGCTCATTTAACACAATATAAATCAAATTGTAAGATTAAAGAAATGTAATATAAAAAAAAACTATGAGCATTAATATAGATCCACACTAGTAGATTCAGCAGTTAATTAGATTCGCGAAACAGTACCGCGTATAGTTATATCAGTACCACGCATAAAACTAAAACACGCGATATGATACAACGCTGGAAAAACTCTAAAACACGCAATCTAATATACGCTAAAAAATATCAGTAACACGCCACTAACATTATGCCGAAAAGATCACAAATATAACCTAAACTTATCTTTACTGGTCTTCGCCGATATAACCTACGATCTTCTGCACGTGGACTACTGCTATGCACCTTGGGACCATATACCTCTATGGCTACAGTCGGTACCAATGAAACACAACCAATTGTATTGACTGGCAGCTACTTGGTTAGCTACTAAACTTCTCTTCAAACAAAACTTCCTCCAACCAAAATAGCTCCAAATAACATTAACTTGTTCCATATACAAATAACTCCAGGCCCAAATAGCTCCCATAAAATCTGGCTTAAAAAAAACTGGCTCCCGATAAAACTGGTCCCCAGAAAAAAAAAACCCTAACTACGTAGGGATTTTCGATATTAATGACGATTTGGGGAGCAAACAACGCTCTCTTCTTTAGGCATTCCTCGAGGAAGGAAACGGCGTACTCTTTGTTCCAGAATCCACTGCACGTGGCAAGTTTCCAATCAAAAATCTTGACTCTCTGCCAAAAATCCATCCAATCCAGTCAAATAATTCGCTATAGCTGCCTAGTAACTACACCACTTTTTATCGCCCGAAATAAGTATAATCCCCCCCTCAGGGTGAATTAAAAATTCTTAAACTTTTTGTCAGACATACGCACTATATCCTTAGAAGGTTTGTCGAAGAAAGAGAGCGAAATCTGGTCAAAAACGACTACCTAGGTCGTGAAATTCAATGTTAAAAAGCTAGCAAAAACTCGGCCCACAGGCCGCAGCCGCTTGTCGCCAAATCTACAACAAACAAACATCTGCAATATGCAATGAAACGCCCCTAAGGCTGTGTGATATTTTGTACTGCTGGCAGAACAAGGAAATCCAACGATAAATCCATCATTGACAATGACCACACAAACAGAAACCAATTCATTCCGAACGGCGGCCATTTAAAACTCCTAACACCAAATTTGTTCGACGCATAAATCGATGATCAATCGGAATAGGACCTAAACGTACCTTAAGCTAGACTCGTTTTTTACCTTGTTATAACCATATATTTAATACTGCAAAGCAGTTCTAGCGACGTTGCCAAGTTAGGGAATATACACATTTACTAACAAATCCTGACTGCGTATTTTTAAAGCGAAAGCGAAAAACAGTCGTTTAATATCAAACTGACGATAGCACATCAATTAATCATATATTTTCCTGTTGGCCTAAATCGTAACTACGTCAAAATCCCATGACGACCGCTTAGCGAATATTATATCTGGCAACAATTCATTTAAGGTATATTACCGCCGAAAAGGAAATTATTCGTAAAGTAAGAGATTTAATTAAACGTTTCCGAAGTGCACTGCTATATACTTAAATGTTTTCTTGATAGCGATGTAGAATACGGTAGGATCTATTGACTGATTATATGTTAAGCCAGTGATATCAAACAGAGAAAAATCAAATGTATAGTCAGCTAGACAAGCTAGCATAAAAGACGCAGGATTAAGGGTGGAATCACTGACTTTATTTGACCTCTATCTGTTACATGTTTTTCATGCTAAATTGATATGTAACACCATGTAACTGTCATTTGATTTTTTCCATGGCATCTATTGTAGTTAGCAGATATTTCTTCGTGATCCATTACTAACTTTTCCTTTTCTGATTTCTCCCGGTCAGCTCTTTTTGCAAGTCGTTAATATTCTGTTCAAAATTGATAAGTTGAGCTTTAATGTCATTAATGAATGTATCTATTTTGTTAGCAGTTAACTTAGATTCAGCTTCTAAAACCACGTCTTCAAAGACCTTACTGTTTCTTCTAAGACGTAATTAAGATATGGGCGTACTTATCTTTAACCTCTTTGTTCGGGGTATCAATAGTGTCTTGTGCCTTTTCCGGTTGAAGCGGCGCGGTCTTGTAAATGAATTCGGCTTTACCGTTAAAAGCTGTCTGACAGTCGTTGGAACATAATATTTTGTGGCCATTCAGTTTAATTATGTACATGTTTCGTTCCATGCAGCTGGGGTAGAAAACGGAGCAACAATTAGCGCAGCAATAATTAGTAAATGGTTTATTGCAACACTTAAATGCACGTTGCATGATGATTAAAAAAAAAGAAATATTGTTAGAAATAATGTCAAAATCCGCTACCCTAATATGTGAGATTCTGAACAGGTGGACTTTCCGCCTTACAAGTATTACCTATTCGAAATCCGCCACACTAACACGTGAAGTATTTACTTGGTATCTGTTAGGAATGCCCTTGAACACAATAGGATTAAATTTGAATGTTTTTGCTATGGGTAAATTTTTTCTTTTAATTTTTATACATACAGTTTATACGCAGCAATGAACTTTCACTAATATTACGTTGTGATTTGAAATAATTATGAATAAAAATATGTCTATTTCAATTTGTTACACTGCAACAACTATTTTGATACTAAAATCACTATTTAAAACATACTGTAAGACATAAAAAATGCATTTTAAATGCAGAACAACATTAAAACAACATTCTATTGTTAAACTTTCTATCTTAAGAGTATTGCTACTTGCGTATTACTGTGAATGTGATTTGGCTAATTGACTAGAGAAAGAAATTATTTAGTTGCTACTTATTGAATTTTGATACCTCACAATAACTATCCCTCTTGCAAAACATTTTATGGTGATTCCCAAGTAAATATTGACTCAACCATAAATCACATAAGGTATTTTGATAATTCTCAATTTACATACTTTCACTAATTTAGTACTCTTTTTTTGTGTTTTCTTCCTAGGTACTCTGGCTTATGGGCGCCAAAAGTAAATGGTTGGCTGGGGATGTACCGGCGGCTCGCGGTATCCTGTCGCTGGCATTTCAAGCCAATCCCAACAGTGAAGAAATCTGGTTGGCTGCAGTTAAGCTGGAATCTGAAAACAAGGAATACGAAAGGGCGCGAAGACTTTTAGCAAAAGCTAGAGGTGAGATAATTGCCTGTACACACTGTCCTTAGCAATTTAAATATTAATTGTTATGCAATCGACGCCATTGAATAAGACTTGTATCTTTTGGTATAAAGTTAATATACAGCAATTTGGACTTAATGCACATTTGAGCCTTAATATACTAGCGAAGTAATCTGACCAGTTTTATTTGATAAATTTAATTCATACTACTCAACGTATACAGGTCAGTAGACGTTGGTATATACTTGCCATCGTAAAAACACATCGCAAAGCTGTTGTGCATTAGAACTGCTTTATATGGGTATCTGGAAAATTGCCTGAAAGCAATTTACGAAAAAGGTTGCATTAATTGAAAATTTCCGGAAAATACAATTACCTGATTTTTTTTGTGACCAATCATATAATATAGTTATGTAAATATAAAATAAGGTATTTGTATTGTATTTGTCGGTGACCAATCTTCACGTACTCATAAAGTTAAATTAGATATAGCTATTTATATTTACACGATTAAGCAAAAAAAAAAACGCGACTTAACTAATCTTGCAATTTTTATACACACACCAGCATAATTAGGGGAACGGGCAAAATATACACTAAGTTTGACTTCAATTTTCTCTTGAACCCTTCACTCGATTTTGACATTTTTTTTTGTTAAATTGTAGCATGGTTCTTTAAGGATACGTTAGAGGTATTGCTGATTTTAAACAATTTGTCCTAATGTCATATACAGGACTAAAAACAATGTTTTTTTTTTGTCAATTTTTGGGACACTGCAGAGTGAACGAATGAAATTAGATATCATTCGTTAATGCCAAATTAAAAATTTATCCAGTCTGAACATTTTCTGTTTTTATTCACTCTGATACCTCGAATATTAAGGATGCTACAGGGTTTTGTTAAAAATAGTACTTTTTATGGGTCGATGAATTTCCCTTAATTTTTGTAGAGTGAACGAATGAAATCCGATATCATTCGATAATGCCAAATTAAAGATTGATCTTTTCTGAGTATTTTATTTTTTATTTTTTCTGATACCTCGAATATTAAAGATGATACAGGGTTTTGTTAAAAATAGTGCACTGGCCTACTTTTTAAGGGTCAATGAATTTTCGTTAATCTTTGATATGTTATAGAGATCATTAAATCAAAAATTTTTATGACATTAAGTTTCATTCCTGACAGTGTTACCGTTACCTATACAGAGATAAATAAAAGTCCCTTCCATTCTTTCCATTTTGTCAAATGTTATTTTCGAAGGCCTTCCTTCATACTTGATCCAGGCCTAGGACTGGTCCAATTTGTGCTTTAGTGCATAAATTGGAGCGTGTTTAAAGGTCAAACGAATAACAACAACAATAAATTAAAGAACAATAACGATTTAAGACATCAACAATAATAATAATTAATGTTTTAATAACGCATTTTCACTTTGATAGCTATTCCTATGAACCTTTTGTTGATACATATTTCGTTTTTATTTCTTGTTGGCTTTTTATTTGAGGTACTGTTCAACACCTTTTTTGCAGGTATAATCTTTTGCCACCATTTCTTAATACAGTTTTGTTTGTGTCATCGGGTTTTGTGGGCCCTGTTAATATTATAAACCCAACCATTTCAGTTTTTTTTTCAATTTTAATCCATAGCTTATGCTGTCTAGAATAGATTAAAAGTAAAATTTGCTTGGAAAACTTGACCTTACAATTATTTTCCTCCTAATATTCACTACTTTCAATACGAAAACTATAATAATTTATAATAAGGTTATTGACAGAATAATGAAGAACACGAAATGTGTGCAGTGTTGCCAAACTGAAATATATATCATAATCTATGTAACACCATAATTGTTAACAAATACAAAAAATCACAAGTAACAAAACTAACCAAAATACAAAAAATCTCGGTAAATGCTTGGTTTGCGCACTTTTTGAATTTTACAAATTTTTTTGTGTGACATGTAATACTATCTAATTAAAAGTGTTTTGTGACACGTTACATATTGCGCAGAGCCATTTTGACGGCAAAAATTGAAAAAAGTCACAAATGAGGCTGTTTAGTAATACATTTTAACGCGAAAACTCCTACAGCTAACCCAAACTAACCGACACTAATCCAAAGTATCCAAAACCAACCCAGACTAATCGAGACTCACTATTTAGCCAAAGTAAAGAGACAAGCGGGCTTGTCTCTTCACTATATCAAACTAACCAAAACTAGCCCATACTTTCCAAAACTAACCCAAACTAACTAAAGCTAACCCAAACTAACACGAGCTAACCGAAGAAGGCTTAGTGCGTAGTGGCTTAAACGACACGAAACTAACCTAAGTTAACCCAAACTAACCAAAGCTAACCTAAACTAACCAAAGCTAAGCGAAATTGTATCGCCTAGGCTTGCGTGAAAAAAGGCTTGCGCTTCTCGCAATCCTTTCTTCACGCAAGTGCGAAGTGGTTTAAACGAGACGAAACTAACTTAAGCTAACCCAAACTAACCAAAGCTAACCCAAACTAACCAAAGCTAACGCAAGCTAACCGAAATTGTTTCGCCTAGGCTTGCGTAAAGAAAGGCTTGCGCGAATCGCAAGCCTTTCTTGTCGCAAGTGCGTAGTGGCTTAGACGCGACGAAACTAACCCAAACTAACCAAAGCTAATCCAAATTTACCCAAGCTAACCAAAATTGTTTCGCAAGGCACACTTGGGCGAAGCGCAAGCCTTTCTTCACGCGAGTGCGTAGTGGCTTAAACGACACGAAACTAACCTAAACTAACCAAAGCTAACCCAAACTAACCAAAGCTAACCTAAACTAACCAAACTAACTCAAAAAATGAAAATGCCTTATTTCGGCAAGAAGTTTTTTGGGGTATTATGTTTAGAAAAATATTTAGAATGTTAAACAGAAACATGTTTTCACGTAGGTAACTGATTTCAGTTATTCTAGAGTCGAAAATATGAAAATGATGCATTTTCGCAGAATTTTTTTTTATGATTTTGTATTTGGGGAGGTTGCTCTATACTAAATAAATAAATATTTTTTACATGACTGATTTCAGCTAAGCGAAAGTTGATCCCCGACTTCTGCCGAACTGCACGGTTTATGGTCCTACATGCGTTTTTTAATGTTTTTCGTATTTTTACATTTTAACTTCATACGATGCCCTCCCCTCGCTGCGAGGCGCAACCAACCCAAACTAACTAATCCAATAAAAAGAGACTTGCAATGACCGGGCCTCGAACCAATTACTTTGCGTTCTAGAGACGCGAGCTTCGCCACTTCAGCCAAATTCTCACATCCCTGCTTTTCTCGAAACGTTTTATACAAACGCGTGAAGTGAAAATATGCGTAAACAACATTGACGAGGATCAGGCTTCCCACAGCGGCAAGACGATAATTAACTAGAAAACCGTGATTAATCCATAAATACACAAAATAACCTAAGTGTGCGCGCTCCCACTATTCCCGTAACTGTTTTATTTTGAATTTTGTTCTTTATTTTTACATTATTTGTTGTAATTTTGATGTATTGACTAACATAAAATTGTCAAACTGGGAAATAAAATATACCCTTTTAATTTAAAATCATGTAGAATTAAAGAATAAATGCGGCAACCCAGCGGGGTCTACAAACCTGCCCTGCGCCGTCTGCGCGATTTCAATAAAAACAAAATAATAAATTGAAAGTCCGCAGTGAAAAGTAGTAGCATTTATAGCAGTTTTTTACAAGTTTTTAATGATTTTTTATACAAAAAATGATTCTCCCATGGTTAGTTAATTGTAAAAGTGTCCAATCTACGATAATCCTCCCACAGAATATCAAAATAGCGTAAAATGTGTGGGTTTATAATGTTAACAGTCACCGGTTTTGTCAAAGTTAGGCAAAAGTGCAGATTCTAAATTTGGATTGCTAAAACTCCAACATGAGTGATATGACCCCTACTGATGTGGCTAGGGCTGTAGCGTTGATTGAAGATGGCAGATCTTACTCTTATGTTGCTGATGTGATCAAAATCGACGATCTACCGTAAGCTTCGACGTTGGAGGCACACTGGGGAGTATGAAAGGAACCCAGGCCAAGGCAGAAAATGAATAATTACTGGTAGAGATGACAGATTTGTAGTTTACAAACCCTACGAAACAGGCGTAGAACAGTGCCAGAAATGAGCTGGAGGAAGTACGTGGAAGAAGAACAAGGTGATCGGACCATTAGTAGAAGACTCAAAGAAGTTGGTTTGAAGGCCTATAGAACGAAGAAAGCTCCACAACTTCAGCGACGTCATTGAGTTGCGAGACTACACTTTGCTAGGGAGCATGAACATTGTGAAAATGACCAGTGGGAAAATGTCCTTTTTACGGATGAGAGCCGCTTTTGCGTCCTCTATAGATGGCAGGGCGAGACTATACCGCCGCCGAGGAGAAGCAAATGAGCAATTTAATTTTACTCGTACTGTGTCCTTCGGTGGAGGTTCGGTAATGGTCTGGGGTAGGATATGTTTAGGAGCCCGAACAGAGTTGGTTGTTATTAATGGCGCTTTAAATGCACATAGATATATCCAAGATATCCTACAACAGCATGTCGTACCATTCGCCCCCCAAAGCGGAGACGACTTTTGCTAATGCACGACAATGCCCGCCCTCACGTAGCCCGTTGGGTCTCCAACTTTTTAAATGTTGTCGAAATAAGGGCAATGGATTGACCAGCATGTTCTCCCATCAAATATGTCTGGGATATGTTAGGTCAGCGATTAAGATCCAGGATTCCTGCAGTCCAAAATCCCGAAGAAGCAGCAGCAACTCTTGTTGAGTTCTGGGATAATCTGCCTCAAGAGTTCATTGATAATATTATTATGAGTATGGGAAGACTGCTGTCATAAGGGCGCGTGGAGGTCACACGCGTTATTAAAACACTAATTATTGTTATTGTTGATGTTTTAAATCGTTATTGTTCGTTAATTTATTGTTGTTGTTTTTCGTTTGGCCCGTTGGCTTTTAAAGACGCTCCAATTTATGCACTAAAGCACAAATTGGACCAGTCCTAAGCCTGGATCAAGTGTGAAGGAAGGCCTTCGAAAATAACATTTCACAAAATGGAAAACATGGAAGGGACTTTTATTTATCCCTCTATAGGTAACATAAAAAACACTGTCAGGAATGAAACTTAATGCCATAAAAGTTTTAGATTTAATTGTCTCTAACATATCTCTCTAACATATCAAAGATTAACGAAAATTCATTGACCCTTAAAAGTAGCTCAATACACTATTTTTGACAAAACCCTATATCATCTTTAATATTCGAGGTATCAGAAAGAATAAAAAAGGAAATAGTCAGAAAGGATCAATCATTATTTTGGCATTATCGAATGATATCGAATTTCATTCCTTCACTCTACAAAGATTAAGGGAAATTCATCGACCCATAAAAAGTACTATTTTTAATAAAACCCTGTAACATCCTTAATATTCGAGGTATCAGTGAATAAAAAAAGAAAATGTTCAGAAAGGATCAATCTTTAATTTGGCATTATCGAATGGTACCGAATTTCATTTAACAAAAAAAACATTACTTTCTTTTTAGCCCTGTATATGACATTAGGACCAATTGTTTAAAATCAGCAATAAATCTAACGTATTCTTAAAGAACCAGGCTATAATTTAACAAAAAAAAAAGTCAAAATCGAGGGAAAATTCATGTCAAACTTAGTGTAAATTTTGCCCGTTCCCCTAATTATGTCAGTGTGTGTATTTTGTACCAAATAGGTACTTGTTTTTTATAAGGATCACGAGTACATATTAGTGTTTTTTGATATTTAGGTTATTTACTCAATTTCAATTTTTCAAAAATAATTTTGTTCAAAATACCTTGACATATTAAGTTGATATACCAAAATCAGATTTTTCTGAGCAGTCTAAATCGGTGATAATAAATAAGAAAGTGCCGCTGGAACTGTAAAGGTGTGACGTCATAAGATAAGAGGGTCGCGTTGAGATATTTTATATTATCTATGACAGTGACAGAAACGCCACCATTCTCGCGGCACGGTAGCGTGGGTCGCGGCCTAGCAACAGACGCCCTTCGAATTCTACATATTTAAACTCTTTTATTTCAAGAACCGCTTAACGGATTGACTTAAAATTTTGAGTATGGCTTATTTTTATGAAGTATTTTGAACAGGTAATTGAAATGTTTTTTGTTTTTGAAATGAGCCTATGGTTTACCTCCCTTTAAATGGTATTACATTGTCGGACACAAATATTAACACCGATTAATTTTTTTTTTATAATTTCTTATAAATTTATAATAATTACTAATAGTAATGGAAAAAAAAGCAGGTGTTGGCTTGGGTTTTAATTTGGGTTAGTTTGTATTAGCTTGGGTTATTTCAATGAATAGCTCACAGCCTAACGTATTAAAATGTTATTTATTTGTGCATAATTTAATAGATTGCTTAAGAAAATTCGGATAATTTCTTTTTATCCGATCGGACGAAAAACTACACCTTTCCGATGTGTTTTCTCACCGCAAATCATGATTCCAGTATATTGTATTCGTTGCTTGATAACATGCAATGACTGTACGGGAATATATCATTTCGGTCCTAATCAAACATCTTGTTTGGCAGATCTGACGTTTATCAAAGGTGGCATTTAGCTGTGGTTTCCGTAGTTCTGTAATACACTCAAAGCTCGCTCTTGCGTTGTTATTTAGAGTAATATTTGGCTCTATTTTTATAAATACGTATTAATTCCGATCGGATAAAAAATAGTATGTGCAACTCGTACGAAAAGCACATTCCTGGACTATTGTGTTGTTGGCTTCGGCTGCGCCTTGTCCAGCAATTACCATAGTCGTCCAGGAATGTTTTGCTTTTCCTACTAGTTACACAATATACTATTTCTAGAAGCTCCCTTTTAGGGCAATTTATATTTTTGTCAATTGTTTTCGGACTTTCATGCGATGAATTGTTTATGGGCGACTTTCCTAGACCCCATATATGTAATAGACACTCGGTTGTTGACATTGAACATTAAATGCTGCTAATTTATAAGGGGTATAAAGCTGTTTTAAAAGAAATTGCAATTTTTAGGCTCTGCACCTACACCTCGGGTAATGATGAAGAGCGCCAAGCTAGAATGGTCCCTAAACGATTTGGGCGCCGCATTAATTCTCCTCGATGAAGCTATCAAAGTGTTTCCTGATTTTCCCAAACTCTGGATGATGTACGGACAGATCTATGAACAGCGAAACGATCTTACCAAGGCGTTTGAGGCTTACAATTCTGGGGTAAGAATTGGACTTCTATGATTTGGTTTTGTTCTCTTAGAGATTGAACATGTTATGGCTTAGGACTTCAGCATGTAGTTGGTTGAAGACAAATTATACCAGTAATGCATTATTTCGTCTTTAGATAAAGAAATCTCCAAATTCAATCCCGTTATGGCTGTTATTGTCCAATTTAGAGGAAAAACGGGGTTTGCTTATTAAAGCCCGTTCAGTGTTAGAAAAGGCGAGATTAAAGAATCCCAAGAATGATCAACTGTGGGTGGAAGCAATCCGCGTGGAACTCAGGGCGGGAATGAAGGAGATTGCCAACTCAATGATGGCGAAGGCACTGCAGGAATGTCCAAACTCAGGACTGCTATGGGCCGAGAGCATCTTCATGGAACCGAGACCCCAGAGGAAAACAAAGTCGGTTAGTATTTTGATTTCGATTGAAGGTTTTGCTGGCATTTTAATGTGTTTTGAGATATCCAATCCATCTACTTTATCACTATGATTCATAAAAGGCTTAATCTCATGTGCCTAATCGTGTGATAAAAGCGCAGAGGTACGAAATGAAATTTTAAAGCCTTTTACAATTAAATTTATACTTTCACAGTTAATGTTGATATCATTTAATTTTTATAAAGAATTTCTGTTCTTTTTTTTTAATCAGGTTGATGCTTTGAAAAAATGCGAACACGATCCTTACGTATTATTGGCCGTCAGCAAGCTGTTTTGGTCTGAAAGGAAGGTCAGTAAGTGCAGAGAATGGTTCCAAAGGGCTTTAAAATTAGATCCTGATTTGGGCGACGCCTGGGCCAGCTGGTAAGGGGTTCTTTATCTATTTATTTTGAAAGTTGACTTCAATTTATCATTTGCCTACTGGATATTTTAGACTTACTTTGAGAATACTGTATGTTCCAATTACACATTTAGACCCAAACTCGATTAATTCTTGACTGGCAGTTTACCATGAAATTAATTGTCCTTTGGAGCAATGCATCATATATTTTGAGAAT
>MU182044.1:122361-137613 GCA_016904865.1 Pissodes strobi
ATGAAATTAATTGTCCTTTGGAGCAATGCATCATATATTTTGAGAATGGACTACGACTTATTACATACAACCAGAGCTGTCACAATTATACTACGAAAGTACTAGTTTAAATTAGTTTCTATGTCTAGTTTCGGAGATATGAATTTTTAAAAATCATAAAAATGACTATTTTACTAAAGCATAACCTCACTTATTCAAAAGTCTATTTTTAAATGACTAGTAGCAAAATAATATCATTGCTGGTTTAGAGGAAGGCAAATGGCATGTCAGTCAGTCGTTAACACAAAAGAAGGTTATATGTGTTTTAGCAAGAAGCACAATTTATATGTTATATGTGTATACCGTTCTCCTTTGGGATCAATTGGGGAATTCCTTCAGCGTCTAGATTTAGTCTTATCAAATGTTGCATCCTTATCAAAAATTATTTTGGCAAGAGATTTTAACATCAATTTATTAGTTATTGTTTGTATATGCATGTTGACGAGCCGACTCGGATCACGAACAATTCTTCAACTTTAATCGATTATTTTTGTTCAAATTATGACAAGGTATCCTGCTCAGTTTTAAATGCGGAATCACGAGGCTGTAAAATGCATTATTGACTGCAAAGTTCCGAGGCGGGCCCCCAGGCGTATTCCCGGTAGAATATTCAGTACAGTGAATTTTGACTAATTCCATTGTTTATATCTTCGTGTAGACTGGCAAAACCTGGATACTGTAGATCCAATTGCCAGTTTTTATAATATTTTAGTTAATTTATTCAATCAAGCATTTCCTCTGCAGTTGATAAAAAAGAGTACAAGGCAAAAAACCTGGTTGACTGACTTACGATTTCAGGAAAAAATCTTCGATCCCTGAATTATCTAAGGAAATTCAGACTCAAACTCAAGATTTTTTTATTAATAAAATCATACACAATAATATATATAAAACATTGGCATGATTGACTAATATTGCGTCAAATTTATGCAAATGTCATCTCACAGGACAATCACTAGTTCAGTACTGACCAAAACTTTATCAAAGTCAAAGTCAAAATAAGCTTTATTTTCAAAAGATAATACATCTTGTCGAAAAAGCATAATTTACTACAATATCTTACTTACTGTACATATCATGCACAGTTAAACATTAAAAAATATAAAAAATAAATAAATACAAATAATAAGGTATAATGTCAAAAGTTAAGAGATATAGGTAACAAACAAACAAAAATTGGATAACGAACAAATCTTATACTACGGAACATGAAAATAGTTGAGTAAAATTAAAAAACAAGAGAAATAAAAATTTTAAATACCAAGTTCAATAAGATACAAAAAAGCCATAAAAGTATTTAAAAAGTATCACAGAAAAACTCATTTAAGCTATAGTAAGCCTTATCAATCAAAAACCTCTTAATCTCTCTTCTGAAGGGGTTTAAAGAAATAAGGTTTTTTAAATAAGAGGGAAGATGGTTATAAACTTTAATGCTGTTATAAATGATTCATTTTTTAACTAGTGCTGTGTGAGGAATTGGTAGCGGTAAGTCCGAAACATTACGAGTATAGTAGTGAACACTACGTGCACTCATTTTTTGGCGATTTTTATGAATCAGCGTGACAGTTTCCAAAATAAATAAACTATACAGAGTTAAAATTTTTTCTATTTTAAACAGCGGTCTGCAATGTTTCCTGTTGTTTGCGGCGCAAATCAAACTTATAGCACGCTTTTGAAGGACAAAAACAGAATCCAATATGTTTTGGTTGGACGTCCCCCAAAAACAGATCCCATACCTTAAACGAGACTCAATCAGAGCAAAGTAAACTGATCTGGCCAAAGAATGTCCTAATTCATTGGCCACCATTCATATTGCAAAGCAACCAGATGAAACTTTATTTGAGAGAGCCGAAATATGCGATTTAAAGCTTAGATCAGAGTCGATGATTACTCCAAGAAACTTGGTCTCAGGGCGGAGTTCAATAGATATGCTAGATAGTTCTAGATCATCCCTAAACGATATCACAGTTGTTTTAGAGAGATTTAACAAGAGAAGATTCGAGTCACACCACAATTTAATCATTTCAAGATCAGTCAGGATAGCCCTTTTTAAGATGAAGAGGTTAGCACAGTGCCATAGAATAGTGGTATCATCGGCGAAGAGCATAAATTTACCAGAGATTTTCAATAAAGGAAGATCGTTGATAAATATCAGGAACAGGACAGGACCCAGTACTGACCCCTGAGGAACACCACACTCATTCTCCAGAATTTCGGATTGTGTTGGTCCTATACAAACCCTCTGACGACGACCTGACAAATAGGATTCGAACCAGGAAAGTGGTATACCTCGAAATCCATAGTGATGAAGCTTCCGCAGCAGAATCTGATGATTGACACAATCGAATGCCTTGGACAAATCACAGAAAGCTGCCGCAGTTACCTCACCACCATTTATACCAGTGTAAAGTCCCTCCAGGAATCGAAAAATGGCATCATTTGCACTGTGGTCCTCCCGTCCCCTTTATAAATTATTGCAATAAATACCGTAACATCTATGGAAAATTCCTTGAGTCTGCTAAAAACGTATACTACACCAATAGACTCGCATGGCGAAAAATAAACAGAGGACTTTCGCAATCTCTTTACACATTACAGCCCTGAGATTGGTCTGGAGCACCTAAATAAATTTTATAGTAGTGTAGCAAACAATCGTAACTCAACATCTCATATCTAGCACTGATCCTCTGTATTACCTTAGAGATGTTCCTCACACTGGCTCTTTTGGTTTCTTTGAAACGGACAGACGGGAAGAGAGAGTTGAGGAACAGAAAGAGTAGTGGTGAGGATAAAATATCTGCTGAGGTCCTCCTGCGACTGCCTAACGGTGCTCTTGCAGCTTCTATCAATGAATCTTGGTTGTGTAGTGTCTTTCCAGTATGTTTAAAAAGTTCATTGGTGGTCCCTGTGTTTAAGGGTGGTGACTCTGAGGACCCCTCCAACTACAGACCTATCTCCTTACTTCCTACTCTGCCCAAGCTCATTGAGAAACTCGTTAAGAGGAGGATGTGGAACTACCTTCAGTCTTTTAATCTGATAACTAAGAGACAATTTGGGTTCCAGACATCTAAAGGTTCTCATGGTGCCATCTACAGTTTCCTTGAGAGGGTTTATTTCGGAGTGAATCGGGGTGACATATCGGCTGCGATATTCTGTGATCTGGTCCAAGGCGTTTGATTGTGCGGATAATGGGATACTTCTGCCGAAACTCGAGAGGTATGGGTTCCATCGCGTGGCTTATTCTTAGTTTTCATCTTACCTCGAGGCCCTGTACCAGTCTGTTATATACTCCACACTTTTTGCTGACGACACTTTCATACTCTTGCAGAATAGGAAGGTTTTGGGGCTAACGGACACAATAACAAACTTAAGGCTCATCAAGAAATCATCAAAACATAATTTTTTTTTAATGTTTTTTATCACTTAAATCATACTTTTTGAGATAATAAATCCGCTTTGAAGCCAAAACTACTTAAGGAGGACATAGTAATTGCTTAATATCAATTCGTTATTAACATTAATTATCTGATCCCCATACTGGCAACTTATTGAAGCTTTATCTGTTTTTTATTTTTATTTTTTCAAAAATATGGTAACAAAGCTACTTTACCCTTAGTAATTTTTTATATTTTTCGTTATAATTCGTTCTGTTTAATAGTGATTCCAGTAAAATTATGTATATCTCAGTTCTAAATCAAGCGGGGCATGATTCCAAAATATTAATTCAAGATTCGAAAATGTTTGCCACATTGTCCTCTCATAACACTTATCGTGGGAGCCTGGGACACAATGTTTCTGCAAGTTTTTATAAGATATTTGTGTATATCTGTCCATGAAACTGCATATACATGAACCAAGAAATTAGAAGCGGAATTCTGAAAAACAATGCCATTAGTAAATTGGGACACGTGTAAATCATAAATTATTATAAATATAAAATTTGGTAAAATTCTTTATATACAGAAAGAAAGGAAAATTATTACTCTATTACACATGCAACATAGATTGAATGCATTACAAAGTTGGAAAATATTTATAGAATATAATACAGACTATAATACAGAAAACAGAACTATTTACGAGATTTAAAAATATAATATCTATTTTTAACTGCACCTTGAAATGCATTAAGAAAATAATAACCTCGAACCTGGAACATAAAATACTGTTGTGTTTACTTAAAAATAAAGACTAATAAAACTTAGCATAAAACAATCTCTCAGATTTAAAAATATCAGAAAATATAAACTTGGATTATTTTTGAACGTACTAAAAAAAACAACATTGAAATAAAATTATGAAAATATTTTGTTTAGTTAAAACTATTCAAGATTTGTCAGAATATTCCAGAGTCGTAGTCATTAGATTAGGTTATTTTTAAACAACTCTTTAGAACTTCACTTTGGTGTACTATCTTCTACCTTTTTTGAAATCCTGTACATACAAATATTGTTTATATAATAGTATAGTCCGTCTAGAAAGTATCCGGAATTTTATATTTTTCCTAATTTTAATATATTTCTTTTTCGTAACATTCCAAGGCAAAAGCAATGCATCAAGTACGTTCTCCGGATAGTAGGCTACGGTCAAAATAGCATGGCAAATCTGTCAAACATTGTTGATTCTAAGCAGGCTTAAGATTTGTGAAATAATATCGAAAGTACAAAAAAGAAGAGAGGTAGAATCTTTGTATAGAAAAGGTGTTCGAACGTTACAAAACTATAGTGTAATTGAGTGGACTCGAAAAAAGCTTAGTATATGAGACAATAAAGATGATAAAAAACAGCACAGATATGAGGCATAGACCAGTTTCGAGAAGACCGCGTAGGATTTGCGGAAAAATTTAAAACGCTCTAGCGGTGTTGGGACTACAAAGTCCGCTCCTAAGGTGTTGAAAATTTAGCAAGCTACATTTCAAGGAAACCAAAAAAAAATCGCTGCAATGATACCTTTGATTTTTGTGAACGTTTTCAATAAGATAATTTCAGCAATGTTCTTATATCTGACGAAAGTTGTTTCCAGCTTGGTGTAACTCACCTAAAAACCTTATTAAGAGAACATGTTGCAGTCCAAATTTCTAAATTTCCCAATGAAATAATGGTTGATGGTACCATTAACAGTGCAAAGTATTGTGCCATCATAGAAGGTTTTGTTCTGGAAACGGATTATGTTTTTAGAGGGGTGGCATATTCAGCAGTATAATGCATGATGGCATACTTCTGTCCATATTTAAGCTTCAATGCAAGAACACCAATTGGAAACAGATTCATAGCAGCAGCTTCACCCGATCTGAGTCTCGTTGAAAACACATTATGGGGCCTAACAAACATTGAAGTGGAACGGGCAACACATATTTGATTCGGTTAGTTTTACACCTGGACCACCATCACCGAATATTATGACGGTCACCTAGTTTCGGGTGTATCTGAACGTATAGTGAAGAGTTTAGATATAAATGGAGGTTGTATATGTAAATGAGATGAAGTATTAATTGTAATTTTATAATTCAAGTAATAAAAATTGAAACCGAAAAATTTTAGTTGTATTTTCTTTTTTCCGGATCCTTTCTAGATAGACTAATATACATTAAGATACTACTCGTATTTTTAAAAGAGCATATTTTTTCGCACGAGCACGAAATTAGGAAACCACCCGCGTACGGGTAATTTTCTAACGTCCACTGCGCTAAAAGTCTTTTAAAACGTGTATTTTATATTATTATTCTATTTTGCTCATATTTTAATAAACGTTTATTCTAGTCCCGATCAGCAGTTGCTTGACCATCTTGTCATTTTTGACGTCTTTATTAGTAAATCAAAAACCCAACTATTTTGAAAGTGAAATACTTGAGTGCCTACAAGTACTTGCAGTAAATTTTCAAATAATTTATTTCCAAGTATTTTACTGATAGAATAATAACTGCATTTAAGAACATGTTTTGCGTTTACTGGATATCCATCATCGTGAGTTATAAGTAATTATTCAGCGCTTCTACGTCCTTCCATGATAGTTGGTAGGTCCCATTTTATGTCCTATCAGCGCATAGAGTCTAAAGAATGTGATAAGTAAACAGCCACCCCGGCTCGCCCTGAACCAAGCCATATCCATCAGTTCATTTTAAAGTGTCGTCACGTGCAGTACGTTTTATTTAGTGCGAAGTGCGATGCGAAAATACGATTTTTTCCTCTCTTTTTTAGAATCGAATTACGATTTCAGCGACACAAAAGAAGGTGGCTACACTGCCATCGATACATTAAATAAGGGAAAAACGGAAAACACTTCCAATAAAAATAGCGAGTGTTCATCATAACCCTTTCCTTAAAAAGGAAACTTGAGATAAATCCGTTTATAAATGAAGGCAGTACAACAGCTGCAAATTCAAATCCCGTAAGTACTGCTTGTTTGGCACAGATTTCTTTCAAAAGCAAAATCATGCCAGGAGATAAAAAAAAGGCGGCAGCTGAAATTAACAATAAGAATAATAATATTATATATTTAAACTCAGGGCGGCCGTCTTACAAGCAAAAGTTAAAAGAGGAGAGGATGGACCAGGAACGAAGAGTTATTAAAATAATCGGGTTTGTCAGATTCGAAAGTTTGCATTCCTAGTGGGGAAGCTAGTATCGATATCCCCTACCTTGATTTATGAAGGGTTTATTGTGAAACCATTTGAGATAATTATACCAAAAGCTCTAAGACAAAACTATAATAACTTTAATAAAGACATGTTTATTCCGAAGTAATTAAATCAGGAACTAAACTGGTGGTTACATTATATTAATAGATCCAAAAGAAAACAAATAGATCAAAAATATTTCTGGGGGGAAATATTTTCATATGCGTCAAAAATTGGCTTGCTAGAGGATTTTGTGGGCAACAAGGAACTATAATATCGTAGTAACTGTTTGGAACTATATGCTGGTTTTACGCTATTAAATGTTTCGTAGGCAATCTGTCTACATGCAACATTATTATTACTTTGTATAGATAATGTAACTGAGATAGCATGCATTAATAAAATGGGTAGTGTTCGACTTTCTCTATTAAGTAAGATAACTAAAATTATCTTGGGATGGGGCGAATCGAGGAAAATATTTATTTGCTCCATATAAAAAAAAAATCGAAGCCGATCCTATATCCAGAAATAAGATTAAAAATACCGAATTTGAATTAAATAACAATAGTTTTTTTTTATTCAAGTTATAAATAAGTACGGTACCCCAGATATTGATCTTTTTGCTTCCAAGATCAATGGAAAATGTAAGAAATATCTTTCAGGAGACACATGCCCAGACAGCATATATGTTGACGCATTCATGTTAAATTGGCAAGAAATGTATTTCTATGCTCTTCCACCATTTTCACTAACTGAGAGAGTATTACAAATAATAATAATAATAAATGAAGGTAGACAAAGCTACGGGTATTTTGATAGTGCCAAAGTTGACCAACTCAGTCATGGTACCCGGTAGGCATTAGCCTCTTAATAGATGAACTAGTATTTCCCTCCAGCAAGAAACTAGTTTTTTCTCCTGTCAGGGAGAACCATGCCCTTGACAAAACAGTTTCCCTGGCGGCAGGCAAGTTATCTGGGAATCTTTGAGACAAAAAGGTAATCTCACAAGAGACTTCCGGTCATGTTAGCATCTATCCCGGAAACCACTCTCGAAAAGAGTACACCAATTATTGCTTAAAAAAAAAATGGTGGAGATTTTCTATAAGGAATAAGTACGATGCATACACTTATAAATTGGATTTAGTTTTATTATTTATTCCGTACTTAAGTCTTAATAATTGATTGATTTCTGGGATCAATAGGATGATGAAACTATTTTAAAACGATTCCTTTTAGCGGTATTTACAATAAGAAGCCAGCAACCTCTAGATATTCTATAACGTGGAATCCTAGTCCAGTATGATTTTTTCTTTTGGGTTCTTTAACTCTTAATGATTTAGCTCTAGCACTAGTCACATGGCTCCTCCTTACCTCGAACCAAAGAGTTTGGACAATGTCACAGATATCTATAGATAAGATATACCGCAATGGTAAGAGGATTGGAATAAAATTCTGGAAAATTAAAAACATCTGAGGATGGCGTTGGAAAAAAAACAACCATATTTAGTTTTTCCTTTCGTCCTAGACAAACTTCAATTATAATACTAGGGATAATTAGTACACTGATTTAGATATTTCAAAATAACAAAACTTCAATTATGTCTGGCCTTGACAATAGTACATTATATAAGAATAACGGAGTCATACCTTATATTTATTTATACCCTGCTAGAGACCATGCAGCAACTTGGGCCGCTTTTAGGTCGGGTTTGGATATTGATTTAATTCGACGGAGAAGTCCACTGTTTTAACAAATTACATAATCTATGGTTAGCTATTAGCAAAACTGTTTTGCTAAATGCATAATAGGTAATATAAATATTAACCATTCAGGAGGGGTTATAACAAGAAAAAAAAACATTTGTGAAGTTTATAGGTATATGACTAACTAAATTAAGTAGCAATTTGTTTACGTTCTTTTAATTGCCTTCATACTATAGTTCTGCACTAAAATCGCACTGTATTTTTCTTTAAACATCTACCAACTATCATGGATGGACGTAGAAGTGCTGAATAATTATAAGATTGATCGACTTACCTGTAAAGAAGATCAATCTTGATTATTCGAGCTTCTTAGTCCTTCCATGATAGGACCCACCACATCCTTAAAAATAATCCCAGACCAGTGTGATTTGTTCCGTCACAAATGAATAGATGGGTATGGCTTGGTACAGGGCGAGCCGGAGTGGTTGTTTTCTTATCACATTCTTTAAACTCTGCGCGCTGATAGGACATAAAATGAGACCTACCAACTATCATGGAAGGACTACGAAGCTCGAATAATCTAGATTGATCTTCCTTATGGTAAGTCGATCAATCTATAATTTTTTATCACGATGTATACATCCATAAGGGATCTTATTTCTATTCTGATAAATGTTAGATGGGAGTTTCTAAGACACACATTACCTGAAAACTGAAAGTTTTGGCGTTCCCATTCACAGCCGAGTCATTTTGTCACCTTGATCTTTGACTACATATTGTGTGATACGTAATTTTTTAACTGCGATCCATCAAAACTGTATTTTGTAGTCTTCGTTTAGCCGGAGTCTTACTGAAATTACAGTAGCCTTGTTTGCCTTTTTCTCCATTTCAATGTACAATTCTTTGGAAAATAGAGCCGTTTCGGCCCTGAATCCAGGGTGTAAACAGCACAAGCACAAGTGCTGTGTACACCCTGGAGCCGAAGCGGCTCTATTTTTATAAATAATTGTACATTGCAGTGGAGAAAAAGGCAAACATTTGTAAGATATACAGTAGCATTGTAAAGTCAGTATTCTCAGAACTTGACATTTAGTAAGTAAGCTGAATAGTTACTACAGACGACTTAACTGGTAACTTCATTGCCGACATTCAGAAAGAGGAAATGGCTTAAAATAATTATATAAACTGGTGATTGGCTTAAATCAATTTTGTAATTTTAGGTATCGCTTCGAACAACTGCATGGAACTAAAGAGAGACAGGAAGAGGTTAAAGAAAGATGTTTAGCCGCAGAACCCCATCACGGAGAACTGTGGTGTGCCATTTCGAAAAAGATCAAAAACGTGGGTTGGAACACGGAACAGATTTTAGTGGCCGTAGCCAAAGAAGTAACTATACCAATATAGAACTCGTCAATTAAATTGTTTTGAAGATTGGCATTGTAAAGGAGTGATCTCCATAGGTTTGTCTTAATGTTTTTAAAATGTATTCAACTATATACATAGTTTTATTTTTATGAAGCTTTGAATGACTGTAGTATTTAAATCTAAAATATGTACAGACCCTAATAGTGTTAAAATTATTGCAATTAGTTCAGAGTTCACAATTATTTATCAACTTATTTTTAAGTCCAAGTGGAGTTTTATGCGAATTGTCTCTATCAAACCTGGACGCATTAAGATACGTTTTTTTGTTGAATAAACGGATGTGATAAGTATTTATATTTAACTGTCGTCGTTACTTTGAACTCCAATTTACTACGTTAATAATTTTTAAATTACGCAGTATTTTGAAAGTCGCAAGTCTATCAAATGATAGCAACATCCAGGCACGCACTGAATAGTAAGTTATTAAGGACAAACATTTGCAAGATATACAATTTAAATTAGTGGTGTCTATTGGCCCTTAGGGCTCGTTTTTTGGCTGCTTGTTTGTTAGAGATAATCTCCATGAAAACGATTGGTGCAAACCTAACAACCAATAAGAAAACAAGTTCTGGCGAGTTAAAGCGAAGAGTAGTAGAACAAAACATATTTCTATTTAAATGTTAGTATTCAACGGTTTAACATGTTTTTCGATGTGATCGTGACCCTTCAAGTATGGGTAAGCTGAGAGGGGGTGGTGTGCTGATTGCTGTGCATGGTGAATCAAGATGTAAACGAATTCGCTTAGGTCCATCAACTGCGGAACACGTTTTTGTCAAGTTGTCGTATGGCCATAAGAAGTATGTATATGTATTCAAATTTGAATGATCATTTTTTGGATCTGAGTCCTTTTATTTTGATTTTAGGAACTGTAATTTTCCTGTGATAAATGACTTGCACAATGTCGATTGGAATGAATAATTTTTTGGATAAGATATTAATGCAGTTGTTGAAATTTTTTATATTTTATATGATGTGCTTGATCAGTTTGGCCCAGTGAAGAGGTGCAGGTCAAGTAATTTTCCAGTTTGGTTTTCGGGAGAGATCCGCGATTTGGTGGTAAAAAAAAGATTGCTCATCGTCTTTATAAAGAAAGTAGTTCCAACCATAGTTATAGAGGATACGCATATACTCTGCGGGAAAGCTGTAATGCCCTTCAGCCCACTTGCTATACCAACTATCTGAATAAGATAGAACAAAAAATATCTACTAATTCTAGGCTTTTGTGGCGATATATTAAGAATGCACGTAGTACCGATCAATATCCTAACTCATGTTTTTGGGCGAACAATCGGCAGAGGGTGGTGAACAGAGAGTGAATTTGCCAGCCATTTTTCAGCCACTTATACCAGTGAGAGTGTTCAGGTTACTGATTTCGTACGGAATAAAACTGTAGATATCACATATGTGTTTATAACAGTGAGTAACTGTTTTTAGTTTTGGTATTATCGATTTAGGAATCTCCAATTCTCGTGGACCAAATTGCATTTACTCATTATGTAAACCTTTGCATTTTATACTTAATTTATCACTTAACGAGGGTTACTTTCCTGATTATTGGTACACGGGTTATTTGGCTCCTATTTTTGGTAACAGGCAGGATATCAGTAAATACCGAGATATTGTAAAACCATCAGTCATCATACCTAAACCCGAGTACATCCACCACCGAGTAGCGACAGAAACCGTCGAAACCTTTGATGTTTGGGGGTCAAATTTTCTTTCTCTCTCATTTGACACGTTTGACGGATAAACAACCTATTTCACTGCTTAAATTTTTACACTGTCGATAATTTGAAGAGGACTTAATGAAATAAGGATGTTTACGGTTGAATTAATATGAATATCATTGAAAAACTTTATTAAAAGAAAATATTTTGTTTGCTTTATTTTATCACACACAAAAGAAACATTTTTAATTTATAATCTAGAAAAATCAAATTTGGTGAAATAAATTAACAGAAATAGTATTGCAATATAAATTATTTTTGAAGTGAATACTTCTTTCGTTTCATGAGAGTGATATTTTTCAAGGCCGCGTCACGACATGGTTTTCAAATATTCGTCCCGCGTTACGAAAAAAAATCGTATCATCGCGGGTATGATTCAATTTGTGTTATGTTGTGTTATAAAGAGTCTGGCAAACGTATCGGAACCGACTCAAGTGATTAAAATAAGTTGATGATGAGTGAAACTAATCGAAAGTTGATTGAACGACTAACCCAAACTAACCAATTCTATTAAAATTGATTATAACGTATCGGAACCGGCTCAAATAAGTAAAATAAGTTGAGACCAAGGGAAACTAACCGAGAGTTGAATAGACGACTAACCCAAACTAACCAAACCAAATCTATTAAAATTCATTATAACCTAGCGGAACCGACTCAAATAACAAACTTTTTGGTTTTTACAACCACCCCTATGGTTATACTGTAAAAACGAACGAAACTTGAAGTAATATGTATTTATGTGGTATATTTTGGTAAACTAAACTTACCTACGTAATCAGCTAAAAGTTCATTTTTACATTAAATTGTGTTAGGGGTGGGTGAGGGCGACTTTTGGGTTCTCGCGACAGACTAGTCGTATTTCATAGCGTTAGATCATGGAATGAGAAACGAATCGAATAACAGTGGAATACAGCTGGTAGGGCTAAAAAATACATTTTGACATAAAATTGATACCTAGTTAAAAATACTACAGTTGAGTTGCGCGAATGTCTCAGACATGAGACACGGGTGGCATTAAAACTAGGAAAAAAATATAAATCACAAACGACTAAAAAGAATACTATTTCTGGAAAAACGCACGTACAATGATCGCAATGAATACATCAACTGCCTGAAGCATCCTTTTTACAATGATCGCGGCTTAAGTTTCTGACCGATTCGATTCTACACAAGAATAGCAAAGAATATTTTTTTTCTGATGAAATGTTTTGTTTTCCAGAAAATTCGATTTTTTTTATATCATAATTTAACTAAAATCTGTCTTTGGATAATTTTCCTAATTTTTTTTTTGCTATAAAGAAAAACCTATTAATTTAATAAAAAATTATTCTGAAAATGTCTATTTAATGGAAAATTTCAATATTTTTTGTAGTATTGAATATCGGAAATCTGTTATGGAGATAAAAATTAGATAATTATTCTATTTGGCTAGTAATGTACTCTTTAGGGTTGGTGAAGCGCGTAGCGGGCTTGTCTCAATTCGCTTGTTCGGTTAATTAAAGTTAGTTTCGATTATTTTTGCTTTGTTTGGGATAGTAAAGAGAAGAGAGCGCTTCTTCACTCTGGTTGATTGAGGTTAGTTTTGTTTAGTCTGAGTTAATCTTGATTAATTTGGGTTGATTTTATTTAGTGTAGGTTAGTTTTGATTAGTTTGGATTAGCTGCAGTTGGTTTAGGTTAGTTTGGGTTAATCTTGATTAGTCTGAGTTGGTTTTGGTTAGTTTAGGTGAGTGTCAGTTTCTATTGATTAGGTGGCTTGGGTTAGTTGGGAATAGTGAAGAGTCTTTTTACTCTGGTCAATTTGGGTTAGAGAGGTAGAGAGGCACTCTGAGCCAAGATTTTTTTTCAAATACATTTTCGCTCTTCTAAACTTTTTAATTTTTTTTTTAAATGACAATCATATATTTTCGTGGAAAAATTTTGATTGTCCTGCGTTGAGAGAGATACTCTAATACTAAAAAATTAATTTATTCTTTTCCTAACGGATTTCCGCTAAACGAAACTTGACCCATGATCGCAACAAATACATCAACCGCCTGACTATAAATGAAACATCATTTGCTTCGTCATATGACAGCTAAACAATCTATTTCGCGCAGGCGCCATGAAAATTGAAACCCGTAATGTCGCTACTCGGTGGTGGATGTACTCGGCCTAAACTCTTTGATAAGCTTCTATCGGATCAGCTGATTTTTGACATGTAGAGAGGTTATTGTAGATAATCAATCAGCATGGTTTTGCAGAGGGCAGATCCACTACAAATCTGCTCACTTATAAGCAGTTCTTGTTGAGGGCCTTCTCGAAGGCGTTTGACAGAGTAAATCATAAACTATTGTTACAAGAGTTGAGTGTTCTTGACTTCGGTGGTGGGGTGGATACGCAGTTTGCTGTGTGGGCGAGGTCAATGCGTGCGCCTAAATAACTATAGGTCGAGTGAGATATGTGTTGTTTCGGGAATCCCATATTGGTCCTTTGTTATTTAATTTGTTTATAAATTATACTGGTAATTATTTTATTCGTTCCAACTGGTTACTGTTTGCTGATGATCTGAAGCTGGTTAGGTGCATTGGGTCTGAGTCTGATGCTCTTGACTTGCAGTGTGACCTTAATAGATTGTTTGGTCTCGGCATAATGGTCTTCACCTCAATGTTAAGAAATGTTTTTCTATTTATTTTGGTGATCTGACAACATACCTAAGAATAAATATTTTTTCAATTGTGAGGTTCTGGAGTCGGTTTGAGAAATCCGCGACTTGGGACAGTCAGTTAACTTTAAATCACATGTTAATAAAATTATTCGGGATGGGTTTAAAACACTTTGTTTTATCTCTGTCTCGAATTTGCATCTGTGATTTGGTCAATTTATTATCAGTGTCAGATCGACGTAACAGTGTTCAACGTAGTTCTTGCGCGCGTTGGCTTTTAAGGCGCACATTAATGTGTATATATATATATATATATATATTAGTGATGGGCAAAACTGCTATTTTCAAATAACAGTTAAAGCAGTCGCTGCTTTTACCAAATAGCAGCTTTCAAATAGCTGCTTTGTAATAGCAGTTTATAAACACTGTTACTGGCAACAGTGCAACATCCGTAAGAGCTAAAGCAGAGGATTCCTTTTAAGCGAATAAAATAAAAGGATATACTACTTATATCCTACCATTTCTACCTGATAATTAAATAATATTGTCAGTGTTGTCCCTTTTTGCTCCAACTCTGAACTCAATAGGACTAGACCTGTACCGCAAACGAATTCTATTGCAGAATTACCTTACCTAATGCCGGCCACCGACTATTTAGCAAAATTCTACTTTATGGCGACAGCCATAATAATTTATTTATTTATTTTTTTAATTGGCCCTTTTAAATCGTGAATTGGCAAATAAAAGCAAAATAATTAGTGTTTACTACATATAATTCATTATCTCATAAAAACCATAAGCAAATAATGCTGTCATCAAAATAATCTATTATTTTAAACATAAAAAACAGTTACACATTATTTACTCATCCATCCTTTTTCTTCCGGGCGTACATTTCATTCTTATTCCTGCAAAGAAAAACAGAACAAACAAGGTGAATCGCAGGTAGCGAGCCAAAGCAAAGTTCACGGAATTTCTTGCCTTGAATGAAAGTACGTTGGGGTTTGGAACCTTCGGCAACATGCACTAAAACAGAGTTTTATCCACAATACCGAAACAGTATATTTGCACTCGACGCGCGTTTCGCTAACCATG
>MU182044.1:142613-176679 GCA_016904865.1 Pissodes strobi
TTAATAGCAGTTATTGATATTTATGATACTGGGTGTCCCAAATTTGTAGGTATATTTCTTTTGTATAATAATTCTTTAATAATTATAATTAGTTTTCCGCTTTGTTATAACGAACATGACGCGTTCCCCTAAATTTGGTATTATCAATATAGAAGTTACTGTGTGACAAATTTGTATACTATTTTTGATATTTTTACTTTTCCGCACTAGTGCGGAAAAGTGACACTTTCTAAACTAAATTGAGTGCGGAAAAGTGAACTTTTCCGCACGCAAGTAGAAAAAAATATTAGGTATCTCGTGGTTATGCAATACCGATTTCCTGGTTTTCAAAATTGCAGTTCCCGAAAGACCTCAAATCACGAAACGAGTCATCCTTTCACAAATAGCTACGATTTTTGATTCTTTGGGGTTGATTAGTGCACGCCAATGAATAAAGAATAGGAAGGAAGGAGCAAAATACATATTGACATTAGACCGGATTGGTTCTTGCATATGGCGACCCAGATTACCAGTGGCGTCTCCTAAAATGATTGCACAACAAAAAAATAAATACTTATACTATGTTTTTATATAGTTTTGTTGTTTATTACTTACTGGTACAGTGATCTCAAAAAAAGTTATAATTTATAAATATTGCCAACATGTATTTAAAAATACGTGCGTTTTTTGCGGATCTTCTAAATGTTTTAACTTTGCTAGATATTTTAGGTATATTCGAAATATGAAAATTAAATTCCTTAGGATAAATTTCAGATGTGTAAACTTCCTTTTATTAGCTAAATACCTATATAAAGAAATCTTGGGAAAATACCAAGAAAAAGTGGTGTGTGAACAATTTTGTTTTAGCTATAATATGTTCTATGTTTTCCCATTAATTTTTTGGAAAATTATACCTATTTTCTAGGTTAATAGGTAAGGTGAAGTTTTAAATAAAAAACATCACCAGTTGACAATTATTCTAAATTACATTATGCTTGCGAGGTATGTAAAAAGCAGCACTTATCCGGAAAAGAAACGGAACTTTCTGTTTTTTTTTTATTTTGATAGTTTTTGTATCTAAATGTTAATGTAAACATATAACTTTGGGCACCTGAAATTTACATACAGAAGTTTAATTTTCATATTTGAAATGGAAAAGTATCAAACATAATGTTAAAAATGTTATCCGTTAAATCCTACAGCTTGCCGTTAAAATAACACTAAAATATCTAATAAATTAGTGGGCCTTAAGATATTTTGTAAAATTGTCTGTAAATTGATGTCATTTACGATTTTTTTTTTTGGGATTTTTCTTGCCAGTAATGCTTTTTTGGTACTTAAACGACTGAGTAAATAAAATGAAAACGAATTTTTGCAAATTTGGAGTTGGATTCGTTTTAAATAAGGCATGACAGTATAGTATATTATATTATATGACTCATTCTGACGTTATGTTTGGATGCTTCCTACGTTTTGATGATATTTCTTGTGTTTAAAGCTATTTTTTGCGATTTACTTTCATTTGAAACATTGTTTATTTCTTTAGTAATATTATTGGAGATATTGCGTTAATTCATATAGTGTTTTAATTATATATTTAATGGTAAAGGTGTGTATTTTGGATTAAAAAAGCAAAGTAAACATGGTTAGTTGTGCAGCTTGTGGCCCTTCTAAAACTCCAACAAATTCAGAAGTTGGGATAACATTTCATCGGTAAGTAGGTACCTACTTTACCCCTTATTTTTCTGGTCTTTACCATTTAATAAAGCAAAATAAATATAAATTCTCTAATTGTTAACAAATAGGTGACAGATCTAATTATGGGCCTACCCGTAAAAAATATATCATTAAAAATCAATTTTTGCAAGAACATTGGACAGTGCTAAAAGTAAAACTTTTCTTTTATACTTGACGTGTTAAAGTTTATACTGCCAATAAATTGCTAAAATTAGTTATTTGAATATATTTGGGCATTTGAAATGCAAAAATAAGCAAAATATGGTTAGATAATAGTGGGGTAGTTTTTAAGTGTGCTTCATATTAAAAAAAGATATGTACTACCTAATTTTATTGAAGAAGTACCCTTCAAAACTAACGCACTATTCTCTAACCATATTTTGCTTATTTTTGCATTTCAAATGCCCAAATATATTCAAATAACTAATTTTAGCAGTTTATTGGCAGTGCAAACTTTAACAGGTCAAGTATAAAAGATAAGTATTATTTTTAGCACTGTCCAATATTCTAGCAAAAATTGATTTTTCATGCTATATTTTTTAGGGGTACGCTCATGATTAGATCTGTCACCTATTTGTTGACAATTAGACAATTTATAATTTTGCTTAATTAAATGGTAAAAAACAGAAAAATAAGAGGTAAAATACCTACTTACCGATGAAATGTTATCCCAAGTTCTGAATTTGTTATAGTTTTCGAAAGAACACAAGCTGCACAAGTAACCATGTTTACTTTGCTTCTATAGTCCAAAATACACACTTTTACCACTAAATATCTATGTAAACACTACATGAACAAACGCATTATCTACAATAATATTACTAAACAAATAAACAATGTTTCAAATCGAAGTAAATGGCAAAAAACAGCTTTTAACACAAGAAATACTATCAAAACGTAGGAAGCACCAAAACATAACGTCAGAATGTGACATATTATGGTTCCTCCGCAGCCTCCTCGATGTCACAGGAGTTCGTCGCATGTATTAAGTGTCAAACGGCGCATAAGCTCCTTCCTTTCTCTTCTTTATTCTTTGGTGCACGCATAACTATCGCAAAAATATTATTACAAAGGCTATGGTTAGAAAAGCTGGAATGGGATCAAGATATTCAATCATTTTCCAGACTATCTACTTCTTTAGCTATATTTTGACAGTTCATGGAGCATTTACATTCGGGTGTGCAAAACATTCCCTCGTTTTTGCAGGCACATTTATTAGTGCGAATGTTTTAAATGTTTTTTCGTTTCATTCCTGAAGAAGCACCATTCCGTCTATAAAATATCTTTCAACTGCATTTGGTGGCTCATATTATATATCTGAAAAACTCTCAAATTTGTTAGCTAAACGGATTTAGCAGTTTTTTTCATTGTACTATCTTCATGATATCGGAATAGGGGTTAATTTGTAGGACATAATGTTGATAAAATCAAGATTTTTATATTGAGCAGCACTAACAATTCTGCGAAACATAAATGCTGGATTAATAGTATGTTGTTTTTCACCTTTTCTTTTGTAGCTAATGTTGTCAAATACAAAAGTTTTCGTTTGATCTCGCGGTACTGCTTTCCAAAAGCTAACATCGCTGTGAATCGCCAGTCTATCTTCTACAAACTTCTTATTGCTTAAAGATGCCTTTTCTTTAAAATTCGAAAGTGCTTGATGACAACTTCAGAAGCTATTTTGCCAGTGGCGATGTGTACTAGATCGTTCCTTAAATTTTCGCCCTCAAAAGGATTAATCCACGTGGGCGTTATTAAACTTAACATCTTTTGAATGTCTTCTTCTTCTCTGATTTTTTCAGACAACCCATAGGACTTATTCGATTTAGAATTAAGAATCCAATTTTCTACCTTGTTAGAGTATTCACCCATTTAATGCCGAGTAATTAGCCATCGACCTAAAGTCTTCATTTTTTGTAAATTCTATTACACCTCCGGAATTCTTGCAGTCATTAGAACAGACAATAATGTTCTAATGCCATGTCAGAAGCAATGTAGTTGATTTTTTTTGAGCTAATTCGTTTTACGACAAAGTTTCCGTCTTTTAAATACTGTCACTGGGTGTTTGTCTTCTAACTTTTTCATATCTAATAAATAGATAGGCGTATATTTTAAGTAGTTATTACGCCCGCCAGCTTTAACAAATGGGAGAGTTTGCTTTACGGTCTGTAAGTGTTAATCAAAGTCTGCGTTTCTTTCAGATCTCAGCAACGCACGCAGAACATTTGCAGCTTCGAGAAACAGATACCAGTACTTGAACGTTGGGGAACGTTTGCAGCCAAATTCGATGAAATCAGATACTAAGTATTGTTTGAGTTTTTTTTATTTCTCAAAGATATTGCATTAACATCAAAATAGCTGCAGGTTGAATCGGCAAAATCTTTTCCATTGAAAAGCCAAGATACAAATGTAGACAAGCTTTGCGGCATTTCTTCTTTAATATTTATTTCGTTTAGCTCCTGAGGAGTTGCATAGTTTGTTTTGGTTTTCATGTTAATATGACTCCATATTGATTTTCGTAATATTGCCGCTGGTGTATGTAATGCTTAAACTATCGCTTTCCCCAACAGCTAATTCTTCGGATTGTGACTCTTCATCACTGTCTACAGAATTACTTATGATCGTATATTCCTGTTCTTTCCGCAAAACAATAGTTGGTCTTCCAGGACTACTAACAAAAGATATTGTGTCTCCAAATTATTTTTCAATTTTTTTCTAATATTACTACTACTCTGTGCAACTTGAAAATTAAGGTCTAATTCCTCAATAATTTTAATTAGTTGCTTATTTAAACTGGCTAAAGTTACGCAATTTTTCTGCTGAAATATTTGGTCTTTTATTTTCTGAAAAAATACATGGAAAGCACGTTCTATTAACAGTGAATCATTAGGTGGGTTGAAAACTTTTTTGGTAGACATAATATTTCTTTGTGATATGTATTTTGTATAAGATGATTTGTGGTACTTTGCATCTGACGCGAACAAGTCTGTATAAAATTCCATTCTGCCTCTAATAACAGAGTCATTTCTTTCGAGGGCACATTTTAATATTCTTTCACGAGTCCCACTACCAGTTCCTGTACTAATTGTAATTAAACCTTTTTTCTTGATAGTTACCGCTTTTACCACAAATGAGACAGTCAGTTTTGCTATTGAATTTATTCTCAGTTATACCCCTATCCCTTGTTACGCCACTGCTGGAACAAGGCTAATTTTCAAGAGTTTGTCTAGACCTAATTATTTGGTTAATAATTTTCTAATCGCAAAATTGTTTTTATTCGATCGGACGAAAAACGACACCTTTCCGATGTGTTTTCTCACCGCAAAAGTCATGATTCCAGTATATTGTATTCGTTGCTTGGCAACATGCACTAACAGTACAAGAGCAAAAAATAACTGTCCGGGAATATAATATTCCCGTCCTAGGCCGGGAATGTAACATTTCTGTCATATTCAAACACCTTGTTTGTCAGATTTGACGTCTATCAAAGGTAACATTTAGCTGTAGTTTCCGTAGCTACGTAATAAATTTCAAGCTCGGTCGATTCAAAACTTGATATTATGTTGAGTTTAAATTTAAAACACCGTTTTTATTTAGAGTAATATTTGGCTCTATTTATATAAGTACGTATTCTAATTAATTTCGATCGGATAAAAAATAGTATGTGCAACTCGTAGGAAAAGCACATTCCTGGACTCCTGTGTTGCTGGCCTCGGCTGCGCCTCGTCCAGCAACTACCACAGTCGTCCAGGAATGTTTTGCTTTTCCTCCTAGTTACACAATATACTATTTCGACAGAAGAATGGAATTTAAAATTTTGTGGATTTTGGTTTATTTAATTTTTTATTGAAATTATTTTTCTAGAAATTGTGTCGTTTAATATTTCTGCTGCAGTAAATAGTTTGAAAGCCTTGTCTAGTAGGTTTTTTAACTACATCAGCTGCTGTAGCTAGATATTTGTCACAAATTAGGCACACTTCATTTAAACTCATTTTATAATAGTTTAACCTATAAAAAAGATAATTATGATGTCGTTTTGCCATCATAAGAAAATTATTAAATTTTGGACTTACCTTTCTACCCATAACAAGGCCTGTTAAGTGAAACCATGAAAAAGACACCTACATTTCAGTTTGAATAAACAATAAGAATCCATACATATCAATGTATCATTCTGACGAATTATTGGCAGCGGGAACGTGCGGGGAATTCACGCGTCTAGACTGGAAGTTTAGACGCGGGCCATTTTGAAGAGATTTACCGGCGTTATTATTGGTTGCAGACTAATAAATGATTGAGACAAAATGAAGATAATAAAATTCCACAGTTTTTTGTTAAAAGAAAAAAATTGAATCTTAATACTGTTTGCCAAATGAAAGAACCTGTATGAAAAGAATGCGGGCAAAAAATGTTCTGTGTTGTCACATTTTTTTCCCAATAATCCTAATTTATTTTCTGTCTAGTTTCCTATAGTGAATTTATATATTTAAAATTCCTACTTGAATACTTAATTTTATTATTTTCCTTAATACTACTGTCTTCTATTATTTACTATTTTATTTACACAGGCAAATCCGGAATAGGTATACTGTGTATATTTTATTCGTCTTTAACCTATTTAAAATACGCGACAACGGGCAACAGTGCGACGTTTACTTGATTTTTAGCGGAGAGGCAGTTTCTTGATTGGTGACAGGATATATTAAATACACTTTGACCCTAGACAAATACCTAACTTTTTACATATTTTAAAATTTCAGCAGCGACTTGCTTTAGCCATTGGCATGGAAGTTATATTATTTGGTTTGTAGGGTCTGGTGATATATGGGTTTTGTCGATTTTGCAAATTTTCTTTTTTCACTAGAAAGGGGATGTCCTATAGAGTAGTTAAAGTCAAAAAAAATCGGAAGATCCGCTACATTTGAGCCGAAAAAATGCCCTCAAAGTTCCAGTTCTGACACAAATTTTCAGCACCACTTCACAAAAGCACTAGAAATATATACAAAACACATTTGAAAATATTAACTAGGAGACATTTGCGTCGAACCTCAGTTTTGTTCCGGTCCTAATTTAAAGCGACTCATAGCTTCATTAAACAAAATTAAATTTTACTTATAAATATCCATCCTTTTTACTGTCAAATGTCACAATAGCCCAAACAGAGATTTTTAAGAAGGCACACTGTTGCTAGACAATTACTGTGGTATCGTTAACAAAATTCCTTAGAAAAATGGTGCGCTATAAGCACAGCTTATTCACTACCAGCTAGTCATCTTGCGGCGGCATCCTTTGATTTGGGAAGTCACTAACCAAATTTTGCAAATTTTAGAAGAGAGTCATGACTCAATATTGTTGTAAACGTCTGGACATCTGAATAATACTTTTGACAGTTCGTTTAATTTAAAATATGAACCGCTCAGGACATTTCCAAGTAGGCGCAGTGCCCGACACTTCAACTTTCCGATTTCGATAGATATGACTAGCTGGTAGTGAATAAGCTGTGCTATAAGTGTCTCTACTCTTTTTTCTATTTAAGTGAATGATTTTGTTTTATGGCAGTAACACACACACTAAAGGGAGATCCTATAGTGCTCGACGAGCGGTGTGGGTGCGAAGATGTTGATAAACAATAAAACTCTACATAATACGCAAAGATGTCAAAAGCATGTATTCAACTCGACAAGCTCCTGATGAAAATCTTATTTAAAGACATTACCTACTTCCAAAAATGCCCTCAAATAATCTTCTATTTTCTAATATATTATAAAATGTGCATTGTTTTTTAAATTTCCAAATATCAATGTTTCTAATATTTGTTCGAATCATGTTATAAATTTTGGGTCCTAAGTATGACACATATTTTTTATTTATACTATTATAGTTTAAGGGGATTACTATATCATTTTTTAAATTCAATCGAGTGTTGTAATTGTGACTTATAGTATAGTATCCAGCGATTTTGTTTTATGAATGAATATTGCTACTGCTACACTGTAAAGATTTCTGATACTATAAAAGTCTTTTGAAAATAGAAGCTCAATTGGATATAATCTGCTCTTGCCAATTATTATTTTTATAATACTTTCTTGTGCTACCTCCAATTTATAAAGTGCATTACCATATATACCTCCCAAAGTCAAAGTACATAACGAATCAGAGATGACTTATATAAACGGATAAGTATTTTCTACTTATGACTTGTTTTAGAAGATAAAATTTTCGTATTAATTTACGTATGAGGGCGCCACTTTAAAACGCAGTGAATTATTATACCATTGTTTACTTCTTTTATTTCTTGATTTTCAATGTTTACTTGATATGGTCTATTGAACTTGTCAATGAAAAGGCTATGTAATTTGTTTTTAGGAGATTAAGAGAAAGCTTGTGAGTATCCAGCCATTATTTTGGATAGTTAATCATTCTGTCTTTAACTTCTGTCCAGTTTTTGCCGCTAAAGACCAGTGCCGTATCATCCGCATACGATATAAATGTGCCATCTATGTTTAATGAAAGCAAATTATTTATATAAGCAATAAAAAGAATAGGTCCCAGCACTGTACCCTGCGGTACTCCCATTTTGATAACCTGTTTAGAACTTAAGGTACCATTAACCATATTCCAAAGGTAATTTCTTAAAAGATCTGACCCCGTTCCCCTTACTCCATGTGTCTTAGAACATCCAGTAGTTTATCATGGGGAACCGTGTCAAAAGCCTTGGCCAAGTCCACAAACATGCAGGCACATTTGTTGCCTATATTCAAATTAGGCACACCTTCTGATGTCAGTTTATGTAACGCATGTTCAGTGCCAGATCCCTGCAGAAACCCATACTGATTTTTCAATAAAACATTATTATTAATAAAAAAAAGTTGAAAAGTCTATCTTTGACACATTTTTGAAAAACTTTTGCAAAATTGCTAATTAAACTTATAGGTCTATAGTTATGAATGTTTGATTTTGATCCATTTTTGTGTATGGGAGTTACAATTGATATCTTAAAATGGTGCGGGACTAGCCCTGTAACGAAACATCTATTAAAAATATGCAACAGTGGCTGAATTATTTCACAATGGCACTGTTTTATTAACCTTGATGATATCCCGTCTGCGCCCCGAGATGTTGCCCTTTTTAATGTGGAAATGTGTTTGATTAATTCATTCTCATTTATTGGTGTCAAATATATGGAATTTGTGGTTGCGTTATTGTTTCGGTAATTTTTGGGCCTATATTTATAAAGTAATCGTTACAAAAGTTTGCCATGTCTGTATCGGACTCAAATTCCCTCTCATTATCGTCCAGTATTCTCATATTGCCCTGCTTAGTCGAATTTTCATATGATATATCATTTATTATTTCATATATTTTTCTTATATTTTTTTTATTGGTTTCAATTTGTGACCTATAATATTGATTTTTTTTTGTTTAATAATTAGCTTATTTTAGTAATTTCTATAAAACTTATATTCTCTTTCGAGATTTGGGTCATATCTTTGTAACAACCTCTTCTTTAATTTATCTCTATGATTAATAGATGCAACAAGACCAGCAGTGATCTTTTTGTAATATTTCAATAAAACTGCTAAAAGCAGATTCAGGGTTCGCTTTAGATAAAACTGTTGCCCAGCTTTGAGATTTTAAGTATTTTTGTATATTAAAAATTTTTTATGTATGATTTTTTCACCATTGCAATTTATTTTATTTCCTTTTAGTACGCTATTGAGCATGACCACTGATCTATACACAGTGAGCATGACCCACAGTATTTATTACAAAGGACTCTAGACTCAAGTGAGAGGTTATTCGCTTTTTATTTACAAATATATGATCTAGACAAGAATCACTATCCGGTCTTGTAACCGAGTTTATTTGTGATCCGAAGCACAATTGAGACATAATTGACAAGTAGTTATGTGCCATATTATCAACAGCCAAACTATATATTTATATCATCCAACAACATTTCATAATCGTGATTAACATCATCTCTAATATTTTCCAAATAATCCTGGATGTCGTTTATAAAGTCAATTTTTGCGATTGGTGGTGGCTATAAACTGCCGTGAGCCCTATATTAATCCCATTAACAGTACATAATATTCTACTTAAAAATTGAATTTGGCAACTTAGTATATTTAAAATTAACATTTACATTATTTATTTATTAAGCATTTCTGTCTAACAGGAAATCCCTTTATAAGGCAATAATGTACAAATATAAGTGAAAAATACAAATTAGTGAATAGGTAACAATATTTAACACAATGTGTTAGTTCATAGTTATAATAAATTGTATAATACAAATTCAAATCACAAATTATATAAAAATAAGTTTTTTAAGTTGATACGAGAACTGACTTAATGACATATCAAAAATATCGGGGTTGTATTGCTGTACTGGGCACACATTTTATATATGGGTTCTCTTAGCATTAGATTATTTGATGCTGATGGTAGGTAGAATAAGGTCCTGGATCTTGCAGCAATAGGTGAAAAACGGAAAAATAAACAACTCCGCAGATGATCGGAGTCTACCAAACCCCTAACTAGTTTAAATAAAAATAATAAACAGACATAATTTCGCCTTTGGGCAAGTGACGGAAATCCAAATCTACCAAGCAACAATGTATGATCGATACCACGAGCAGGGTAAGTACTATCCGTTTTAAAAGCGAGATATTTCAAAAACCGTTAATCTATTCTTGATAGAAAGGGCTCCATATTAACGATGCGTATTCCAGCTTGGACCGTACATACGAATGGTACAATACTCTGAGTGACTGGATATTTTCGAAAGGCTTGCACGTTCGAATCACAAATCCCAGCATCGCTATGGATGCTTCTCTTGTTTTTTGAACATGCGTATTGAAAGAGAGTCCCGGATCAAAGTACACGCCAAGGTCTCTAAAGCTCTCAACTCGTTCCAAGACTGACGAAATTATACGATCAAATAGAATGGGATTCTTTTTCAAAGAGAAAGTCATGATTTTGCATTTGTCGACGTTAAGGGGGAGCATGTTATCCGTGCACCGAATCAAGGCTGCCAAGGTCTTTCTGGTGCCTCAACAGTCCTCCAGAGAGTGGATGGTTGAGAAAAGTTTAAGGTCATCAGCAAAGAGAAGGACGTTGCTGTTAAATATCTCAGTTATGTCATTAATAAACAACGAAAATAGTAAGGGGGGCTAGGTTGCTACCCTGCGGAGCTCCACTGGTAGCCTCGAAAGATAAGGATCTATGTCCTCTATGCTCAACATAAAGCTGGCGGTTTGAAAGATACGAGGAGATAAAATTGCATAGTTTTTGTTCGAATCCAAAAGCAGCCAGCTTCCTCAAGAGTATCTAGTGATCAAGTCGATCAAAGGCCTTTGAGTACATACATCGCCATTACAAAGACCTTTGCGGACACACTAAGTAGACATATGGGTCTGTAGTTGTCGACCAAATCCACCCTGCCCTTTTTAAATATTGGACAGATTTTCGCGGTTTTCTAGGAGTCCGGAAACCTATCCATTTTTACGCATAAATTGAGGATATAAGAGATAGGCTGAAGCAGGACAAACATGCAGTCACGCGCCAAAAAGCCTGGCACGTTGTCGGGACCCTGAGTCATTTTTGGCTTGAGTTTGCAAAATGCCTTCAAAATATCAGAGTCCGAGAGCGATTTTATAGATAGATGGGCGGTTGAAAAGGGACATCCATCTTTGGTGAGTATACACTTTTGAAAAATAACGCAAATGCGTCTACAACCCCCCGAGACCCACTGCATTCAACACCGTTCAGGTAGACGAAGTTTGGAATGCTTTGTTGGCTCCGTCTGGACCGAGAAAAAGACCAAAACTGGGAAGGGTCTGAGCCAATGCTCGCCTCGCAACGGACAGTGTAATCGCCATAATCAGCATCAATATCTCGCTTTATTTTAGCTCTAAGAGTACGAAACTGATTTAGTAGTTCGGAGAATTGGATTTTTTAAGTTTTTTTACGAATTCGTGCCTTAGATTTAATGGTTTTTATGGTAGCGGAGCTATACCAAACTAGATACTCTCTACTATGGTTAATAGTTTGGGGAACACATTTATCAAGAATCGAATACAATGTTTGGTAAAAATAGTTGCAGGCGCCCTCAGGCGAAGCATAATCTTCCAGAGGAGACCAGTCAGCACCCGACAATAGATTATATAATTTATGAAAGCTTTGCGATAGTTGTAACATGTTTGTGTGTTTTTGGCTTTAATAGGTGTCAATTTATTTATTGATATGTTTAAGTCTATGCCGAGCGCAGGATGATGGCCGTCCTCGGGAACAAAAGGCATAGGATTTCGCGCAGCCTGACATGGAACATTCGCAAAGAGTAAGTCGAGAGTTCGACCATTGAGATTAAGAACATAATTATATTGGACTAGATTATAGAAGTTAGCAAAGTCTAGAGCGATCTGAACCTTAGCATCATTAAAGCTGTTTTCCACATTGAAATTTTTTAGGTTGAGATACCCCATAATTACTAGATAACTATCCAAAAAAATAGGAAATGATGAAAAAAGACTGATATTCATATGCCGCGAGATTGGGGGGAATATATATATATATATGACTAGCACATATAGTGACTTAAATTTAGCAACAATCTTACTGCCAACTATATCAACCATAGGGTTTTGATCTTGGATGCCTGATACGTCAAGTTGACTCGCCTCAAACTCCATGGAAACAGCCAACAGCACACCACCTCCTCGGGAGACGTTAATTTCCCGAAATTTGCGGTCGCTTCGGAAAACCATGTAGTAGTCGTGAAATAATTCCGCATTTAGAACATCTTCGTGGAGCCATGATTCAGTTATTGCTACAATCTGGTACTCATGTGAACTTGCTGATTACTAAGAATCCGTGGGTTTTTGTGTTGAGTTCTCTTGCGTTTTGATAGTAAGATATTGTGTTGTTGCTGGAGGTAGATGATGATTTTATGTTCATGTCAGACAGGTTTATGCGTTTAAATTAAGTGATACGATTTTGGGAACACCACGAATATATTTTGTACCCAAGTTATGCTCTCCAGAATCCGTCTTTATTTGAAGCTCGGTTTTTAGAGCTTTATACTCCTTTACTGGGGTGGGGGTTCTGTCATTGCTGAATGATAGATTAGAGAAAACCTGATTTTGTCTAATTGCTCTCGAGTGCCGAATTATCTTCGACACATCAGATGGAGAAGACATAATAACTTTAATGGGGCGGGCACTGTTAGGTATGGCTTTCCCCACTCGAAAAAATTTCAATGTTGAAATATCCAGGTCTGGAACCGCAGAGTGTATTATTTCTCCTATAATACGCTTGTCGGAGGATCGCTGTTCTTCCCCTGCAATGGTGAATTTAGTTTACGATAATCCGAACACCATCAGGTTAGACTGGCGAGATTGACGGTCACTTAGTTCGGAGATATAATCAAGCCTTTCAGGCGATTGATTGGAATTATTCTTGGTAATGAAATCATTGATTTGCATTTTCAACGCCAACACTTCAGACTAGAGCTCCTCATTTATCTTCCTTTGATTTTCATACCTCGCCTGAAAATCGGTGCTCCTCTGTTCCATGGACAAGAGCTTCATCATAACATCCTTCAATGTAGGATCATCGTTATTCGGCGGAGGCGAGCCTACGGGGGAATCAACGATACCCGCGATACACCCTTGGCAAAACCATCTACACCCCTGTGTGGATTTAAGTTCCTTGTTATAGTAATTCAAAACGGCAATTGACATCTCAATACATTTGGCATGAAACCAGTGCGCGCACTTCTGACATAGAATTCCATAAGAGCCCTTCTTAACTATCGAATGACATGGTTCGCAAATGTCTGACATTGTAGATTTAGTAAGTGCCAAAAATATTTGGAGTATATAGTCTATTTCGCCCGGACTATAACAAAATGAACTGTTCGGCAATTCACGGGCCGACAAAAAAAAATCCGGTGTAAGTTCACGAGAGCCGGGGATACATGATATCGCAAATATCAACGTTTTTATCGTCCATTGTGTTTGGTGTAAACAATGTGTTGTTTACAGCAAAACCTGTGTTCGCAAAAGTCTTTCTCGTTTTAAAGTCATTAAATAACGATTATTACACAAGAGGGAAGCACACAGAAGCAAAGCGCCACCGATAACACAACGTACGAAGAAACAACAATTTTTGATGCCTTGAAAAAGTAAAAAAAAAAAAACGAAAAAGCCAGGAGCTAATCCTGCAAGCGTGTATCAATCTCAACGAAATATAAGAATTATCTTTGACCAAAACTATGACACCATCATTATTGTTATAGTCGCCATAATTATTATAAAACAGTTGATAGTTTGGTAGATTGCATTGCCCCGGTGAGGATATTTGAAAAGGTTCAGTTAAAACTATAATGTCAACATAAGTCAATTTAAAACCATCCAGAAATAATAGTAAATTGTCAATATTTTTTACCATACTTCTAATGTTTAGATGCACAACACTAAGCTTCAAGTCGTCGACATTAATTTTGGTTTTCAGTGAGTCACTATCCACTAACTCAGTTTTCTGTAGATTTTCCCTTTGCATGACTTCAAAAAGTTCATCTTGTTCGAGTAAAACCATTATGGCACCCCATAATCAGTTCTACTTTTTAGAAGGTCTAGATGATATTTTGTGGATGGACACTCCATGACGCGTGATTTGTATCATAATTAAGTTTAAATTTGTCGTTTGCATTAACACAGTTTTTACACTTTTTAAATTGTTTTTGGCATTCACTGGTCTCATGATTGCCGGCACAATTACCACAGACCTGATTGTTCTTGCATTCACTACTCTTGTGGTTAAATTCCTGACAGTTTGAAGTATCTGTACACAGTCAAGTTGTCATAAACATTGTATCGTTCCCAATCAACAAATACTTTTCCTTGATTAACTACTTTCCAGTAGAGCTTTGGTTAACATTCATAAAATATCGTAGATGTGTTTTTGTTTTTTATCCCTTTAACATAGGTTACCTTTATATAGTCAGTGTCTTCTATCCAATGATTTGTTGTCGTATAATGTTTTCTAGTTCTTGAACTGTTTGGTGACCCCTATAGCCAACGATCTTCATTCTAGGCAAACTTAACTTAGGAACTTCAATGCTGTAACTTCTACCAATAGAATGTTGTGCGGCCTCTTTCAATGTCTTTTTTTCCATCACATTTAATTACTATACCACCTTGTTTGGTTTCACGAACATTTTTAATTCCGATTTTTAATTGACTTGGTTTAATCTTTTCTTTCACATCAATCTTGTTTTCTCAGAGGTTTGGGTTTGTTTAGGCTTTATTATTAAGGATGGTGATTGCGTTTTTCCTTTCGACTCATATTTCTTGCTATTCTGAAAATGATTTAAATTTATTAACTGAGAACCAGGCCCCATTTTCCATCAGTTTTTTTGCAATCGTCACACAGCAAGACTGGGACTCTCTTCTGTAGTGGCATACATTTTATCTCTGAACCGGATAGGGAAGCACAACCCTTATGTATTTTCTGCACACATAGATCGCATTTGTACCGTTGATCATCATTTACACATTTTGTACAATTTCCAAAGTTTTCGTTTCCATCCATTTTAGTTGTTAACTTCTAAATGTTCGAACTCGTTTGTTAAAATTGTTTGTGGCGAGATCACAAAAAATATTTGCTTGGAATGCACACCACTATTGTTTGTCTTTTAAATTCAATTTACTTATTCACCTTTGTTTAGAAGTGGTTTTTCTTTGCGGCAATCACTCTAAATATTCACTTTCACTTAGTGCCAAAAATACGAAATTTTACGTGTTTAAAAACCCGCTGAAACAACTGATCGCTCAGGAGCAAAGTAAACGCGACGTGTTGATAAGAATATCATATACATATATTACTATATATTGTTATTGTAAAATGGATTTTCCGTTGAAATAAATAAATAAAAATATATCCGGGTATACAAAACCATTCAGACACGTTTTAGCTGCTTTGTTAACTGGCAACCATAATTAATTTAAAAAAAAACAATTTTTTGAAAAATACACAATATATTTCTACACAAAAAGACCTGTACACGTTTTCTTTTTTTAAGTAAACCAAATTACATAAATACACTAAACAAATTATAGAAAAAATATATAGAATTTACAAATTCTTGTACGGAATGTAAATGCTACAATATATCTCACCAAGCAAGAATTAATAACCAATATATATATGGTTAGTATGATACAATCACCTTATGGATGTAACGAAAAATAAAACGATGATCAAAACAAATAGCCTATTGGACAAATAGTTTTAATGTACAATAAATCTATGTTCTATTTATTATACAGGATCGCCCCCGAAAACCACCCCTTGAAAATATTGCAAATGTTATGAGAATATCATGGACAGATACAAACGTTTTTGTGATTGGGTCACCCTATACTTATTATATGAAGCATTAAAAAACTCCTATTCTTAATTTTTAATTATTTCTTTACCAGTCTTTTTTCAAGATATTAGTAAATTAGAAGAAATATTTCATTAAGTAAATGCGAACCTTTTCACCTTAAAAAAAATCTATGAAATATTTAAAGTTAAGTTAGTCATAGTTTTTTCGGATAAGGCATTATCAAAATGATAACGATTTAAGAATAATAAGTTTAATGTGTAAAAAAATCCTTGAAGGTATAATCCAATAACGACGTTTGTAATCTAGGTTTATTTACAATTTACAGCAGCAAAATTTAAATATATTTAATATTGTAAATATCTAATTACTATTATTTACTTAATTTTTTCATTCGCCAGTAATAAAACTTTCTTAACAAACAGGGCATTCTAGAAACTTCTCTTAATTCATTAAATTATTCTAAACCATCCTTAAAATTGTCTCTTTTTGACATTAACAAAACCAATATCCCAATTCCCTTTTCAATATTTTAGTTTGTTCCTAATTTTTCTTTAATATGCTTGTCGGCCAGGCAAATTTAAAAAATGCCTACTTGCGTAGTAGACTGTCGTAATGCTAGGCAGAAAATATATTTCTAAAGTATAGATATGTATATTTTTGTCTCCTTAAAAATTTATATTTTTACTGAAATAAATCAATATTCAATAAGGCCAGTTGTAAAAGTGCAGATTCGTTTAAATTGCTTTACGTCCTCCGGCAGTGTTGCCAGATTGTGTAACAAAGCGGCTTTAAATAGGAAAGGCACTGAAGGCAGTCGTTTGTAGCAGAAACAAATTTTGACAATTAGTTTTTTTCCCATTGATAAACCAATGGAATTCATTTCAGTTTTCGTGGGTGGAACTTCTAGTGAAATTTAAAAGTGCCAATTTACCTTCTGTAAAACTTTAGAAAATATATAAGCTGACTAGCCCTGTGCAGCTTCGATATCCCAAATTTATATTCATTGATAAAGTTATGAACTTGTTTTTGTGTTTGGCAAGTTGACTGAGACGAGTGATACAAACTATATATTATATAGGTACGGATACAAACTATATATTATATAGGTACGTACTGACTGTTTACAAACAACTCCACTTTCCAGTTGCATTTTAAAAGCTTTAAAAACTCGTAAACTGCTCATTATTGAACAAATTTTTAAGAGGATTTTTTGAACTTCAAAGATAATCTTTGGGAATTGAATTTCCTAAGTATTTCTGGATATATTGGAAGCTGATTATCATGGGTATAAAGTATTTTTGAGCGACTGGGAAGCACATAGCTCGAGAACATAGTTTTCAAGACCAATTTTTTGATATGGCGCAAAAATTCTGTTTACTTTTTTAGTTGAGTAGTTTACTGAAAAATTTATCTATCTGGGATCGAAAGTCATTTTACTTCTATGTTAAGGGACTTTGTTAACAGTCAGTACAAGATTTTTAAGCATTTTCTGAAGAAGATCAGGAATAGTCAGTCACTAAAATTATTAAACTATATCACAAAAGTCATATCTCTTGAGGCAAGGTAACAGTGATATTTGTCAGTAATGCTAAAGGTATGACACACTACATTCAACTAGAAATATCAAATCACTTGTATTTACGGATACTAGAACTTTTTCAATTTGAAACCTTGCAAATCTGATCCAAATATATTAAGGCTTGGTTTTGATTGAAACTCGACGATCGATTTGCGAGCACTAGGATCGAAAACTATTTTCAAAAAGACCTACTAAATTAATAAATATTTCCTAACAGTAAAATTGGTAACATTAAATATATTACTATGAAAGAGATAAGAGCTTCAATATTCACTATTAAATGTCAAAAGGAGTAGTTAAAGAAATTATTGTACTGCCAAATAAAAATAAATTATGTTCAGTTCATCCACTCCGCTTTTGCATTGCGGCGTTTTATATGAATACCATTTTGAGAAGTTGATAGATAGACAGTTATATAGCCAATATATTCCAAAATGGTCAATGAATAAGTACATATATTACTTATTCTATTTTTTCTTTTAGACACAGAATCTTAACGGTAATATTTGCAAACAATCCGAAAATATACATAGTTTTAACTTTCTTTATATAGAAAAGAGAGCAAATGTAATGAATGAACTGATTCAAAATTTTCCTACAAACAAAAAATAATACTTTTGACGCTATTTCGGACTTAACATACTGTCAAGTATCAATCGTTGACCTGCCTCAGAGAGTGGTAACCCTGTTGAGACGAAGACGGTTGCAGGAGGGGCGACGTGACAGATGATTCGACTGGTCCCTCCAGAGAGCGGCCGGTGAGCTCCGCATGCGCCGAAGCGGCCACGATTCTCTTCCTCTGCGTCATCATGCCTGAGCGAAAGAATTTTTAATATTACCACTTTATTTCTGGTTCTTAAGTTTATTTTATCAAAATTCTCTACTTAAGCTTTTTCGTTAATTGCTTTATCTGGTAATATAACATTTATACCGGGTGGTGCATCGTGATTGGAAACATAGGAAATCCCATGTAAATTTTAAACTGCCCAAATATTTGCTCTCCTGGTGACTTTAGAGCAAAGTTGTAAGGAGGCTTTTTCAAGGTATCTGTATGGTAAATACACATGCAAAATTTGAACGATTTTGGACAAGCAGATCTTAACTTATTTAAATAAAATTGCAGCTAATTTTTCATTAAAATTCAACAGGTAATACTGTAAAGACCAGAATTATAAACTTGTCAACCTATGATTTGTCAATGTCAAATGTAATTTGCAAACGGTAGATTTTTGCACTGGACTTAACTAATATTTTCGAGTAAAACTAACATTATTTTCAAAACGGATTATTTTACTTACAAATAAACCTATTAAATCGTATAAAAATCATCAAGAATTGGTACAAGGGGAAGAAAATATAATTGTTTATAAAAATTTACAGTTAAACTTAATAATTTTATTTTAAGAAAATTTCACAATCGTTTGGAATATTGCTAATTCTCAATTAAATGTTCAAATAATCCGCCATTTGCTGCTAAACAATATCCTAAACGATCGTAAAATTCTCTACGAACATTAGCGAGTGGGTACTGGGTAATTCTTTCAGACTGCAATAAAACTGAAATTTTTTGCTTTTCTAAATTTTCAAACCTAACACTTTTATAAAGAACATCTTTTAGATGCCCCCAGAGGAAGAAGTCGTTTGGTGAGAGGTCAGGAGACCTAGCCAATTAATTAATGAGTTTGGACCGACAACGTGCCCATTAAAGGCATTATTTAGATATTGACGAAGTGTGGGCCGAGCAACCATCCATTTGGAACCAAATTTCCTGATTTTCATCAACGACTTCCTCCAGTACGAGCCCAATTTGATTTTGAAGAAGACCTAAATATGTAGGACCCGTAAGATTTCCGTCAATAAAAAATGGTCCAATAATTCGATTTACAAAAATTCCTGCACAAACATTAATTTTCTGGGGGTATTGGGTTCGAGTGCATGCAAGACGGTGTTTATTTTGTAGGCTCCAGTACCGATAATTTTCTATATCGGCTCATTATTTAATGTAAACGTGCATTCGTCTGAGAAGCAAATATTTTGTAAAAAATATCTGTTGTTAGCTCGCTCCATCATTTCAAAACAAAAAACTGATCTTCGCTCTTCATCCCCTTCTAGCTATTCTTGATGGTTCTGATACTTATATGAATGGTATTTATGCTTTTTCAAAGTTCGCAGTATTGTGGTGTGATGTTTTTCTACCTCTTGCCCCGCTTGCCAGAGACTTTTAGTGCTGATATTTTAATTTTCTTCGACGTGAAGTAAAATATTAAGATCTCTATCATCGTTTTCTTCAGCTCTCTCATGATTCTGTGCTGTGCATTTGCAGTTGTTTATTACAGTGCCTTTCGCCTCAAACTTAGTAATAACTTTTTATATTGCCGACTTTGTAGGAATGGGCCTATCAGCGAAATGAACGGAAAACATATCAGATACAAAACTACTTAAGCTATTCCCCGCATAGTACTTACCATTTTATCATAGTGACTTTTTCTTCTATTGTGTAATTCATAATAATAATTATAATACATTACTAGTAAAAAAAATCTAAAATCTAATACTTTCAAATTACTTTTGAAAGTGACAAATCATAGGTTGACAAGTTTAGTTAATCCTGTTGAATTTGAAAAAAAAATTAGCTGCAATTTTATTTAAATAAGTTAAATTCGGCTTGTCCAAAATTTCGCATCTGTATTTATCATACAGAGACCTTGAAAAAGTCTCCTTACAACTTTGCTCTCAAGTCAACAGGGGAGCAAATATTTGGACACTTTAAAATTTGCATGGGATTTCCTATGTTTCCAACCATGATACACCACCCGGTATGATTAATCATTAACAAACGCTTCACTAAGTTAGGATAGCAATTAACCTAGTCTGATCCTATAGAAGCCACACAGCTACACCGTTAAAGCCGGAAGGTTATTAGTTTTGCAGCCCTTTGAATTATACTAACAAGAATTTAATAGATTTCTATCTCTCAAGAAAACCTAAAATAATGAAGTCAAAATTCCGAAATTATGAAGAACTCTAAACTCTAGATGAAGCTTCTGTAAAAAAAGCTTAAAAGCCTAATTTTTGTACGCATTGAATCCTAACTGTCAACTGCACTAGTCCTTCGATTATTTCAACTTCATAGTCTTGTAAAAATTACCCCAATTCCTTCTCTGCTTCAGTTATTTGGCCCAACTCGGCTCTTCGAGATTTTAGCAATTTTGTTCTATTTGTGTTCAAATTGTTTACTAAGTTGTTTAGTTGCTGGCTATTTTTGCATCTTTTTTTTTTCATATTGTAAATCGGGAAACTTGCAACTCGCTACACAACTTGAACTTGTTCTTCAATTAGACTTATTATAATGCTTGATTTGCTCAGAGCCAATTATCCGCCGATATGTAGACTGCCAGCTGTCTCTTCAAGGGGTTTAACTGATGATTAATTCGTTTAATTGTCTAACCCAAACTAGCCAGCATACTTTTGCCGCTCTTACGTTTTACTCTTGCCAATAACTGATGATACTGATATTACCAATCAGCATTTGTATTAATAAAATGTAGTTGCCTCTTAAGTCATTGGCGGATGCCGACAGCTCGCGAAACACATTCTCGACTTGTCGGGAGGCATCGGATGTTTTCGTTAGATTTGCAAGAATCACTGTGAGTGAAATCTGAGATTATAGTATGATATGATAAATGGTTTCTGGTGACTTGATTTTCCCTTAGTACTTTAACATATCTGGTCCGATCCCTTCGTCACTAATACATACCTACTTTTTTTTTTATGGTAGTAGCACACACACTAAAGGGAGATCCTATGGCGCTCGTCGAGCGCTGTGTGTGCGAACATGTTGGTTGACACGGTTTTTGAATAGTTGTAGGTTGTAATTAGGGGGATAACAGATGTCCTGGGAGTGAGTTTCACAGTGATGCAGTACGCCAGACAAAGGACTTCTTGGTATTTCCAGTTGTACGACGAACTGGTGCGCTTTTGCCGTCTGTCGTGACTGACTGACAGGCGTTGCCAGGGGCGGGATGAGGCGGGCCAAATCCTGGTAACATCTGCCGTGAAAGTATCTGTAAAACAGGAACATCTTGACCACATGCCTGCTGTGTTCCAGATTATGGGTCAACTCCGGGTCGCCGACGAGACGCACAGCTCTCTTCTGACTGGAATTCAGCAATCTTAGGGTGTGCTTTGGTGCGGTACCCCAGATGTGTGAGCAATATTCCAAGCACGGTCTTATTTGCGCTTTGTAGAACAAGATCAACTGCTGCGGTGTTACAGTTTTTTGTTGCGACATAGCGCACCAAACTTCTGGGAGGCTGATTTTGCGATGTTAGCAACGTGGTCACCTCAGGACGAATTGCTGTTGACTGAGACACACAGTAGTGCGATTGACGAAGGTGAAAGAATGGTCGATCCTGTTATAACGATGTCAGAGCCCGCCGTATTGGCCCTCTTGGTAAACGTGGCTGCTTTGGTCTTTGCTGCACCAAATTAATGTTGGCCCAAGTTTCAACTTCTCCAGGTTTTGTTTAATTGCTGTAATCTGCTCCTGCCTGCGGTGATAAGTCTCAGTCGCTGGTAAAGGTTTTTCTGATCTAAATTGGGAGACAAGGGTACTGTCATCTGCAAAACCGTAAACAGGATTATTCGTTTCGGTCAGCAGGTCATTAATATAGATGAGGAACAGAGTTGATGATTGCGCCCTGAGGCACGCCGATGTTATTGGTGTATGTGTCTGGATGTGTCCATCAATTGCAACGTGCAGAGATCGGTTCTTAAGGAAACTGACAAGCCAGCTGCAGAGAGAGATTGGCAGTCCAAAGGAGCAGTCCGTCATGCCAAACTCTGTCAATGCCTTCGAAATATCCAACGCAATCGCTCGAGACTCCGTTGTTCTCAATTGCCTCCATATATGAGTCGATCTCTCTTTGCGTAAGTCGTATTGATTATCGCTGATTATTCTGTTGTTCTCGAGGTACTTGAGTAGTTGCTGATTGACTACACGTTCCATGACTTTGGAGATTATTGGAAGCAAGGCAATTGGGCGATAGTTTGAGGGCGTGGTTTTATTGCCTTTTTTTGGCGCAGTTCTTTAACACGATGGCAGATATTCCGTCCGCTCCTGAAGCCTTGTGCCTATCCAGTTTTTTTAAAGATTTTACGAATATCACGGTGATGAAACTTGACTTCTGCCATGGCAGTTCGATATAGTGGGGAGAGCCTTGCCTTGGGGACGTCTAAAGTAGAGTGCGATGAAAACATTTTGGCGAGCATGTTTGCTTTTTCCTTGACTGTAGTCGCCGTGACGCCACGTTCGTCTGTCAAAGGTGGGACAGACGTTTTTGTAAAGTTATTACTTACTGCCTTTGCTACCGACCAGAAATTCCTGGAGCTACTGGGCATTGCAAAAGTTTATTCCTGATCCTTTGATTGTGTTTGTCCTTAGTTTCATCGATCACACGTTTGCATTCGTTTTCTGGTATCTATATCAACTTGTATTGGGTGTATTATATAAGTGTCCTGGAGCGTAGCATTTTAATTTTGACAAGTCCACAGTTAACAAGTCATCATCTTCTCCATGGGATTTTTTTCAGATTACTAGAAACTTACTTTCATTTATCCAGTTTTAAAAGCGGTTATGCTAAGAAATGCATACCTTTTCAAAGACTCTTAACCTATCAATTGTTTGATAATGAATCCTGAGTCAGTTTTTGATCTGTTTCATAGATATACTTACTCTTTGTCATAGTTGATCGGAATAAAATTATACCGCTGAATTAAACATCGGTCATAAATTTGAAAGTTTCCTCCAAATTTAACCAACGATGATGAATATTTCTCATGAGCTAAACACATCATTAATTAAACTTCTAGTGCAAATATTTTAATATTAGCCTATAGATAAGTACTTTCTTAATTTACTATTGTATCTGCATTTGAATATGTTCTTAGACTAATTATGATTTTTGAAATTATTGACGAAACACATTTCACCTTTTGTGATATTTTCGTGAATAAAGGAATTTGAATATGAATAAGCGCTGGACATAAACATGATTACAACCCAAGTAATATCACTACTCATTAGTCGCATTCATATTAAAAAGCATGCCTGTATTTTATGTTCAAATTAAGCAACTAAAGCAAGCCGATAAATCGATTAAAATGACACAAATGCAATAGAACACTAAACAGTAGTATTATATGTGGTACAATTTATAAAGTGTTTTAAATAAGGGAAAATAAAAAATGTGTTTATTGTCTTACGGGTTACACATTGTAGTGAATTAAAACGGGTTTTCTTGCCTAAGCATCTTCGACTCCTTTTTGTTAAACCTTGACTTCAAGGCCAAAGTACGTACTTTGTAAATAATATAAAAAAATACTGTAGGTTCTTTTTAAATGTCAAGAGTGCTTGATATTCTATTCGTCGATGATAACATTTGATCTAATCAAATTATAGTCCTGGAGCCCGTGTACAAAGGGCAACGGTAATCGGGTAGTTTCTTCATATTTTTATTCGATTTTACCCACATTGTGCAGATACGTTTGGGGTGTCAGCTGGCTAGGTGGCGGTACCCCCACCAGCTAAGGGGTTGCAAACACAGGAAAAAAATTGTGACGGGAATCAGTCCCGGTTAGCACGAAACTGTTCTGAACGAAAAATTATGTTCAATAATGAACATTGAACAGTGTCAGCTAGCCGTGGGCTGGCGGGGTATTCTCAGCTAGGGGTGCGAATGACTCCGAAAATGCAAATTTTCAAAACGATGTCGGGCAACTTTAAATTTGGGTGGCTACTAATATTTTATATATGATTCACGAAAAAAAGTGTCAGCTGCTCGTATGTCGAAGAAAAAGTTGTCAGCTGGAGTCACAAAAGGTTCCGCGCGTAGCTGGCGCGCACGACCTTTAATGCATCAGCTGATAATTTTTCCCCTAATATACGAGCAGCTGATACATTTTTTCGTAAATATTACATTAAATAAGTATCCAACTAAATTAGAAGTTTCCCGAAATCTTGATGATTTGATCATGAAAAACATGCAGGGTGCAATTTCGACTTAACAATTTGAGTTCTACATAATCAGAAATTCATTTAACTATCAATAGATTAAGTACTGCTTAATTAGAATGCATTATATACTGTACTACATAAATTAATAGTAAACAATTTACTATACAAAATCGTCTTATTTATTATTAAAAAACTGTTAAGTCATCTTAACATGTCGATATTTAGTCTCAATCTTCGTCATTATCAGAGTCTTCAATCTCATGTTCGAATGGTAAAATATCGTCATCAAGTGACATGACAAATTCAAATAATTTAAATGAATACGTTTAGTATTGTCGGCGTCTTGAGTGATCATTTTTTACAGCCGGAGGTAATTGGTCGCCATGAAACCATTTGCAGGTGTATTTACCTTCCTCCAGCTGCCATCCATGATCCAGTGGACAGAACTTGCTTGTGCGCATTACTCCAAATCCTCGATATGTAGATGGTCCTCAATAATTGCTGCTTTGATTCAGAGTATGATGATGGCAAGAAAGATGCGTCGAAGTTCTTATCAGGCAATGTAAATTCGTTGTCATCTTTTCCTAGTTTATATACTTTCATGAAGGTCGCCACACGTGCATCATTAACTTTTTTATTGTCGTAAAGCTATGCGTGGTACATACAAATTCAGATTTTATTGCAGTATTTATTGCTATCTGCGACTTATTGAAAGGAAACTTTGCCAATGCTATGCCAGCCATCGAAAAATTTGTGTGTACCATGTATGGCTTTACGACAATAAAAAAAAGTTAATGATGCACGTGTAGCGACCTTCATGAAAGTATATAAACTAGGAAAAAATGACAACGAATTTACATTGCCTGATATGAACTTCGATGCATCCCTCTTGCCACCATCATACTCTGAATTAAAACAGCAATTATTGAGGACTATCTACATATCGAGGATTTGGACTAACGCGCACAAGGAAGTTCCGTCCACATTGGACCCACTAGATTATGCATGACAGCTGGAGGAAGGTAAATACACCTGCAAATGGTTTGATGGCGACCTTACTCCCGACTGTGAAAAAGATCACTCAAGACGCCGACAATACTAAAGGTATTTATTTAAATTATTCAAATTTGTCATGTCATAAAAAAAATATTAATATTTTTTATACATTCAATTACTTATTTTTCCAAATAACGATCTGTTACCCATCGAACATGAGATTGAAGACTCTGATGATGACGAAGAAGATGTTGATGACGAAGATTGAGACTAAATACCGACATGTTAAGATGATTTATTATTTTTTAAATAATAAATAATATACGATTTTGTATAGTAAAATTGCTTACCATTAATTTATGTAGTACAGTATATAATGAATTCTAATTAAGCAGTACTTAAATAGTTATCCATTGATAGTTAAATGAATTTCTGATTATGTAGAACTGAAATTGTTAAGTCGAGATTGCCCCCTGCAAGTTTTTCATGATTAAATCAACAAGAATGATTTCGGGAAACTTGTAATTTAATTGGATACTAATATTTAATGTAATATTTACGAAAAAAATTATCAGTTGCTCGTATGTTGGTGGAAAAATTGTCAGCTGATGCATTTAAGGTCGTGCGCGCCAGCTAACAGCGCGTCTACGCCCGGCACGATTGGTGACCCCAGCGTCCCCAGCTGACAACTTTCCCACCGACATGCCAGCAGCTGACACTTTTTTTCGTGAATCATATATAAAATATTAGTAGCCATCCAAATTTCAAGTTGCCCTACATCGGTTTGAAAGTTCGCATTTTCGGACTCATTCACACCCCTAGCTGACAAGTACCCCACCACCCCCCGGCTAGCTGGCAATGTTCAATGTTCATTATTGAACATAATTTTCCGTTCATAAAAGTTTCGTGCTGCCCGGGACTGATTCCCGCCACGATTTTTTCATTTGTTTGCAACCCCTTAGCAACTATCCCCACCGCCACCTAGCCAGCTGACACCCCAAACGTATCTGCACAATGTGGGTACAATCGAATGACAATATAAAGAAACTACCCGAAATCGTTACAATTTTTGTACACGGGCTCCAAGACTATTACTCCCAATCTGGAAAATTTGAATTAACAGACACCTGAACCGGAAAATTACATCGTTAAACCAGAGGTTATCAGCAATCTATAGAGCATTCAAAAGCTTGTCAATGTACGAAAATGTCCTAAACTATCGCCCTGTGTAGACTATATTCAAAATATTATTTTATAACACTTTAGAATTGCATAATTACTAATATCGCAACTAAATATTGCTTCTTTTAGGAAAATCAAACGATAAAACTAATAATAATGGCGAAGAAAGAACTAACTACAAAGCGATACCAAAAAGGAAGAAAGACAAAAAATCCTTACTCTGCCGAAATTTGTTTCCTGGTAATGCTGCCCGTTTAAATTCCTGTGCTTGGCCAATTTTTCCTTATTCATCGGACTTCCTGCGTTCAAAAGATTTCATGGGTCAAAAGAAAAAGAAGTTAAGTAACAAACATCAAAAACAAAAAAAAACTGTACAGTTCAGAGCTTACAATACGCATCGTATAGGAAACCTAGATAACTTTCAATAGCAATATTCTATATTATAATATAAAACTTATAAATGCAGCAATGTATTTTATAATGCATAAAACATTTAACTCACTTTGCGTAGTTCAGTTAACCAGTTGCTTCTCTCGGTTGGTTAGTGTTTATCTTTTTTAGTAATCCTGTTCCAATTTAATTTTAAGAAAATCTTTACATTATATTTGAATTTTCATATTTATTAATGATTATCATAGCCTTAATCTGTATTATATTTATCCATAGGTAATGACTGATATGCATTTGATTTCCAGCGTCGATAGGTCGTGGGATTGTGAGTATAGGTCAGCTATAGAAATGTCGAACTGTTGGGTTGGTTGAATTGCCAGTCGAGGTCAATCATAAGTTGCCTTTATACAACCGGGCCTTAGATTTGATTGCACACGACCAGTTTAAAAAGTCGACTAAGTTGAAAATTCCCAAATAAAATGGAATTGTTTTCAAAAGTGCAAATTGAAAGTAAAGTTTAACTAAACCACTCTTTTGATTAGGTCAATTGTGCTCAGCGTAAGCTCGTTTTGTACAAGCGAGCCCTGCTCACATTTTTGCAAAAGCAGACAGACAGGTCAATAAACTTAGAGTATCAAAACTGAAAGGTGGAAAACAGTTCAAGTTCATAGCATCACTTGACGCTGACATACACCCTAGCCCTTGTTAAATTTATTCGTAGATCAGCTTTTTATGTGGGATATAATTGAATATTGTATTTCATAGTTTGGGTTAGTTTTTGAACATTCTGTTAGAATTTTTGTTTAATTTTTCGTAATATATTGGTAACAAGTATCATTCACCATACAACATGCGAACCAATAATGCCCAAACTATCAACTTTCTGCTAATTTTGTTAAATAGGAGCATGTTCACCACCTAAAAAATGTCTTCAAATACAATTTTTTTTCATGCACGTTTAATTTGCCATTGAACGTTGTAGAAACGAATAATTCTTAATATATTAAAAATACATATTATTTGTCAAGCTAGGTTTCCTTCTCAAATGCAGAGTAAAATTATTTTGCCTATTCTATTATGTGTTTGTTAATGCCACTCATTCATGTAGCCTAAGCCTTCAAAATTGCATTTAGTTTCGTAATACATTATTTATGTAACATATTGGGCTTATAATACCGAGTTCAGCAATACTATTACCTATGAGTAGCATTAACAATACCCATCGGTCTATATTTATTGTTTAGATAATTTGTGGAAAAATAGTTTCAACTAAACCATGACACATGTTCCTATGGTACCTCAAAACAATATCTTCAAAAATGTTTTGGATTTTGAAAATCTATCGATGGCAACAAAACGGTACAATAGAGTTCGGATTATTAAAAATTATCCAAACAACAATCATAGTCTGTGAATTTTATATTCTTACGTTATTTGATTGACAACGTTTACAATATGTTTCATGATTGCCTAACTATGATTTGTAAAAGGGTTAGTAACATTTAAATACGTGTAAAATGTTAGCAAGCAATTTGTCACCACAATACATGCATACAGCCTGAGCAAGACGAATTTAACTGTTTTTATGAAATGGAAACAATACCAATATACAAAAGTGGTCTTAGTATTGAAACTTTCAGATGTTAAAATTATTATTCTTAGTTTGTTAAAGTGTAAGAAACGGCTCTTATCAGCGGCCGAAAAAGAAAATTGGAATAAATTCTCAAAAACGCACAATCAAGTTCAAAAATGTATTAACCGCTTCATACTTCAATAGCAAAATCTGTTCAGCAAGGAAGTTGTGTCTAAGATATATTGAATTTATTCCATTTTCACTATAAAGCCAATATACTTTATCTGATAAAATAAAGTGAGTAAACTTTAGAGAAATTACTAGTCAGAGTGCGTGTTTGTGGTGTAAATAGTGCAATAAAGCTTTTTAGACATTAAAACAATCGCCACCCTAAAATCCCATTAATCAAGACTCACCTATAAAGCTGAGCAGGACGGGCAAAAACACCAATCCGTGCGCCGCCCCATAGAGCACTATCCCCAAATACATTCTGAAGTAGAAGACTTGAAAAATCTGAGATTTCGCGAAGTACAATACAATGATCCCTCCAAACTTCGTGAGGGTGATCCCGGAGAATATCGAACTGCCCATTTTTGCCAGGGCGTCCGCGGCTCTCTCCACCCGGGTGGGTTTCACGGACATGGCAAAGCTGTGAACCAGATGGGAGCAGAACTCCACGCTGATACCCACGGCCATGACGAGGTTGACCAGCGAAACGGCGTTTAAGGTGATGTGCCACCAGTACATAAGGCCTCCCAGATTCACTAGGATCATGGTGATGGTTATCAGGACCACTATACTGGAGAAGATGTCCAATCCCATCAGCAGGAAGGTGGCCAGGAAGATTGCGAGCAGGGAGATGCCGAGGCTCTGTAAGGTGTCTGGCCACATGGTCAGGTACTGTTCGTAGAATACATAGAAGACGGAGTAGGGGAAAACGTCCACGCCAACCTAATATTAAAAAAATAATATTAATTATTTATCACAAGCTTCACTTAGAACGACTACACTTTAATGATTTAAATACTTATACCAAAGTTTTAACTTACCGTCTTAGTAAGGTTAGCAGATATAGTCCTAGCAGCTCGCATACTTTCGTAGTAGTCAGCTGAAGTCTTGAGGATGGTGTGATAGGACATGAAGTAGCTCGCGCCCACTTTCGAGAGGTGCGTTGACTGATTGGTAACGTAGTTCACGCCCTGGCCGTAGGCAGCATGCCCTGCTTTGGCGCAGGTTTCGTCCGGGTTATCCTTAAGGAAGAATGATACGTAATGCTTGAACTCGGTGGAGGTCGGCCGTTGGGTCGTACCGTTGAGAACAATGGAGCACGCCTTACAGCTACCTAGAAACAATATGGAAATCATAAAATATGTTGGATGGTGGAAGGGTTCGAAAAGAAACCGGTTTCTCTCTTTAACTGCTGAAGGCCAACTAGCTAATATTACAATTAGCAGTGACGTCATCCAAGTGGTCTATACTTTTTTGCCATAAGAAAAGCATCAAGAGGAGCCCATTAAAAGTATTAATTATTTTATCGCGCCTATTTCCGTATTTAACGTTGATTGCCACGCTGGGCGACTGGAATGTCAATTCCCATCTCGACGTCATGGATGTAATCTGTATCCGATGCTGCCAGATTGGGCGCTTTATCACAATTTGAGCTACTTCTCACTGTAGTTTGCCACAAATTATTTTTCAAAGAAACGTAAAATATTTGTCTTGGAGTACAATTAATAATATATTAGATACTTTAAATAAATATTTAAAATCCGAAAAATAAATATTATAAAAACCGAGAAGTGAAGCATAACGGAATCAACCTTTAAGAAAATAAACGTTGCTAACCAATAACCTAATTATTTTCTATAAATATTTAGTTTTATTTAAAAGCATAATTTCAATGTCATTCAACAAATGCTGTAAAAATTAAAGTCCAACTAAATATACGGTAAATAGTTTACATCCCAAATAATGTGTGAAACTAACTCTACCGACCCAGACGAGCCAAATCCTGATGGCCAGGACGAGGCAATTCTGCAAATTCGTAACAATATTTATTTTTTACCATTGGGCAACCACCAAGGCAAACGATTTAATATTTGGGCTGCCGCTAGCAGTTCCAGGATGACGAGGCGGTTCTTAAAAATCTGGCAACGCTGCCTCCTGTCAGTTGCCAGTTTGCCAACGTACTTTCGACCGGTTTCTTAATTGTTTTTCGATTTTCCATTGATTTTCTGTTTATTTCTTTATAATATCAGTACTTTAGTGTGTTTAAATTTATGTGAACAATGCCGTCAACATGCTGTGCACCAGGCTGTCGTGGAAACTACCCGAAAGGACCTAAAGTTCATGTTTTTAGCTTTCCAAAAAGTGATGTGTTGCAATAGAAATGGCTTCAAGTGCCCAATAAAAACTCTAAAGTGTGTGAGTTCATTTTTCTGCAGGTAATATAATTTGGATTAATTCGCAATAGGATCCAGTCAGGTAAAATTATTACAGTACATTTAAAATACCCTCAATTGAAGGAAAATTCCATACCAACTATTTTTCCAAACTGCCCCAATTACTTTACAGAAAATGTGTTTGTTCGTGAAAGTAAAGGCGAAAAAAATAAGGAACTTTAGGAATTACAATTGTTGCAAGCAATACAGCAAAGTAAAGAGGAGTTAGAGAGAGGAGATAGAGAGGCTAAATGTTTTCAAAATTTTGAGGAGTTTTTAAAACTATTTTCAAATTTTATTGTTAAGGAAGGGTGGTTTCCTGTAAGAGTTATAGATAAAATAACTTTATTTAAGCTTGAGTATGCTCCTGGTCCTATAATAACTTCGGCGATAAATAATAATTTAAAACATATGGCCAGTCTATTTCAGTAATAAATTTAAAATACCCATTTTTAACGGGCAGTTTGGATGAATTAGAATGTTTAATCGATGCAATTGATAATATATCAATTCCTCTTAATAATGACCTCCCCATTACTAGTGAAACTTCCAATAACGAGAGCGAGATGAATTCATATTAACCTGATTCTGACCAAGACGAGAAAACAAAAAAAAAATAAATTTGTAACAAATATTCTTTTAAACTTAAAAGGCTCCGATGCACACAACATCTAAAATATATTTCAGAACAGCTCTTTGTTGAGTACCTCAAAAGAGAGATAGCGGTATTCACCGAGCACTATTGTTTTATGTTCAGTTTTGTTAACTATAAGCCCTTATTCCTATAAATATTTGCATAATCATGCTCCTATTATTTTACCTCATCCTAACACTGTAAAATCTATTTGTAACAGATTTTTGACAGATCCTCATATTGATGAGAGGCATTTTTTTTAACATATGCTCGTAATAATTTTCAATATTTGAGTGATAAAGATAAAAATGTTATATTATTTTTTGATAAAATTCATATTGACCCCTATTTGGATTATAAGGCAGAAAACACTGTAGGAACATCAGTAAATAACAGCAATACTTCAGCATCATCTGCAATTGCATTTATGATCACAAGTCCTTGCTCAAGCCTTAAAGATGTAATTCATATATGTCCTGTAGCTAAACCTGACTGAGAAATCTTACATACTTTTATCAAGACCATAATAGGAAATTTGGAAGAACTTGACTACATAGTATTTTGTACAGTTAGTGACAATAATTCAATAAATAGCAAGGCAATGAGTAATTTTTCACCACGGAATGAACTCAGTATAGTTTTCCCCCATCCTATTGCCCGAGAAAGACCATTATTCTACCTTTTCGACACTGTTCATCTACTAAAATGTATTTTTAACAACTGGCTAAATTCTAAACCTGAGCAGGCATTTTTCTATCCCGATTTTGAGACAGGCCAAAAAAAATGTGCTTGGTTTTCAGTGGTCAAATAACTTCATGAACATGGCTCTTTTTCCATCATCTGTAGAAAGGCAAAATGTTAAATTAGCTCTCAAAATATTTAATCCTTTTATTATAGGGGCTCTGAAAGGTTTTGTTAATAATTTGTCACATTCACAAGACACAGCAGAGTTTATTAATATTATATGGACCTGGTGGAGAATAGTTAATGTTAAAACTCCTCTTAAGTGAAAACATTTCCTAGATAAATTTCAAGAAGCCTTCACCAGAGAAATACTATCAGCCTCCAACGATGATCCGAAATTTAATTTTCTGCTAAAAATGCAAAATTGGCTAGATGCTTGACATTCACCTAATTTTCCAAATAGACTGACTCGACAAACCCACACTGCATTAAGCTATGCCATTCATGGGCTACTGGAAGTGACTGAATACTCTTTAATTGAGCTTAATATGCCGTATGTCTTACTGGGCAAATTTCAAACGGATCCATTGGAAGGGCGTTCTGGAAAATATCGGCAATTAGCTGGTGGTCATTATCAGCCAGCTCTATGAGTCAGAAAAAAGGCTAAGAATTCAATCTTGATTATCATTAAAATCTAAACATTATGGAGATATTAATTTAAATAATTTTTTGAACTTCCTGAATATGAACCCCCGTCATTAGATAACTCATTAAATTCTGACTATGTTATCAATTTATTGTCCAAAATTACAATTACACAGTCTGATACAGAAGCTAAAACATCTGAAATGCCAGTAATCACTTATTTAAGTGGATATTACTGTCATATTGTTTTAAAAAAATTAAGTTGTGAATTTTGCAAAGAAAATTTAACTTTAAATGAACCTTGTTGCAGAAGATTCTTACAATTTAATTAATTCCTTAAGTCGTGGGGCTCTTTTATATCGTCGTGGATGTAGTTTCAACAGCCTATATTATATTTAAAAACTAATTAATAAGTTTGAAGACACATTTTTGATATTTACAATAAAAAGTCTATTCTTTGTGAGCTGTTGTTAAACTATCTAAATCAAAATATCCTTTGGCTCCTTTTGAAAATTGTAAAAATCACCTAAAAATTGATGTTTCAAAAATTTTTCTTACCAGCATTTCAAATACACAATAATTATTCCAAATGAAACACTTTGTATTCCATGCAAAATTTAATCCAAAAGGACTTCTTATAAAAGCATAACAGAGCGCTTTCGGCCTAAGCCATCATCAGTGTTACTTGTCATTGGACCTGAAGAACATATCAACGAAGAGTAAACAAACAACACCAACAAACAATGGTCAAATCACAATCAAAAAGTCAAAAGTCACATTTTAAAAGGCAACATAATTTTAAAAAGGACAATG
>MU182044.1:196679-264697 GCA_016904865.1 Pissodes strobi
GATAGCGACTTGAAATTTGGCATAAAGTTAGAAGTCCACAAACCCTCAAAGCCTATTGATTTTGGTTACGATCGGTTAATATACAGGGTGTGAAAACAGGACAAGTTACGGTTTTTTGCCATTTTTGTCCGTGTAAACAAGGATAATATTCTTTTTTATATATCAAATGAAAGTCTTCGGTAAGACACGTATTTTTGTTCCTTTGTTCTTTTGCTTTAATTGTTATACAGAGTGTGAAAACAGGACAAGTTACCGTTTTTTGGCATTTACAGGTCGCAATTTTGAAGATAGCGACTTGAAATTTGGCATAGAGGTAGAGGTCCACAAACCCTCTAAGCCTATTGAGTTTGGTTACGATGTGTTAATATACAGGGTGTGAAAACAGGACAAGTTAACGTTTTTTGGCATTTTTGTACGTGTAAACAAGGACCAACTTTTCTTTTTTTCGATGTCAATTTATAAGTAGAGGTGAAAGTATGTTAGCATTTTTTGTTGATAACATGGTTACCATAGCAACCAATTAATAATATGTATATAACTAATAAAAGATATAGGATGGTACTTAGGATTGTTTATGAAGCCTAATTTGATACTAAAAAATTGGTTGCCATGGTAACCAAAAAAAAGCAAAAAATCGTCATAATTCGTCAATCGTACGACTTAGAGATTTGATATTTGGTATTTAGGTAGAGATTTAAAAAAAAATTAACGATTGACGTTGACAAGTCGGTTACCATGGCTACCAATTAATAATATGTATATCACTACTAAAACATATAGTATGGTACTTAGGATTGTTTATGAAGCCTAATTTGATACTAAATAATTGGTTGCTATGGTAACCAAAAAAAGTAAAAAATCGTCATAATTCGTCAATCGTACGACTTAGAGATTGATATTTGGTGTTTAGGTAAAGATTAAAAAAAAATAACGATTGACGTTGACAAGTCGGTTACCATGGCAACCAATTAATAATATGTATATCACTAATAAAAGATATAGTATGGTACTTAGGATTATTTATGAAGCCTAATTTGATACTAAAAAATTGGTTGCTATGGTACCCAAAAAAAGTAAAAAATCGTCATAATTCGTCAATCGTACGACTTAGAGATTTGATATATGGTATTTAGGTAAAGATTAAAAAACAATTAACAATTGACGGTGACAAGTCGGTTACCATGGCAACCAAATAATAATATGTATATCATTAATAAAATATATAGTATGGTACTTAGGATTGTTTATGAAGCCTAATTTGATACTAAAAAATTGGTTGCTATGGTAACCAAAAAAAAGTAAAAAATCGTCATAATTCGTCAATCGTACGACTTAGAGATTTGATATTTGGTATTTAGGTAAAGATTAAAAAAAATTAACGATTGACCTTTACAAGGCGGTTACCATGGCAACCAGTTAGAAATTTATCACGGTAAAATTAGACTAGCGATTGGTAACACTAATTATAAGGGCTTTCTAATTATAGGCCACGGTACGGATAGCAGCGTGGCAATAACGTGTGACCGAAGGTCACACAAACGAGGCCCGAAGGGCCTCGCGCGTGCCGCAGGCACGAGTGGCCACGCCACTTGTTATACGACCCCTCATTATAAAAAGAACCGTAGTCTTCCAAATTAAATATCTATTTTTCGTTTACTACATAGGTTTCAGTTAATAAAATAAAATAATTTCAAATTGCTCCTTAATTCGTTCTAAAAAACATGAAGACTCTGAGAAATTTGTATCTATTCCGCATATATTCAAATGTAGTATTTTAAAACTGTTATTCTTAAGTTTACTATTTAAGTAATCCAACGTTTTAGAAACCCTTGGTAAAATAGTTTTTTCTTGAAAGTTTCTTATGAACGGATCCATTCTGCCAAAAATCCTTTAAAAATTAAATTACTAATACTACCTTTCTACAAATAATATAAAAACATAAATAAATACAAAAACTAAAAATAAAAGGCTTTAAAACCTGACAAGTTTAATAATTAATTAGTATAATAAATATAAATCTAAAAATATAAAAGGTCTAAAAACTTTCCTATCAAAAAATAAAATAAAAGTAAAAGTAAAAAAGGCCAACTAACAAAATAAATAATACTTAATTTTAAGAGGAAAAATTTTAAAATAAAACACAAACTATGTAAAATATAAATGACAATGGACACTAGTATAATAACAAACCAACAAATATTCCAAATCTTTGCAAAATTTACGCAGGTTTTATAGGAGAAAATTTAACAAACAAATCAGCATGACAATACCATGAAACCAAGAAAAATAATTTCGTTTGTTTTGTGTTTAATTTAAAATTCTGGTTCCTTTGCCTGGTTTCGAGTAACCCTTTTGGTTGGATTTCCTTGCTCCTGAATCTCAGATTGGGATTGTTTACGCTTATTGCCTGTGCTAGATTCCTTAGATTTCCTGTTAACTTTTGGAGGTTGACAGCTAGTTGTTTTTCGCTTTTTTAATTCTTCCACACTATATTATTTTCCGTCTACAAGTAACTTTTTGTTTTTAATTTGCGCGTCCTGTTTGTTTTCGCGTGCCTCCTGCAAATGTTTGTATAAAATTTTTCTTTCCTCGTCCTCTTCTTGTGCGTACTCTGGGGAGATGAAGATACCGGTACCTTTTAACTTCGTGCCTCCTGCAAATGTTTGTATAAAATTACTCTTTCCTCGTACTCTTCCTGTGCGTAATCTGGGGAGATCAAGATACCGGTACCTTTTAACTTTTTAGCGTTGTCTAAAATTTCTTTACGTAGTAAATAGCTATTACGTTTCAATGGAAAATGAACGTATCTTACCGCTGATGGGTTTACCTACTCTGTATACGTTCCGGAAGTCACTAAATTGACAACTTAATCCCAGTTTATGGTTAAACAAAACCAGACAACTAGTTATATCACGCAGTAAGTCGTCCGTCCCTCTCTTCCAGTCCATGAATCATTAATTTATATTCCTTTGTTTCTCCTTCAACTTTTTTTTATTTTTTCCTTCAACTTACTAACTTCTTTTTTAAGAAATTCGTTTTCTCCTCTTAACTCTTGTATTTCACATCGCAGGTCTTCTTTTAACTCCCGTATTTCGGTGGAAAGCGTTGTCCTATTTTGCTTTATATCCTCTTTAACTTCGTTGTTTGAAGCCAATAGTGATTTTAATAGTTCTTTTATTTCGTCATTTGCCATTTTATCATGTACAAAAAAACAAAACAATATTGACGTGTATGGTATGCTTTATTTGTGTTAATAATTTGGTACTGGCATCAAAAAAATTGGTGTTGATAAGGTCAAATAGATTTGTTTATATTTTGAATTACAGTATCATAGTCCAAGACAGGATACTAATCTATTAAATGATTATCTAAAGAACAGATACAGGTACGTACACCTATAATATTCTTCTGTTCACTTTTCACAATTTTCTTTTCACTTTTTCTTATTAAACAAACGATTTGTTTACGAAGCACTTTGTCTTGAACGTGTTATGTTAAAGGTACAATACACTTTCATAATACATCAGCTTTGCTAACAGACAAACAATTAGCACCGTATCCAAATATCTGAACATACTGTATTGTATTGAATCCACCCAATGATATCCTACATGCAAGGTTAAGATTGCAACCCATTTCTCCTAAGTAAAAACTATGTAAACGATAAACTTCTAAACTAAATTTTACCTGTTAGAGTTCTGTCTGATGGTGTCCAGCGCCAACAAACTGACGAAACAAGTGATCTGCAGTAGGAAGTCGAAGAGGAGGGCCATCCCAGCGTAGAGAGCAAACGCCCTCACTGCAGGCATGTCCGACAAGCTGCCCAGGAAAAAACAGCAGCTCTCGGATACGCTTGTCAGCAACATACTGGGCCCGACCTGACCCAGAGTACGTCCGATGTGTTGGGCGTTAGTTTCTCCCGGTTTTTTGACGTCACGCTGGTGCGTTTGAACTGAAATCAAATACAATTATATGAACCGCTGAGAAAACATAGCACATCTTCACTAGTGTAATTTAGATCAAAATATGTCACATTGTCCTAACACCACAAGTGACTATGAGCCGTAGAATTTTATATGCATTCAGGTAAACTGGAAATTTAAAACTTTACAGATGTTTACAATATTGTATTATGATAATATTAATAATTGCTGCTGATAAACTATATCACTATTATCTTACCTAAAATGAAGATATTGTCTACTCCGACCGCCAACACCAGGAAGGGAATGACTTCAATGATAATGAGCGTAGCCGGGGTGCCAACGAACGCGAATAGTCCTACCGAAGAGACAACGGAAGCCAAAACTATAGTGACGCCGCCCAAACCAAGAGTGATTTTGCTGTCGATGAGCAACCTGGAACAACTGTTGACTTGCCCGAGCGACACAGCGATATAGGCGAACATGATCAAGTAGGAAATCAATATGGTGATCACGTCACCTTGTGACTCCCTATCCAACTCGTCTTCGATTGATCTCTCGCTCGTATACGCGATATCCATGAAATCGGATGCCTGGTTTTCCGTATAGTTTCTCATGAATTCGACGAAAAGTTTTTCCCATTCCATTGCTGGTACTATTTTGGATTTGTTATGGTAGTTGTTCACAAGGAAGGTGAGGATGACCGCGGACGCGTCTTCGTATTGGGGATCTTTGGCCAGGTTTTCGCCTGGTTTGAGAAAGCCACCAAGGGCGATGGCTGGGTCGATTGGGCCTCCGTAGGGGGCTAGACAGTCTATATTGTATGGGTTACTGAAAAAAAAAAGAAATTAAACAGATTTTAGGCACTGCCACATATTTGAACTGAACCGCATATGCTATTATCTTTTCCTAGGGTTACCACTTGATATATAAGAATACTTACGCAGCGCATTTCAATATCATGTCTAAGTAATTAATTTCGTAACCATCAGGGTCCACATCGGTCTCGTCAAAGGTATCCACGTCATTTTGAAAATAGCCCCAAATGCTCTGAATAACGCACTGGTCCAGTGTGGTCTCTTCGCCGTCATTCCGCAGCGGCGCGAAGCATATCTTATCGAGGGAATATTCCGTGCCCTCTCCAATGGCCTTGATTTTCTCCTGCAAGTTCAGTACCTCCTTGAGGAAGGTGTCGTTGAAAGCCGCCCCGAACGTTACGTTGCCCAACGAAGTGGGGTGAACGATTTTCGATAGGTTCCTAGCCCTGATGATGATCTGCTCGTTTCGGTAGAACGGGTCAAAGTGCGAGTCGTAGTACTCTTTTTCTACGCGACTGCGTGAGCTCGGGGAAGCCCACAGCTCGACTGGATCCGTAGTGATCTGAAGAAAAATAAATTTAATATGTTTTTGAAGTTCAAAATTAAATTTTAAGGGAGAGAGAGAAAGGCAAATGTTGGAAGCCCCATGGATGTCGTTTTTGCGGACCATAGAAGAATGCCCTTGTACTCACAAATGATTAGCCTTTATTAACAAACGACCACAAAGACAATAGTATGGTGTAGTCAAATTGAGTGAACGTATAACTTAGAATTTTGTGAATATCTTTTGAATTTGTCATCTTTCAGATTTGATATTCACTGAAAAATACACATAATGTCGCGGCACTTCGTGATACCGGTTGCATATAGTCGTGACAGTATTGTCACCCTTAATTTCTACAAAAGTAAAGTACGCTCATTGTTTCTGATGGCAAACCAATCTACCCCAGATTTTGACACCGAGATAGTGTAATAATTGTCGGTGCTGCACACGTTTAATGAGTTTTTCAGAACTTATTTCACTGGCGTTAAACACACTGCTTCTAAAAATGTGTACATGTAATACAAACGGTTTACTTCATCCGACATCTCTTTGCAAATTATTACAGACTCCAGTTCTTCAAGGTGCACATTCCAATAACACTTCCATATTTCTCAAATTAACTACTATCTTACCTTTAAATACTTAATGCCATGTCCTAAGGCGACCACCAGGCAAGCGCCGAAAAACAACACCGTCCAAGGCCTTTCCGCGCAGAAAGTACCCCATCTTTCAAAGAATTTCTGCAAGTATGAATCAGTGTTTGATCCTAACCTAAAAATAGATGATTAAATTCAAGGGCAAGTTTATTTACTACATTTACAATGTATTTATTATTAGTTTAATAACGACAGACCGCTAAGATTGGCAAAGGTAAGCTTGATAAATATGTAGGCGAATATGGCCTTGCTGAAAGAAACGACAGAGGCGATCGATTACTACAATTCTGTCAAGAAACGAACACCTTTTTCAAGCTACCAAACCGTCGACTATACACGTGGAAATCTCCACAGGATAACTCGGAAAATAGAGTGTGAAATCAAATCGATTATATCTTGATAAACAACAGATATAAAAATGCAATCAAATCAGCAAACACCTATCCAGGAGCAGATGTCTCATCAGACCACAACCCTCTAATAGCTCACTTTCTAATAAAGCTGAAAAAGCAAAAGATCACGCCAACAACAAACCATATCGAGGTCTCTGGTTTAAAGAACCAAAAAACAAGACAAAAATTGAAAGATAAGATCAATTACAACCTAAGAATACTCGAAAATTGCCAGGAAGACATAAACAGAAATTGGTAACAAGTAAAGCGTGCATTAATGGAACCCAGCAGGAAAATCCTAACCAAAGTTAAAAAAGAGAAAAAACAGGAATGGATGACGCTCAGATATTCTAAATCTGATGGAAAAACGTGGAAGGGCAAAGGACAATAGCGAAACATACAAAAGAATACAGAAGGAAATTCAGTCAAAAATAAGACACGCAAAAGAAGAGTTCTACAGAAACAAATGCGAAGAAATACATGACAACTTTTATACACAAAAAAGTAAAGGAATTAGCAGGATTACAGACAGCCTACAATACTAACCGACCAAGGGGGCAGAATAATTATCACAGACATTGAAGAGAAATTAAAAACATGGAAGAACTACATAGAGGAACTATTTGAGGATGATAGAGATATTAACAGAATAGAAACAGACCTTGAATATAGCGGACCAGAGATCACTAAACAAGAGGTAATCCATGCAATAAGGACCATAAAAGACGGAAAAGCTGCAAGCCCAGACGTGTTGCCTTCTGAAATTCTAAAATTGGTAGAAGAAGAGAACACTACCATCATACAAATCTGTTCAACACCATATACAGAACAGGTATCATACCCAAAGAATGACTGATATCGACGTTTTTCATCATTCCAAAAAAACATAATGCAAGGCAGTGTACAGACTACCGAACTATTAGTCTCATGAATCACACGCTAAAAATATTTCTGAAATTGATACATAATAGAATGTGTGTTTTCGAGATGGCTTGGGTACAAGAGAAGCACTCTTTGCACTGAACGTTCTTGCGCAACGTAGTATGGACATGAACCAGGATCTTTATATATGCTTCACTGATATCAACAAAGCGTTTGATAAGGTACTTCTCATCCAGCTCCTTAAAAGGAAAAATCTAGACACCCGTAACGTCAAAATCATCACGAATATTTCAATCAAAAAGCAGTTGTGAAGATAGAAAGGAAAAACACGGATGAAAAAAAATCCGAAGAGGTGTCAGGCAAGGATGCGTGTTATCGCAGATGTTGTTTAACCTCTATTCAGAAGAAATAATGAAAAGAGCACTAGAAGACGAATCAAAAGTTGTTGTAATTAACAGAGTGCATATTAACAATATAGGGTATGCGGATGATACTATTCTGATAGCTACTAGTCTGGAGGATTTACAGGTGCTGCTAGACAAAGTAAATAACACTAGCGAAGAATTCGGACTGTCGCTAAATGTAAAAAAGACTAAGTTCATGATATTATCCAAAACAACACAAAATAACGCCCAAATCATAATAAATACCCAAGCCATAGAAAGAGTGAAGAGGTATAAATATCTAGGTACCATTGTAAATGAAAACAACGAGTGCACTGAAGAAATCAAAACCAGAAGAGGACAGGCGAGAGCAACATAAATGAAAAGGGTGTTTTGCAGCAGTGACCGTAGCCTAGATTTAAAGATCAGGCTGGTGAGATGCTATGTGCTATCGGTACTGTTCTATGGAGCAGAGGCATGGACCCTTACGGGGATAGAAATGAAAAGGTTGGAGGCATTCGAGCTATGGATATACCGCAGAATGCTGAAGATAAAATGGACCGATAGAATAAGGAATGTGGAAGTCATGAGAAAGGATAATTATTCATACAGTAAAAAACGCAAGCTGCAATATTTGGGATATGTGATGAGGGGAGAAAAATACCACTTACTGCGACTCATAATGCAAGGAAAAATACAGGGACGGAGAAGTGAGGGGAGAAGACGCCATTCTTGGTTGCGAAATTTGTGACACTGGTTCGACTGCACCACAAATCAGCTATCCGATCAGCTGTATCACGAATACGTATAGCCTTGATGATTGCCAACCTTCGCAACGAAGACGACACTTAAAGAAGAAGAAGAAGAAGAACGACAGGCCACATTGAAGGTCATATTATCCAATGCATCGTTCATAACCATAACCGTAATTCATAGTGTATTGAGTGTATGTCTTTCTTACTTACTTAGTCATTTGCCTTATCATCAAGTTTTAGATCTTTGACAATAAAACTTGGTTTGATATTGAATATAAACCCCAGTGAAAAAATAGGCGTCGAGCCCACATTGACACAATATTCCTATTCAATTCATTGTTTCATGAAATGTATTTGCCACTATTGGTTATTTAAATAGCTTAGAAACCGCCAATAACATTTATCCCTGCAACAATCTAAATTTTTCTACTTTTTTTAATAGAATGCCATGATTTACAGTGTCAAATGCGTCACGTGCGTTTAGACACAATAGTCCAATAGATCACATGTCAATGGTATTTTGATAATTTGTAATAAGATCATCTGCTGCAACTTTTTGTAACCCACACTAATTTTAAAACAAAATATTTTCAGTTTCTAAGCTTACTAACTTAGTATTTACGAATGTTATTGTTTATCATTTTTCTTTGCCCACTTATTTGCAATAATTAAACTTAGAAAAAATAATAATGATTTACCTTTCGAGAAACGACGATGGAGTGTCGTACTCTCCTGGGATCTTGTTGATTGAGTGAGTGTCCATCTCGTGACCAAGTTCAGAAGTGATGCCTATTGGAAAAGAGCACAATTAAAAACAATCAATAGTAGTTTCCTAATTCTAACACCGCATTTAAAAAAGTGTCAAAAAATACAATACTATTTACAATTTACACCTTCCTCACTATCACACACGCTGCTACTAAGTGTTGAATAGGAATATTCAACACTATGACAGCTATACGCGATGGTACAAGTGTGAGCTATAAACAGGGTTCCCATAATAGACTTCTCATTTGGTTAAAAGAAAATATAAGCGCGATAATTTGAATTTCATCCCTAGAATAGCGCTCAAGTTCCAATATTCAAGGAACGAGAATCGCTTTTACCATTAGTCGAATTAGCAATCAGCCCACCAGATCTCCTGATTTAACGTCTCCAAATTTATTGGTATTAGGGAGTCAATAATTTTTAGATGCCAGAGCAAATATAGGCAAATATTAGGTATGTAATTTACTTAAATGAAAAGATTGATAATTTTATTTAAACAAAATAGGTCTATTATGGGGGGTTCCTGTGCAAAAATATGAGGCAAAATCTACTACATTTTGACACTTTTCCTTAAAAGGGGCACTAAACTTCAAAATCTACGAAAAAATTCGGCAAATTTGGGTTTATTCATATGCATACTTGCTTTCTTCCATGATTATTCAACACAATCACACTTGAATACCAAATAAATAATACACGCGGTGTTTTGAAAAGAACGTTAACAAATTGACTAACAGAAATCTTACTTTTTCAATGGCAAAAGTTGGAGAATTGATACTGAGGCACTATAATGATTTTTCAAACATAAATCCATTCAAGCATTAGCTCTTTCGCTACCAAGATACAGGGTGTTAAATTCTGATTACAAATATACGGACGGATATATAGACACTCTCGTTCAGACGATCGTCGATCGGCATGGCACTTAACGAGTCACACTTTTCCAAAAACTCATGCATAATGTATTTATCGCTTCCAAATGATCGATATCGATCTAAGACTGATGTGTAAATCAACGTTAAAATGACGGGCAATCAATTCATGCTAGACAATCACCATAAACCCAGAATTATTCAAATTCTTCCACAGTTTCCACCCATGTCTCGCCAAGAAGAATAAATAAATTTTTATTGTGTCTTATAATATTCAATTCAACGAGCGCTATTTACATGTTTCGTCTAGTTTTATATGCGTTCGAATTAATATTTATGTCTTCTTGGCAAAACAAGATTTCTTATCCTCGTTTTTGGCCGCGGTAATTTAACACCATTTGCAAATCCATATATTAATGGCATTTAATACTGATCTATTTTTTTTTATTATTTAAAAAATGTATCTGAAATACCGGGACAATGGCAGAAAGTCCGTTTTCTTTGTAATTTTTACGGAAACTTTTTCTTACTTAAGGAAAATGGAAAATGGCATCAAACCGGTGAATCTTTCGGTAAATTAAAGAAAGCACCTTATGTGTCGATACATAAGATATATATGAGAGAGGTGTAAATAAGTGCATAATATCGATATATCAAAAACTAATATCCCATGAACCGCTTAATCAATGTAAACGAAATTTCGCATCAATGCTATTAGATTTGCCGTTTTCTTGGATATAGCGCTATCTGTCTTTTTTGAATGGAACACCACATTTACCTTTCTCTTATAAACAGTAGTACAGGCCTGAAATATCAGCTTTCAATTGACATCATTAAAATATGGCAACCTGAAATTTGCGGTTGAGGTTTTAAAAATGGGAAGTCTCTCGAGAACCACTTTGCCATATACTGGATTTGAAAATGAATCCGGCATTGTTGCCAGATATGCACAGAGATAAATTTCAATCAAATTTTAATGAAGAACGATTTCGTATTTTAAAAATGCATTAATCAAAAATCAGACAGGAAACCAACATTAGTAATAATAATTTGTAAATATTCAAAGTGCCTACATGCAATGCAAGATTTGGCACTACAACAGTTTTATCCACAATACCGAAACAAAATTTTTGCACTCGATGCACGTTTCGCTAACCATGTTAATAACATCAAGGGATGATTAAATATCCTCCTGATGACAATAACTTGGTTAGCGAAACGCGAGTCGTGTGCAAAAATGCTGCCATATTTGCCGTTTTCGTCTGATTCGGTACTGTGGATAAAACTATGTTGTAGTGCATTCTGCCGGAGGTTCCAAACTACAACTTAAAATTGGGCACGTTTAAAAAAGTTAAGTTGAATTTATTTCAGGATAAATGCCAAATCTGGCAACACTGTGGATGACTACTCCCGTATAACAAATTTGGTTTGAATTGGTTAACAGACTTTCCAGGAATTCCCGATTTTTTAAAGCACTGGGCGGTAAATCCTAGGTTGCAATATTAATAGAATGTTTATAGGAAAAAAGGAAGCTAGTCATTTTCGAGAAAACGATTAATCTGGCACCTCTGTTGTACTCACTGTTGGATCGAGAATGGTAAATTCAAATAAAATTTGGTTCGTATTGGTTAAGCGGTTCGCAAGATATTTGACTTTTCGAAACACTGATATAGAAAATTTGGAAAGTTGATATATCAAATTTTTCATATATCGATACATTCAATCAATTTAGTAATACTGTTATATAACAGAAGTCAAACAAGAGTCTATAGTATAGACTTTGAAATAATAAAGATTTTTTTAAAGATATATTGACATTTCGATATGTCGTTTTTTGTATATAATATATCCACATATCGATTTTAACTATATATAATATTTGACGAATGCTGTAATTTGCTACCGGCCTGTACCGGAACCACTAAACTGCTTTCTGAAAAATTGTAATTTAATTTAAAAAATTCGGTTTTAATTATTTTTAACAGCTTTTTCTACAAAATCGAAACAAGATAAAACTGTATAGTGCATTTTGCCGATGGTTCTAAAACACCAACTTATATATTTTTGAAATATGTATGCGAGTGGTTTTCTTGATTACTATTGTCCAATAGCTTAACACATACTTAAGAGAACTCCAACAACGTATATTAGCACAAAAGCGCTCAGACTATGCATTGACGAGAACTGGCAACTCCGGATCGCCTGACACTACGGGCGAGTACCGGATTAAAATACTTTCTGTATTCCTCTAGTGACTCCAAAAGTTTTTAGGCAATGAGTTAAAAAGACGAAAGAAATTTATTTGTTTGAAAATTTCGGAAAAACAACGGTAAGTTAAGGCAATAGAGAGTAATAAACAACCAGTGCCTCAAACGTGGATAAAAAAAATAAAGCTAATATACATGCAAGTCAAATCTACTTACTTTTTGTTAGTCACTCATATCTACATGCAAGCAATTTCTCCAGTTAGACTAGCCTAAAATATCGATAATTAATATAAATCTGCTTAAACGATGCGGTAAGTAAATTTGAAGCTAAATCGTTAACTGAATCTAGAAAGAGCACTTTCGCACACTGAACGACTTTTAGACCGTCTAACAGGAGCAACTGCCGAGATTTTAGCACCAAACAAGGATACCCTACACTTCCGTTTTAGGTTGGCAAAAGAGTCAGCCTTGAAAGTGTTTTTCGAGGAAGTACTATACAGTGTTATTTTTTCTAAAAAGAATCTCGGAATTCTACTATTACGAAAATGATTTAGCTCTATCTGGCAGAAGAATAAACCTACATATATACAGGGTGACCACGAGAGTATGCAACACATGTTGTTACCATTTTAGCTAGAACCCAGATATGAAAGGCACAAATAAACCCTGTATATATTTTAAACATTTAAATATACCTTAAAATTCCCTTTTCAACGATATATTGCAAGCTGTCATTTGTTCCTCAATTTCCTGAAGTTCAATATGTCCGAGGCAGTATGACTTTGCAGAACATACAAAAAATTCTGTGAATTTTTGCTTATGTCCACAATTTAAAATTTTTATTAAATTACAGATTTTCAATCGTTCTTTTTGTCTAATGGGAAAAATAGACTAACACATAATATTTAAAAAATAATATTAGGGATTAGCCATATTGCCTTTCAGAAAAATGGGTTCAGAGTCGCCATTTTGAAAAGAAAACAATTGGCACCTTGTTATCATAGGAAAAGGAAATCTTAAAATATATTTTAATGATCTGCAAATAATCAAACAATTTACTATTCCAATAGCTTAAAGAAGATAAAATTAATTTATTCGACTTTAAAATAGGTACACTGTATACACTTCCCGCGGTGACCACGTTTACATCGCGTATTTATAGCGGAAAGTAATTAATATTACAAATTTCAGCGGTTAATTGAAAAATATCATAAAACAGAGTATGTTTTGTTAACGTGAGATCAAAAATCTCGCCTAGTTTTAAGAAAAATGTTCGAAAATAAAAAAATTAACGAGTTAAACGCAGCCACTGTGGAGCCGAACGATCCGGCGATGCGGATCGTTCGTCTTAGTTTATAGTTAGCTAAAGAAGATCCTGGACGTACTGGATCGATGGCTGCTCTGGAGCGGACTGTCCTCGCCCGCGCTCGCGTCTCCTAGCGCCACCTGCGACGAGTGGAACTCGGCCGAGGCGAGTCGACGCCCTACCGCCGCGCGCATCTCTTCGGACCCGTGACCCACCAGACCAACTACAAGAGAAAGATACCCAGGCGTCAGTCAAAGATGCCGCGGCCACAACCCGAGTCAATTGCGGATTTGCTCGTGAGAGATAATCAACAGTCAAATTTTAAATATTTTATTCTATATAAATAAATATGATGAAACAATGTAATGACTGAAGGGTTCAAAAGCTACATGTATTTTATCTCTCGCCACAAATCCAGGTTGATGTTATGTCCCATATCCAAAAATAAAAACATGTATTGTTAGCAGAAGGCCAACTTCCAATGAAATAAAATTATCAATAACAAAAAAACACACACAATAGTAGATAGACCATACGAATTCTGGCACAAAAGTCAACTTTTTTGAAAGCATGAGGCTTCCCATAAAGCTTATCAAATTTTCTCATAGGTCAGTTTGGACTATATACACTTAGATGCAAAAAAAACACAACAAGTTAATATTTGGTAAAGTTTGAAGTCTTATAATTTTTTTATTTTTAGTTCAATTTTCATAATTTTTTTAGCAAACTGTGGATAAAATAACTTGCATATCCAGCCTTTTGTTAAATTCTGGTGATTTAGCTATTATACAGGAGGGTTAGGTTAATTCAAAGGTTGTTAAACCGTTATTTTTAAAACACCCTGTGGATTAACTTCGTAGCCAAATTCTTTCAAAATACCCATTTTTGTTAAGACCATTCCTCTTCTACATTTTGTCGTTTGATTCATGTCTTGAGGAGCATTTTTAAGAGCAAAATGTACTTGTCACCAACAGTTTACTTTAAGAAAAATTGTTTTTTGACTCGGTGGGTTTGATCGTTGTTATCATAATGCCAGTTTAGCAGATTAGGAAGGGGTTAGTCTAGCAATGTAAATGCAACGATATATTGGTTAGTTGTAATAAGCAATTATTGCAACTTATATAAAATGAAACAAAAAAAATAAATGAAAGCCAATTAAACTGTAACTTAACTAATCTAAAGGAAGCTACTTTTTACAACAAATTTAGCTTAACATTATATTACCTCCTCTAGCTCTTATAATTGCCTGCATAAGTCGGTTCACAGTGTTAATAACGTTACAAATAGCATCTTGAGGAATACTCTCCCAAGGGATAAACGAAACTCATTTACCGTAGTCGGAGCTACTTGGCGATCTCTGATTAGCCTAGCAAGCATGTAGCACACATGCCCCATGGCAGTCGATATCGGGCAAATATGCTGACCACTTCATTTTGTTAATACCACCTTCCGCGAGGCACTGTATAACACACAATTGGTGTATGACAGCCGCGCATTATCCTGCATTAGGGCAAAGTCATTGCCAATAAATCCACTAAAAGGTGCAACGTAATTGGTTAATATCCCTTCAATATACCGGTGGGTCGTTAAGGAGCCCTCGATGATCACCAAGTCATTGCAAGCCTCCCGGGTTATTCATGCCCACATCATTACTGAACCTCCGTCATAGCTCTCTGAAAATTCTTCTTCGATTCCTACTCATACTCTTTTCCGTCCATTTGGAGAATTTAAACAGAATCTGGATTCGCCATTGATGTAAGTTCCAATGTAAATTTTGAGTGGCAAATTGTAGTCTAGTTACTCAGAGACGCAGAAGCAATTTGGATTCAGTTGGTATACAAGCTATCAAACTAAATTCCTTCAATCCTCGGCGAACTGTCTACGCACTAACATTTGTACCTTGGACCCCTTGGAGTTGATTTCGCAACATATGTTAAACAACGATCCCGCAAAGTTTTAATGTGAAGAAATCTGTCATCAATAGCAGTAGTTTTTCGTTTCCTGCCACTACTTCGCCTACTCTTAATTCTGATAGTTTAGTTAAAACTTTCGACCATTGTATTTTTTTATGTTCGGCACACGCACGAAAGGAAAATCCTATATCACTCAACGAGAGAGAAGATGGTAGACGTTGGACTCGAAAAGCACCTTAGGTTGTAGTTTTCAGGAAAGATGTTGCTGGTCAGTCAATTCCAGAGTGAGGCAGTCCTCCAGACGAAGGAGTCCCGCAACGGCGGCGTCCCAGGTGCTCGCAACTGAATCGTATGTTGATGAGCAGCTTGTATTTGACGGGTGTTTTTGTTTGGCACAACTCTAGGCGGAATCATAAGTGCCAGCTCGTACGAACACCTTCCGTAAAGAGACAAGTCCGCCACTTCTCTTCGATGTTCAAAACTATCAAGCTAAACTCTGGGTCATTCACAAGACGGACTGCTCTCCTCTGTATGGAATCCAATATCTTGAGCAAGTGTTTGGGTGTCTAGCTCCACACATGGGACAGTATTCCAGTGATGGTCTTATCTAGGCCTTATAGGGCAGTAAGAGCTGATGAGGTGTATACAACTTTTTTGCTCTATAGAGTGCTCCTAGTTTTTGTGCCGCTACCTTGGCGATTTTGGTGAAGTGATTCCCCAAGACATGCTGTTTTCTACGTTGATGACCAGCAAGCGTACGGATGAGACCAGAGTCAGTGTTTGTCCTGTCATTGATGGTAAAGCGGTCAACATGAAGGATTCTTGCAACATATTCATAATTACGTTCATCTTCAACACCAGCAAAGGCTTTTGCGCAATTTTCCGCACTTAAAACCCTGGTAGATGTATAGGTGTGTCATTCCTTTCTTAGGAGCATTGTTACGAGCTAAAATTTTGATTACCGCATGACGTAACATCTGAATATCGTATCTTGACCTTAATGTATCAAAGGTCGTGCGTAATATGTCGTAATCTATTTTTGAACTGACTCACTAACTATCTAACATTCAGTTTTTGTTTTGTAAGCAAAACGTATCTATCTAACCCATCGAAGTGGTGCGTGATCATAACCATTGATAAAAGCCCAATATTCGGATGCTTGACTAGCGGAGCCCTTCGAGTGTTCTCCTGTTTTTAGGTGACGGCATTCGACCATCCTGATGACACGACCGTCCTCGACCGTGCATTCTTAAAGTATATTTGCCTGCGGTGTACATCGGACATGTCACCCACAAGACTATTTGAATCTGTTGATTTACGTCCGATACGCCACTTCTTAAATTAAATATGCACGTCAGAAACGCCACACTTTTATTTATGTTTAATAAATATGTGTACGTCAGATATGTCACACTTAAACCTAAATATGTCGACGTCAGATACGTCACACTGAAATCTAATCTTATCCCTGTTTTTCTTAGGCATATTTATTTGTATTTCTACACTGACACTAAATGACTACTATGAGTCCCCCACTTTACAATGTAGTCATTATGATAAATACTACAGAAATGCTTTTAGTATTTATAATTGTCAATATTCTGGATACAAATCGCGTGATAAACCGTCGACACCGTAATATATTTTTTAACTGACTCACTAATTATCCTAATCTCAACTTCAGTTTTTGTTTTGTGATCAAAACATACCGAACCGCATGCTTTCCTTCTAGCTGGAAATGCGCTAAGGTGCAACTGATCCCGAAAAACGGTAAAAAACGATTCAAAATAACTACAGCATAACTCCGTCAAATTGCCTTAGTTCCCATCATGTCCAAAGTCATGGAGAAACTGTTCAACCAATAGCTATTAAAATATTTCGAATCACCAGGCATCATAAGCGGTCGCTAGTGTCGATTTCGCAAGCACAGATCAACGGAAGATCTCGTGACTTACGTGACCTGCCTGTGGACCAAAGCCATCGCGAGCTACGGCGAATCTCGTGCAGTGGCTCTCGACATATCCAAAGCATTTGATAGGGTGTGTCATGACGAATTGTTAAGCAAATTGACAGCAAACGGACTACCACCAGCACTGATTCTATGGATTTCCAATTTCTTAAGGGAGCGAAGCATCCGAGTTGGTATTGACGGACATCTCTCCGAGGAGTTTAAAATCAATGCCGGCGTTCCTCAAGGCTGTATTCTCCGACAGTTTTTCTCTTCTATATCAACGATCTGTTAGACAGGACAAACAATTCTATTTACAGATTTGCAGACGACACCACTCTTATATCCTCATTCATGTCGCGGACTACAATGACCGCTGCTCGTTCTCAACGCGAGCGACAAAATCCGATTGCTGCCATTAATGAGGATATGAACGTCATCGTGAAATGGATTGAGGAAAACAACGTTCAGTTCAAGGCAGGAAAGGCTCTAGCAGCTGTCTTCTAAAAAAAAGCATACACCGCAGGACCTGACTTATCAATGCAGGACAAATTGATTCTCGCCTCCTCCATAAGCTTGCTGGGCATCAACGTAGAAACCAACATGTCTTGGTGTAATCACGTCACCAAAATCACCAAGGCAGCCGCACACAAGCTAGGAGCACTCTATAGAGCAAAAAGGTTGTATACATCTCATCAGCTCTATAAGGCAGATAAGACCATCTCTGGAATACTGTACCCATGTGTGAAGCTCGGCACCCAAACACTTGTTCAAGATACTAGATTCCATCCAGAGAAGAGCAGTCCGTCTTCTGGATGACCCAGAATTGACTAAAGGCCTTGATAGCCTTGAACATTGAAGACAAGTGGTGGACCTCTCTCTTTACTATCGATACTACTACGTAAGGTGTTCGAACGCCATGGCACTTATGATTCCGCCCAGAGTTGTGCCAAACAGAAACACCCGTCAGACACAAGCTGTTCATCAACATTCTATTCAGTTGCGAACACCTAGGACGTCGCTGTTGCGGGACACCTGTGTCTGGAGGACTGCCTCGCTCTGGAATGGGCTTCCGAGTAGCATCTTTCTCCAAAATTACAACCTACAGCGCTTTAAGTCCAACGTCCACCGTCTTCTCCGCACACGCACCAATCTAACCAAACGAAGTGGTGCGTCATCATAACCACTAATAAAAGCCCGATATTCGCATACTTGACTATCGGAGCCCTTAGAGAGTGTTCCCCAGTCTTGAGGTGACGGCACAAATGACAAGATGTAGGAAAGGATTGGTTAATAACAAAAATTGGCATTTTGAAAGAATTTGGTTATGAAATTATTCCACAGAGTGTTTTAAAATTAGGATTATAACCCTGTATAATAACTAAAACCTCAGCATTTAGCAAAATACTGGATATGCAAGTTGAAATTAGTCATTTTATCTAATTTGCTAAAAAATATATGAAAATGGGACTAAAAATAAGAAAATTATGGAACTTCCAATTTTACTAAATATTAACTTGTTGCGTTTTTATTGCACCTGAGTTTATATTAAAAAGTAGTTAAAATACATCGACAAACAGTGGTTATTAAAAGATTTTTCGTTGGCAATGCCATCTTCAATTGTATTTTTAATAACGCAAAAGTTGTAAGGTCATGTGCGGATGAAACTCAGAACCCTCGGTTACTACTCGGACGTGATAACCACTGAACTATTAAAGAAGTCGAGAGTAAACGTTTAATTCTTATAAAAGTATAAGATGGACCTGCCAAAACTAAAAATTCCTATAGAATGATAATTTCAATATTGTTAGAACTCTCAATATAGCCTATCTACTCAAAACTTCCACCAAAAATAATCATAAATCAAATTTGACGTCATTATTACGCTGTGACGTACGTAATAAAAAATTAATAATAATAATAATAATAAACGTTCATAACACTTTAACCAGTAATAAATATCATAAAGACAGACACAAACATTTAAGCCAATATTTAATTATCGGAAATTTTCTGCTAAATATCTTCGTAAACACATACAAAAAACAAACTTAATTATATTTTACCAAAATTATTTTTAATGTGTTTACAGGGTTATTACTTTGAAACGAGTACGCCATGATAGTTATCAGAACGTCATTCACTCAATTCATTAAACGCGGAAGTTCTTAATCAGTTCTCCAAAAATATATATATTTTGGGATATTGGAGTTAAATGGAAACATGATTTTGCAATTACCCATTTCCATATCAACGTGTGCACGTTGCGGTTGCACCTCTATATCAGGACTCTTTCACAAAATTCATTAAACACAAAAACTATAACCAGACTAAACAAACAAGGCACAGAACTTCATTTAAGGACCACTATTTCATTCTAGATGTAATGGGAAAATAATCCTAACTCTTGATTTGCATCAATATTTCGGGATAATGGCGGCAATTAAGAAGAAACATTTGCGAAATTAATCTAAATCTAATAGTTTACAAAAAAAATTTTTTTTTATTTCTATTTTCAAATAAATATACAGAGTGTTTCCTAAATTATTCTGATCCAAAAACTTGCGTCCGGTAGACTTTAATTTAAAATTACTCGACAATAAAAATTTGCTGCTCATTTATTAAATGCATAATACGTATCTATTTCAGGGCCTTTGCAAAAACAAATTTTATCGAACTAGTTTTTATAGTCATGATATTAATTATATTTCGAACATTGAACCATGTCCTTCATGAACGGGTTTTGATTCATAGACGTTTACAAAACTAACCATGAGCTTACACTTTGGAACTGCCGTCGGACTTTTCCGATTACTATACTAATAGAATCTAATGACACTGATGTTTTCAACGCAAAAAACTAGTTTACTTGGGATTTTGTTTTACGATCGAATAATAAGGGAAATAATTAATCTAATTACCGTCATTGGAGAATAATTATAGCATAAACGATAAAACAATTATTATTATTCAGGAGCAGAAAACTAATGTTATAACTTATTATATTTTCTACATCTGGCTATATATACCTACATATTTTTTTGATGAGAAGGAATTTGACGTGTATATAAAGACTGGTGTTATTCCTTATTATTCTTTTAAATATTTACCACATACCTCGGCGAGGTAATAAAAACAGTCATTAGTAAAAATTTCCCAACTCGAACAGAAACGAAAATACAGCAGTAAAATTTTATGTATCGATAAATATTTGGTTAAAAATCAGCTGTAAAAGGCAAATTGTAAAAAATAAATGTGAGAATACTACAAACAAAACTGTGTACCTGGAATATAAAATATTCTGAAATGAAAATATAAATAACACAGTTTTACATGTACACCAAAAGCAGACACACAGACACACAAATGAGGCAAAATCCATTTAATTTCCTTTATAGATAGCAACGTGCAGTTAAGCTTAAGGTTGATCCGCCACATCAAAAAAACTGTAATACCATATTTTTAGTGGTCATGAATATGCTCTACTGCATGTATGTCACCGAGATAAATGAATTACAGTAATACCCCGTTTAACGCGGATAATTCGTGCAAGCAGACGAAAGTGCTAAGAGAATCAGAGAGAATCAGAGAATCAGTTTGAGGGGCAAGGGGGTGAATCATCTTCACTGTCACTGTATTGAACAATTGTGGCTTATTGATGAGTTAATTATCTGACATCATCATTACTGAGCGCTTCATCTTGAAGATTTACAAACTTTTCAACGTCTTCAATCAAAACCACGCCTCCTTCTCTTATTAGCTTAACTATTTCTGGAAATATTGATTCCTCTGGAACAAGACTTCAAGCCGTATTTATTTCCCGGACGGCATTCGTGGCCATTTTATGTTATGAACAGAGTTCATCATATTATATTTTTCTAAAACTCATGATCATGCGTTCAATAAGTTGTTTGAAATCTGCAATTGGCCCTTGGTCTCTTAGTTAATTTATAGAAATGGTATCGGCTGGCAGAAAAACTACCTTAACTGGAATGCAGTTTCAAGATCTCCTAACTGACCTGGACGGCCTGGAGCATTATCCAATAGCAATAGTGCTTTTTGACTTTAAGTGACAGTAACGTTTCACGAAAGAGCAAAAATTGTTAAGGAACTAGTTTTTAAAAACATCAATTGTGACCCACGCTTTTTGTTGGATTCCCAAATGATTTGATCGCGGCGTTTGCAAACTATACACACGTTTAATGTAAGTCTTAGCATTTGTTCCAAATAAGAGCGTTAACTTTTAAAACCACAAGCTCACTTTTCTTGCTCAGAAATACAAGTACGACATGGCATTTGTCCAAAAAGAGCCTGTCTCATCTACATAAACAAGTTCTGGGGAGTAGTTTCTTTGCTCAATAATTTTTCTTAGCTTAACAGGAAATTCGTTTGCAGCTGTTGTGTATCCGCATTTGTATTTTAAAGCGATCAAACCAACCTCTACCTCCAGAAGTAGTATCTTCTGATTCTTGTAGGGTATGTTTTTCGTTATTTCTATTTTGATCATCTGACTTAATGGTATGTGACGTTGAGTTTGATCTTCAATCCAGATTGAGTATTTTCTTGACATTGTAGGAGTCTTAATTTTGTCAGCTATTCATATTGTGGAACTTGGCAACTTTAAAGAATCACTCACATCTACTTGTAGTGCACCATTCTCAATACGCCTTATGTTATCACAGCAATGATTCGTAAACAATCGCTCTATTTAAACTGAAAAGAAACGTAAATGCAATAATATAAACTTCTAGGAATCCCCTGAATAACTCAGGAACGTTCTCGGCGGGGAATTACCGATCACGTCTACAAGGAAAACAGCGTTAAAAGGGAAGATCACTATTTAGAGTAGTGCGGGTTGCGTTAAGCGAGGTATTACTTATATGCATTTGCTTCAGGATCTAGTCGAAAATGATTTCTATTTTTTGGGTATTTAATACATTAAATTTTTTTATATATTAGTGGCAAGCCATACAGTATGTTCAAGAAAAAATGCACGACCATAAAAGATCCGAAGTCGATTAAACTGGGGTAAAGTTGTTCGGCAATTAGAAAACGAAGGTCAACAGGACATACATGAATATGTATAATTTTTTTCAGGAGCCTTTTAAATATCATTTTAATTATTTTCTAGTCTTGAGAATATTTATTATTTGCATTTTCTGCATATTAGTTAGTGACAAACAATATGCCGTGGGTTCAAGTAAAATGCACAGCACAGGTATCTCAAAATCGTAAGAGATTCAATGTTGATTAACTGAGGCAAAGCTGTTCCTTGGCCATTAGAAATAGGAAGCAAATCCATATCGAGGATGTACAGTACCTCGTACAGTTTTTTGCATTCTTGTTACTTATAATCAATCCGAATAGAAGTACTAGCGCCACCTGTTAGTCATAATGACCAAAAATTAACGGTAATACAGAATGTCTCTTTTCTACGAACGCAGGACCTCGTAAAAAAAGACAACCTCGTAAAGTCTCATAACCAGAGTTGTGACAGCTGGGTGAGTACTGCTCTAAATTTTGTTTAATTGCCAGAAATATTGATAATTTTAATGTTAAGTGAATAATGAATATGATTTCCGAGATAATTTAAAATAGTATAGACTAATTGTCGTGATCGCTACGAATCATATTAACCATACTAAGTTGATTTAAAAAGCCTATTATAAGAGTTTCTGCATTTAAATTTTAACAGATATTTAAACTTATGAAGAACAATATGTTTGATGCGGGCAATAAAACGTTTCAGTCGTATACTATTCCTACTGTCCAATCTGAAGTCAGAATGATAAATGAAGTGGAGATGATTTTCGTCAATAATGTTCAGGACGTTTTCGACATTGTGTGAAACTTGGGAATCATAGAATAATTTATTACAAGCTGATAATATCATTACACTTCAATATTATGGAATTGACAGATCAGCCAGCGATTCTTTTTAACGAATTTCAAGACACTAATGGATGATTCACAAAGAGAAATAGAAGTTGAAACAATTGAAAATGAAGATATCAATGACAGACACAAAGAGACTAGGATGGTGACGATTATGCATTTTGGCAGCAGTCATAGAGAGAGATAGAGGAAGAGGAAATCATGAAGAAGGAAATGCAAAAAGACGAACTAAACATATCAAATGCAGATTAGAACAAAGACGAAAATACACACAATTATTAACAGAAAAAGGAAAAAACGTAAAGAAGGTGGAAATCGGAGGTTAATAAATAAGAGGAAACGTCTGGAGGGGAAACAATACCTAGAATTTAGAAAACCAGGACGGCAAAGAAATACCTCGCATCACAAAATCAGAGATAAAAGACATCTTATCCTCGTCCTCGATCTAAATCTGAACAAGAAAAAAATCGTAGCCGGCAAAGCGCATTCGTTATTGAAGAAGACAAAAAAAAACATATTCGAAAACTTCTGGGACCAAAGCAAAGTATTCGCAAGTAATACAGTGGCATATAAAATGCCCGAAAAGCAAAATAATGGATCCAGATGAAAATCAACATTGGTTTATAACCTAATTGTGACGAGCCGAACCAAACAACCCTTCAAGACTTTGTACAGGGTGATCCCCTATAATGTCGCCCCCCTTCAACTTTTTTATTTTAAGTGTCTCAAAAAAATTAAAAGTATGGTTATGTAGGTACTTAAAAATACTTTTTTTCTGTGTATAAAAAATATTGGAAAAATGATCAGTATACAGGGAAAAACAAAAAGTAAATTTTTTTTCAATGGAACACCCTATATATGAATTTATTTTTCGATTCCTCGTAAAATTCTAAGCATATTTTATGTATGATGTTATATCTCTAGAGCTAGTAGTTTCACAGCTATAAACAGTTGAAAATCGGTATTTTGGCTACTTTTCACCTTGGTAGCAAGGAGATCATTAGAGATGGAGTAAAATGAATTTCACATTCCTATCTTAGCTTTTCAAGAGCTATCTGATGATGCTAACTTATGGTACCTACCGAGGTACCAGATTTGGTACCCATGGTACCGCCTGCCAGTTAGTACCGTCAGATAGCTCTTGAAAAGTTAAGATAGGAATGTGAAATTTATTTTACTCCATCTCTAATGATTTTCTTACTACCAAGGTGAAAAGTAGCCAAAGTACCGATTTTCAACTGTTTATAGCTGTGAAACTACTAACTTTAGAGGCATAACATCATACATAAAATATGCTTAGAATATTACAAGGAATCGAAAAATAAATTCGTATATAGGGTGTTCCATTACAAAAAAATTAACTTTTTGGCTTTCCCTGTATATCGATCACTTTTCCAATATTTTTTATAGGCAGAAAAAAAGTATTTTTCAGTACCTACATAACCATACTTTTATTTTTTTTGTGACACTTAAAATAAAAAAGATAAAGGGGGGCGACATTATAGGGGATCACCCTGTACCTAAATACCACAGAGCTCGGTGAGTGGTCTGGGGTGTTAAGAAATGAAAAATGACAGTGTTAGACTAAAAAAAGAAAACAATAGGAAAAAGCAAGGAACATGATCCTTCATTCATGTGAGAATTTTTAAATTATCTCAATAAATTACTGGCACATTACTGTCGTAAAGACACCTCGAAGATGTACTTCCAACATCTCTCTATAAAGGTCGGTACCACAATCAAGAGAAGCAATATCTTTCCACAATGAAGCTATCAAAAATCGTTGAAAAAATGAACATTGGTCTGTTTGGGCCGCGAAAGGACAGGTGTGATAATTATTATAAATATGAAAACGGAAATTTAGATGCAAACGATTTTCTTAAGCATTCAGGAGAAATGGACAGAGCCAGAAAACAAAAAGATGATAAAGCCGAAAGTATTTCAGGACAGTTTATGCCTATAACCATGGATGTCGAAGCTGGGAAACTTTGTCCTCAAGCACCCGCTAACTCTCTATACTACAAAGTAAAACTTTATTATAATTTTACGTTGAATGACTTAGCCATGTAGCCAAACAACATGTGACTGCCAGGCTTGTACATATGCATTGGTTGATTATATGAGAGAAAACTACTTAGACATATATGACAAGGGAGACATACTGATTATTTCTGATAGTTGTACAGCACAAAATCGTAACAGCATTATTTCCAATGCTCTACTGTTCCATTCTGCTCTCTGCTCCATTCTTACATGTCACAGTTTATCAAAAACGCATGATAAAAACTCACACTCAAATGGAATGTGAGTGTACATTGAAAAATAGACATTTACTTGGCCAGTGATTATGCCCGAGTTACTAGAGAAGGATAAAAAAGAATCCGTACATGGTCAAAACACCGACTATGATTTTTTTCAATTACTGTTTGAAGTATTAATTTAATGAAATATGATTCAATACGCCCTGGAAATAAGTCGTTCTTACAAACATCAGAGCACTCCAGTATTGCACGACTGATTTTGAATTTTGACCATGAATTCATTCCTCTTCTCCACAGACCAAAATCCATCAACTGAAAACTAACTAGTAACAGGACTTCAAAAAATAACGAAGAAGTACGATGATCTGCAAGAAATAAAGCAGCTTCCAAAGACTGGTTGACCATTTTATAATTCACTCGATTTCCAGTAATTATTTAATAATTATTTTTATTTTAATATGCACTAATTACCATTACTCGTTTACTTTCTTTGTGTTAACATATTTTAATATTATAGAATGAATATTTTTACTTGTAGAATAAACCTCACGGTAATCAATCATTTCTATAAATTCTTATATTCAGTTGCATACGAGGCACTGCAATATCATATTTACTGCAGTAGAAAACAGTAAAACGACGTTTTTCTCATTTTTTGCAAAATCATGTAAACACATATGAGATATTGCACTATAACCCTCGATATGTCATCAATATATGTAAATGAATAATATATATCTATTTGTTCCAGAACCTTTTAAAAAAATCTTGGAAACATTTATTATTTGTATTTTTTTATATAGTAGCAAACGTAAACATTGTAACACACAGATATCTCAAAAACCTTTAGAGATGCGACGTAGATTAACTGGTGCAAAATTGCTCCTCTGCAATTAAATATAGGAAACCAACTTATATGTATGTAATTCATATAAATGGAAAATAAGTATTTTTGTCTCACTGCCTTTTCAAGCATCAGTTTATTTTTTTCGAGTCTTTAGAACATTTACTACCTGTATTATGTTGTTATGTTGATTGGAGAACCGTAGGTGTACCTGTTTTTAAAAATTCATTAATGTTACTTTAACTTTATGTCATTAGCATTTAGTAGCCCACTTATATGTCATCTATATAAATTTTTCGAATCTTTATATGAAGAAATAGATAATGTAAAATATCTTACTTATTGCTAGCTTTCTCATATAAAAGATGATGATCTCAGTAGATATAGATGATTAGTCCACAGGCCTGCGAAAAGCTTCCTCAAATCTATATAAAGCTATTCAAATAGCTGTCTAAAGCTGTTTACAGACCTGTATAATGCAATAGACATTAATTTAATTGGATCAGATGAAACAGCAAGGCACTCTTTGGTAGAGTCTTGCCCATAAGCTAAATGGTTTGGGCTTTGGAAAAAGGTCAAAAGAAAATTGGTGAAGCGTAGGTGTATCTATTTTTAAACATTTTTCAATGGTACTTTAACTTTATGTATTTGCTCTTGGCATACTCTGCTGAGAGACTGAAATATTGTAACTATGCCCTAAAACCCGTTGGTATGCACCAGTGGCATAAAAACTAAGAGCACTAAAAAGAATTGATATGTTTCGGTATGGTCACAGGGTTGTTACTTTGGATTAGTGTCTGGAGAATTCGATTTAAAACATATTGTGCCATATCCTTGTTTAGTATACAATTCTTTAAAACGTGTGTTCTCAATTGTAAAAGAGTTACTTTTTGCCTTCTCTCGATATTCTCTACCCGAACATTTTCTAGTCTTTCTTGCTGTTCGGCTGCTAATATATTTGCTACATTTATAACGAACATATTTGCCGATCATTTTTTTTTTGGACAATATTAAAATACACAAGATGCTAATCCAAAATTACCCTCATCATGAGTAAAACTGATCAAAGCAAGCATCAACTTGACTTTGCCAGTAGGAAAAAAATAACACAGGCCGAGTTTCTTTTTCAAAATAATGCAAAAAGTAACTAGAAATAACTAAAACTTTAATTAAGGTTGTCGGTCGAATAGTACATTGCCGGAAATTCCCGAATGGTAGTCAACTCCGACACAATACAGGGGACTATCGCCATGACAATTGATAGCAACTGTAGAAAGCGAGGTGTAGAATTCAACTCTACACGGTGAGTCGTTGCTGATCCACTCTGATCCGGCCTCGATTCTCCTTGAACCCGATTTTAAGCATCCGCCGAAATAAATAATCTATAACTACTGACATCAAATTATGCCTAGTATGTTTTTCTAATATTTATTTTAAAATATCGGCCACATCACAAACATTATATTTTATGATTTTAGGCGAATAACTACGGGACAACTTTACCTCGATCAAACCGACTTCGTATCTGCTCAGTGCTTGTATCGCAAACCTGACGATGCATATCATAAAGCAAACAAACAACACCCAGAGTACACTATACCTTCACTAACGACAGCGTTATTTTCCAAATCAACATCGGACATACCCTCACGGACACACTCGGCCTCATTTATCAGCCTGACGCCTGTCAAATATTAAACATGGATACTGTGAAACCTGATCGCAAAGGGCAAATTTTTAAACTCATCGATCATCCATCGATTTCGACTTAATCTAACAGTATACTTTACAATTATGCATACATATTACACTAGAGGAGGCTATTAAAGTAAGTAGTCCCAAAACGGATCTGTATTATTCAATGAGAATAAAACTGTTTTATTAATTTAGAAAAAGTGTGAGCCTTGAACTGATGGATGATCCATTGGTGAACTTGTCTATCAACGCAAAATCTGTTACGAGAACGGTTACAATTAGTGACAATAGATTATTTCTTCTAATTACATTTTCAGTTTTCAAAAAGTAGGAAATAGGTATATTTTAAATAATATAATTTAACATCAGTTTTACACAATAACTGTAGTTGCCCATCTATATTAAAAGCAAGGTTGACACAATTCGTAGAAATACGTACATAAAAAAATAACCCACATAGCTTGTTAATGAACTTGAAAATTTTAAACACTTTTCCCATCGACTTGACCGTTGTATCAGATTTTTCATTGTCAGACAGCTACAGACAAACACACGCAGGACTAACACAAATTTTGAATTGCTAATATTATTTAGGATATACGTGGTAGAACAAAAACGGTCACATCGTTATTTTTAGAATTATATTTAGATGAATGTCTGATTATTGATAAATCGGTGCTCTAACCCAAACTAACCCAACTCTCCTATTTATTCCAGGGTTAGGTTTGGTTAGAAATAAATACAAGTTCAGCAGGAATATTAAGAGTTCAAGCCCATTTATCATACGAGGGATGAAGGCTCTTCTCTATCTTAATACCTCTAGTGAGATTAAACATCTATGACATGATGCATAACCTTGAAAAACAATTAGCAATTCCAAAAAAAAAACCCTCTCATGAAAACCAAATGAATTGCCAAATGTATAGTCAACGAAAACTTGTATGTTACATGTTAGCAGTTTTGTGTTTAGTGGATACTTGAGAGCTTGCTGCAACAAAAATGTGAGTAACTAGATAAATAACAGTAAAGTTAATAAAAACAAGCTGCACACAGTGGAAGTCTTGATTATACATGGTGAGTAAAAAGTTAATAAAGGCAAGAAGGAAGTGTAATTTAATAAGTGTATATTTAAAGATAAGATATAAGAGATTATACTTAAGTTAAAATTGTATTGATACTACTATCTTTTCGAAATGTTAAAAAAATCATAAATTCTAGCTCAAAAAAAAAATTAAACAGTCTGTCCCGGGTATTATGATGTTTGTTTTACGAATCAAACTTTTCACACACCACGTATCTAATACTTTAAAACCAAAGTGCAGAATCTTAAGCCTTGCCAATGAAAACGGCGTGAAACCCCTAAAAATCCCCATCCTGATAAAAAAAAACTTAACCCAAACACCTGCGATGACTTACCGAAAACTTTCCCGTCCGGACACAAAACGACCGCCAACAGGAACATGAGTGATCCCATAACGAAAACTACCGACATGAGGAAAGCCATTCCGTCGAAACCTGCTATGACGAAAGGTTGCGGCTTAGGTGGTTGTGGAGGAGGTACTGGGCAGCTATCTTCGCAGTCCACGCAGCTGCAGGCTGGAGACTGGTCCTGAAAAAAAGAAGCAATGGCATTAGTGTCTTCCTTTCTACTGTGCCAAATATTGTCCATGTTGCTTCTGATCAGATTAGTTTTTAATATCGTTACGACCCGGGCTACCCTATACAGCTAACTTGCAGCGTCTACGTTATTTCCGTATGAATCATCGCCTACCGAGAACATTGCTGGCAACTCTGTTATTTTCCCGATGTATAGTGTGGCCAGAACCGAGAATAAATGAGAATTGAGGTCTCGGTTCCGAAATATTCCCGATATATGTTCGACTGCACGCAAATGGCGTATTGCAGTTAGTTGATCATTGAGTGTTGGATTGTAAAGATCTATTAGTCGTAAAGTTATGAGCAGTATAGTGTGCTTAATTGTATACAATGTAAAGGAACAAAGATAGTATTATTTCAAAATAGTACAGTTTTTGCCAGAATTCCAGGAAAAAAACGTAAAAATATCATAATGCCCCAAGTATATCCAAAATATCAACGTATGAATTGATTTTTTCACTTGTTTTCGTTAATCACTATGGAACTTTGTATTTAGCCATTTGAATGGCTATTAAATTTCCCCCCGCAAATATTGTGATTTTCGAAACATTATATATTTAAAATCCACGCTTTGGCCTCTAAGTTTCTACAGATATTTTTCCAATAGGTAAGTTTTACCTCTACCTTTTTTTTACATTTTCCATTGCTTACCTGAACACGCGTTGTTTATTTATTTGAAATTTGCTGCCCTAATATTTCCTATTAAGCTTCACTATGTTTAGGCTTTTTGATGAGTTTAAAGTCATGCAAAATTTGAAACTGAATGAAAGAAAATACTCATCTGTAAAAACTGCAGCCAGCAGAATATATTACAGTGATTTTGTCTAATGAAATAAATATCTTCAAGGGTTCAACTAAGGAATTTTGCACAAAAGTTTCTAATTGGAAAATTATTAATAATGAGTCTGCGGAAATTTCACATAACATCAAAGAGACAAATATCATTAATGACTATTTTGACAACATGCCCAAAGCACAGGTTGATTCGATGCTTTTAAATGACTTTCTCGGTCCGTCAATCGACTGTGAACCATTTGCATTTACGCTCGTAACTGATTGTTAGGTGAAAGGATTTAAGCAGTATCACCAGCAATGCAATTGTGTGGAATAGAAGTGTCTATACGGATGTTAAAAGCTTGTATTCCGAGCTGTCAGCCCACTGGTGAATATCACGTCTATCACGGCTGCCATTGTGCCTAATATTTGTACCCAAAGTGAATAAACCTGCCTCCTTCAGTGAGTTAAGGCCAATCAGCATTCTCCCAACATCATACAAAATCTTGGAAAAAATGCAAAGATTCAAATATTAGATTATCTCCTCCCTAAGTCCTAATATCAATATATCAGTCAGAGCAAACCATAGCTGTATAACGGCTCTGTTAAAGATTGCAAGTGATACTGCAATGCCCTTTGTTGATCCCTTGGCGAGGAGATGTTGGTGTACCGAATTAATGTTTCAATTTAGGTCTCTTATGTTGCAGAAATCTATTCGAAATTGGTTCGGTATTCATGTTGCTTGTGAAAAGTTGCATGAAGGGTCCCCAGATACACCCGGCGCCCGAAGATCCGAATAGCCTGGGAGTTTACCTCCAGAATATGTTTTGATCCTGGGAGCGCCATCATGTCCATATATCCCTACTGTGAAACCCGGAACCACCAGCGCGGAAGCGGACCATGATTTGGAAAGAGCCTCCCAGTTCTTCACCGGACGATGTGAGTAGGCTAATGCATCTACCACCTAGAGCGGCTTCCACAGGAAGCATCGGCCTCAGATTTATTTCTTTGGTGGTAACTAGTCTGAAAGGGATGAGAATGGGGTTTCTTGGGTCACTCCCCAGTGATCAGCTCCCGACTTTGAACTGTGATGTTCTCCAGCCTGGAGGAGGACGATGGGATTTGATGGGTCACATCCCGTGGCATATCGGAATGGCGGGGGCGTCACTTCTCGTAATCAAACTGCTCTCACCAGTTTGACGTTCCTGCGTGCTAATGCAATGCAGCACCGCTTGTCACATACTGTCATTGATCAGCTCCAGACATTGTACTTCGTGGTTCTCCAGCTTGAATTTACTCTTCGCCATTTCAAGTTTTGACACACCATTTAATATGTTATTGCTGAAAAACCGAATCATCTGGAGCAACCTAACTTTTATACATTAGATAGGGAGGATATGAGCAGAACAAACCAATCCGATTGAAACTTCGGAATTGAGTGGTTGTTTTATTTTTAACTTGAAAAAAAGTACTTTAAGCGCACGTGCCAGTCAACGCATAGCTATTTTCAAGAAATCGTAAACCTCGTGACCTCTGCTATAAAAAAAAGATCGGGAAATACACGAAAATCGAGGCTAAATTGAGGCAAGTAGCAATTTTACTTTTGGTGCTTTATGGGAAATTTGAAGGAATATGTCTCCAATATTTTGACATAACCGACGTTTATATTAAAATATGCAGATTTATACATTTCATCATTTGCAGCGCTGGCTATTCCATCTTTGGACATACGCCTCCCCACTACGTTTCCATTATTCTCTGTTTTGCGCGGTATTCATCCATTGTACACCTTCCTGTTGTTGTAGGTCATCCTTCCATTTAGTTTTGGGTGTGCCGCGCGATCTTCTCCCTAGTCTGAGTCTCCATTCTGTGACCTTTCTACTCCACCTGCCGTCCGTTGTTCGTGCCAGGTGGCCAGCCCATTGCTACTTCCATTTCGCAACACACTCTGTTATATCCAAGACTTTAGTTTTATTCCTAATCCACTCTTATTGTTTTTCTATCTTGGAGTCTTATTCCTACCATCGATCTTTCCATCTTTCTTTGTGCGATATTGAGCCTTCTGTTAGAGGTTTTTGTCAGAGGCCACGTCTCCGACGCATATGTTATAATGGACAAGATGCATTAGTTATAGACTCTAGATTTTATATGTTGGGGAAATTTTGATCGAAAAACCGATCCTAATTTGACAAAGGCAGCCCACCACAGCTGGATTCTCCTAGACATTTCTATTTTGGAGGTTTGGGTCGAACGTGATATTCTGTCCAAGATAGATATACTCTTGTACAACCTCGATGGTTTCTTTATTATTTATCTGTATGGGCAGAGCATTGTGAGCCATGATCTTGGTTTTAGCTATGTTCATTTTAAGTCCGATTTCTTCGGCTGCTTCCTTAAGTTTTATTGTCATTGTTCTGAGCTGTTCCATGCTAATTGATGTCAGAAGTATATCGTCGGCAAATCGTAGGAGTGACAGGTGCTCTCCATTGATGTTGATGCCCATTGATTCCCAGTTTAGGGTTTTAAATATATCTTCGAGGGCATTTGTAAACAGTTTAGAAGAGATAGTATCTCCTTTTCTAATACCTCGCTTAACTTCCACATGCTCAGTTGCTTCGTGGACTTGGATTCTTAAGGTAGCGTGATCGTATAATGCATTTATGAGGTTGATATACCGATAGTCAATACATCTCTTGAATGCGTTGATTAATGCCCATTTTTTTACAGTGTCGAACGCCTTTTCGAAGTCCACAAATGTTAGGTAGATAGGCCGGTTATATTTCTAACCCTTTTCTATGACTTGTCGTATGGTGTGTATATGGTCAATTGTACTGAACCCTTTTCTAAAGCCTGCTTGTTCAGGTGATTGGAACATATCCAGACGTCTCGATATTCTATTAGTAATGATTTTTGTTAGGAGCATATAAAGATGGGACAGGAGTGAGATTGGTCTGTAGTTTCTAAGGTCTTTTTTATGGCCCTTTTTGTATATTAATATCACCTTGGCCTCTTTCCATTTGGTAGGCATTTGTCCCTTTTCCAAGCAGTTGTTAAACAATTGTTCCAGAGTATCTCGTAGCTTGTTGCCTTCCAACTTGATAAGCTCTAACACTCTCTTATCAGGACCAACTGCCTTGTTATTTTTCATCTGCTTAAGGGCAAGTTTTATTTCGTATTTACAGATTGGTGGCATATCTTCTGAGTAATGTTTGGTGAGTATTGCCCTTCAGTCTGAGGGTTTAGTTTTGGATTCTAGTTTTTTGGATGAATATAAATAAATCAGGGTAGAACATTTCTACATGTCTTAAAATTTCTTCTCTGCTTATAATATGTTTTCCGTTTTCATCTAACAGGCATGTTATATTAGATTTCCTCTCTGCTATTTGTCTCCTGAATCTTTTTGGTCCCTTGTTTTGCTCGATTATATTTTTTATAGTTTATTCATTATGTCTAGCTACATCCGTTCTGACCATTCTTCTTATTTCCTTATTTCTTCTTTTCAACTCTTCCCATGTTAGTCTGGATTTCTCTTTGTTTCGTTCCGCGATCATATCCCTTGTATCTTCCGAGATTTTATATTCCCTATTGGTTTTTATCTGTTGTTCGGTGATTCTGTTTATTGTTCCAATAATATATTCGTTATGGTTGTTGATATTCGTATTGTCGTTTGGAGCGTTACATATGAGTGCATTTTCCACTCTGTCTTAGTATTCGCTATGGTTATCCATCAGTACTTTTAAGTTTCTCCCATTGTTCCTACCTTCTATAAGTTTTTTTCTTTCGAGCTTACATTTTATATTGACTTTGGCTCTAACCATTAATGATCACTCATTTGTATTTGATTTAGGACTGTTACATATCTAACATTGTTTTTGTTTTTTGTTACAATGAAGTCAATTTCATTAAATGTCTTATTGTCTGCACTGCGCCATATACACTTCCTGCTAGGTTTCTTCTTAAAATATGAGTTCATAGCTTTTAGTTGGTATTCCTCTAGAAAATTAGCGAGCATCTGTCCTCTTTCGTTCCTTTGTCGATATCCATTTTGTGCCATACATGTTCTACCAGCCTTATATTGTCCCATCTTTGCGTTGAAATCACCCGTATGTATTCTTGGGTATATTCCAACAGTCGAGACAATATTGGACACCCATTTTTTGTGTACAAGGAATCCAACTCCGTTTCTTCCAACATCGTCCTCTCCTTTAAAGAAAAGAATATTTCCTGATTTGAGAGTAAGGAGTTCCTCTCCTTTTCTTCTAGCTTCGCTTATTCCAACGATATCCCATTTTATGGAATTCAGTTCTTCCTCAAGTTGGAGCAGTCGGTACTCAGTGCTCAGAGTTTGTGCATTAAAAGTGGCAATGTATATCGATGTGCTTTTCTTTTGTTTTCGCATTGTCGTAGTTCTGCCTCCCCCAGAATCCATGAGGCTGGCCAACACTGAAGATGTATCGGCGTGGGATTGTGACATGTGGTCTACCCACCTGGGGTAATGTTGTTTTATAATTCGACATTTCATGGGGGTATTTTGGCATTTAAAACGCCGCGCTTGCCAGGCGTGTTGGCGAGTGTGCTTTCTTGCCGCTCCTAACATGGAGAACAGACGCTGTTTGCAGCCGCCCACTCTGGGTCAGACGCTACTGTTGCGGCTGTAGCTTCACTTCCTCCCATGTACATTTAAATGCCTGAGATTTCATTGAAAACGGTTTGAAATTGAAAATGTAGATATTTTTTTTGCCAGATTTCGAGGTAAAATTTAACTTTTAGCATATCGATGCGTATAATTTTTGTGGGAAGTAAGTAGATTTATTTGCTTGAAATCTCATTTTAAAATGTTTTGAAGATGAGAAAATAGGTCAGGATGGGAGAATTTGGAAATTTTTCAAGCGATAAGCAGCAGTTGCCGAAAATTTTATGGGAGCTTTCGAGGATTTTACAACTTTTTTAAACATCGAAGTTGTTGCAAAATATAGAACACAAAAAATACTCGTATTTCATATTAATCGCGCATGGTTGAAGTTTTTACTTCTGTCATGTGATCTTAAAAACACACATTTTTTATGTATTTTTATAATTAATAATTCACCATTTATGAGATCCCATGTTTCAACATTGGTATTACATATACAGGGTGGTTGTAAAGTAAGGAATAAATTCATTATCCCGTAAACTACAATTTTTTTTAAAAATCGCCCGGACCCGTCGATTGTGTTTTTCGATCGCGCATATTCTGACATAAAATGTAGATATACAGGGTGTTCTAAATAAGAGTGACAGAAAAAAATATTTTTTTATTAAATTATTTATTGCATATTTGGATTCTTCGGAAAATTCTAAAAAATTTTCATGTAGCATGTGCTATACCTAAGTCCAAGCGTTTTGGAGTTATTCTCATTTAAAATTTGAAAAGTGGAAAAAGTCATGGAAAAAACGAAGAATGAAATTGTTTTAAAAATATTTTATTTATAGAAAAAAAAATTGGTGAAATTAAAAATAATTTTTCTTAAGTAAATGTTCGAAGTATCTTCCGTTGGTCAACTGACAATAGCCTAACCGATCTACAAATTCTTGCTGAACATTTCGAACTATTTGGGGTGTAATTTACCGAACTGCTTGTCGGATGCGACGTTTTAAATCATCTAAATTTGCAGGTTTTGAATATTTTTCCCTTAAGGTATCCCCATAAAAAAAAAGTTGAGTGGGGGAGCACCATCTTGTTGCGACCAGATCGGCTTATTATGATGTGGCAAATCGGAACCTTCTAACTCAGGAAAAAGGGTGGCCAGAGCTGGAACAAGATCTTCTTCTAAAAAATCCAAGTAGGTATCTCTCGCCTGTTAAATTTTCGTCAAAAAAGAAAGGCCCTATAATATTGTCATCAACAATGCCAGCCCACACATTGATTTTGTGACTAAAAAAATATTTTTTACAGGATTCTCGAAACACATATACTGTATCCGCTGACAAAATTCAAGGCGCCTCTCAAAATCTCCTTCAAAAAGTTCTAGGAGAACTTGCATTTTATAAGGATGGTACTTATTTGTATGCAGTATTTTAAGAACAGTTGTTTTTCCAATATCCACGTCCGTTGCTATCTGCCTAGATACCACATGCTGATTATCTTGAACCGCCAGACGTCTAATAGTTGATTTTCATCAACTTGAGGACGACCACTTCCACGGGACATCTCTTACAGGACCGAATTGCCTAAATTTGTGCTCATTTTTGCTTACCGTTGATTGTGATATTGGCCGACCATTGGGGTATTTTTGATTAAATAGCTCACAAACTTCTTGCTCTGTTCTAACTCTATCACCGAAGCCCATCATCATCAAAACCTCTATGCGCTGTTTCTCAGTGAGCCGCATTCTAATATAATTTAGGTATGAAAAACGAAAAGGCTTTTGAAAACCAGTAAAACGTTACGAAAATACACATAAAACTGACAATAATAATAACTTTTGACATTAATTCTTTTGTTCCTCACGTCATAAGTGCAAAGCCTACTTGACTTTTTTTGCGCTTCACTCATGATGACTACAAGTTTTCCTGGGCGGCCGATCTCGGTGTTGAGTGTTGGGTTAAAATAAGTCAGCGTGCGTGAATCAATGCAAGTCTTGATTTGTACCGAAATCTCATTTTCAAATTTTGAAAGAGAATAACTCCAAAACGCTTAGACTTAGGTATAGCACATGCTACATGAAAAATGATTAGAATGTTTCGTGAATCCGAATATGCAATAATATACAGGGTTTCCATTTAATCAAAAAAATATTTTTTTCTGTCACTCTAGTTGGAACACCCTGTACATTTTATGTCAGAATATGCGCGATCGAAAAACAAAATTGACGGGTTCAGGCGATTTTTGAAAAAAAATTGTGGTTTACGAGATAATGAAATTATTCCTTACTATACGTTAACGTTCAAACTTTACATTTGCCGTACATGACCGTTCACAGCCTCCCCACCTAGCAGCTGCACATAACAAATATATTTTGCTTTCTTAAATAATTGGAAACTTATATTTTTTTATTGCGTGTTAAAGTTCTGCGCAAAATTCTAGATACATTTTAACAGGGCGATTTGGAGTTGTAAGTAAATAATTGCTCGTGGATTCGGTTTAATTAGATATTGATGTTCGTCCTATAATTAGGTTTTAAACCACAAAATTTGCTTGCAAATAATAGATAGAATTGTTCACTATTTAATGACTACATTGTATTCGTTACCGGTCATCAAAAATAGATTTTTAAACGCCCATTTCTATTTTTGATATTACGATATTATCGAAATGTTATTAATCGTGGTAATCATAATTTTTTTATTACGTTGATGTGACTGATATTATATATTTTAAACCAATATGTATAAAAATGACGATGCTGGTATAACTCCGGAAATAAATAAATTATAAATTGGAACACTATGTCCATAGAAGGCCGAATAAAGACTGAAGAAGAAGAAGGGTCAAGAGAAGCCGCATTTAGTCGAAGGTTTTTAGACCATTTAGAGCAATGAACCGTTTCATAGGCAGAATTTAAATATGACTCATAAAACAATTCCTCAGAACAATAATATCATAACAGCCTGGAAAACAAATCGAAAGGTATTTTTAGAACTTCCACTGAATTTTCAGCGAATAAAATTCGAGATAAGTGAAAAATAAAGTCAAGAGCGCGATCTCCAGACGCGCGTTTTTGGGTCCGTTCCAGAACCGTTAATAAATTTGCATCGAAATAATTGATGTTTAACGTTACAGATGTTGGTTTTAACAAAAAACAAGCCCATCGAAGGACAATTCAAGTTTAACAAAGCATTTGGTTGCTCGACTGTAATATATACGAGTATACCCTGCTTCACACAATGTCATATTATACATTTTTTTAATGCAAATAAAATTACTTCATAATAATCCCTGGAAACGATCCATACATTTGCTGTTCTAATGACTACAAAGATAAAAATATATGGGAATTAAATCCAGGAAGCGAGGAGGCCTGAGAATCGGTCTTCTTCATTTAAAAAACGTGTACACCAAATCTAATGATTTTCTAGAGATGCAAAATTGTACGATAAGTGTAAGACCACTAACTAAAAAGAAATTACTTATTTATGTATCTTTATTTGTAATGATTATCTAATTCCTAATTTATAATAAATATTTTCAAATTTTTAGAATAAAGAAAAATAAAAATCGATGGGAGTAAAATCAGGCGGGTACGGTGGATAATTTAACCTGTTTTTATTAATTTAGGAATTGCATCCGCTATGTTATAAATAGTTAGCCAATCTACAGACATACTTACATTGATTGCTTTGTTACACGGGGTGATGTCTAAGTCCAGCGGCGTAAAGTTGCCAACTTTAGCCGTCGTCGAGTTGATGTAGTTGATCTGAAAGGGCACGAACGGGTTGCTGGGGCCGGAGGTACCCATAAACTGGAACCACCTGTTTGACGTACATCGCAGGGAACCCCAACTACCGCACATCAAATCCAGAGCCAGTTGACCCGTGGACGGTACGGAGACCTACAAAAGGAAAGTGTACAATTTTACTATTATTAAAAAATAGTAAATGCAACTAAAACTGAAAATACAGAATTTCATATGGAAAATCAGCGATTTATGCTTAATCAGAAAACAGGCACTCGCATCCTGCGGCACTTGATCTGCTTCGATGTTTCCAGTAACAGGTGTTGCACACAATTTGACTGCAACAAACTACCGTCTTTGTTGACTTTTCTACTAGCTACTTAAATTCACTTCCCAGGCCGATGGAATGATGGCTTGTTGATTGAGCAAGTGCACGACGTTACTTGTATAAATGTAAATGCTATTTACCTGTTTACACGAATTATAGGTCTTGTCTAAATACTGCTGGGTAATGTAATAATTGACAGCCGTAATGTACGTTTTGTTGGTCTGTTCGTTCACTGTGGTTCCCTTCACTTCGAGGAACGTGGACTGCTGTGGCGAGCAAGTTAACTGACAAATACTTTGGACAAGGTTGAACAGGCAACTTGGACATCTGTAAAAATAAGTAAGATTGAAAAAAAAAACAAACCAAATCCAGTTCGTTGAATATCCGACTCCAACTCCAACCAAACAAGTGTTTTAGATGCTTACCTCTTTAAAAAATTTGCAGCCAAAGTAATACTTTGATCCATCGTACGCATCTGCGCGTCGTCGCAGCATACACTGGACGGATCGACGTTGGGGCACCATTTTTTCAAAATTTCGGCCCCGGAATCGTTCAGCGCCTTCGGGGCTCCGTTGTAGGCGCAATTTTGCGATAGGCCTCCCTCGGAATGACACTCGCCATACCACACGCATTGGCCGATGTTAGGCGGCTCTGGGGGATCTGTCCTACTGGTGGAGGTGTTGTTTTGGGCCGTCCGGACCTGGAATTTACAAAAATAATAATTTAAGAATTATTCGTAACGAGGATAATAGGTTTCTGCTTAAAATACCGCTTGTGCAGACGGTAGCATAGAGAGGCACAATCAACTGCGGTTCATTTGAAACGTAAATGAATAATCTAGTTTAATTTTCAATGTAATGCATTTTCAAAACTAAAAGATAGGTATATTTTAATGCGTTTTCAAAATATTAGGGCATATTATATAGCCTATCAACTAGGCTACTGAGTGTTTTAATATTGTTTATATTTCGTACATGTTGGTAAACAAATACCTTCAAATTTTCTAAAATTTCATCTGTGTCAAATATCAAATATTTACAAACATTTGTTTTCTTTTTCGCTTGTTCCATTTAATTGTTCGGTAGTCAAAAAGTAAAAAACAAATTCGAGGAGTTTTTGGTACTTTCAATTTTGTCCGAAAAATGGCGTTATAAAGATAAAAGGTGCATTAAAAAAGGTACACTAAAGGCTGGAAGAAACCATTTGTTACAAATTTTTTTTGGCTAATATCGTCTTGGCAGCATTGACGAGAGCAAAGAGGAATTTAGCAGCAGATCAAGAGAGAGAAGGTAATATCTCTGGGCGTTTTACATTTAAAATATTAACTCAGCTGCATTGTTATCAAGAACTAAATTAACCTCAGGTACAGGCACAACTATCACGATATTCTTGACCATACGAACTATCGTTTAAATCAGTTGATGTATTATGTCTCTCTTATGATTTTCAAAAATAAATTTGATATTTATATCACAGACTAAGTATTCCTTAACCTGTGATTATATCATTTTATGAAACTGCTGCACAACGAAAAACTCCACTCGCTTCTGTTTAACCTTTAGTAAGTACAAATTTAAGCTTCGTTTGAAATATCTGCATTAAATTTTAAGAACCGATTTTTTTAAAAAATACACTGTTTATCTAACTAAAGATGTATAAGTGTAAATAATTTATCTGTTTTTTTTTTCTTTCAATGAATAATTGGATAATTCCGGCTGAGCAATCAAATTTAGTGCCAAAATTAAATTTGCTCTTTCATCAGTTTTGCATTTCTTTTTGTCATATATTTCAAAAAGTAATCATCGGATATGACCTTCTGCTTATCAATGAAAACAGTGGCGGGTCATAATATAAAATTGCAATCAGAAAATTAACGGTTTGCGGTCGGTTTACGTTGGTACTTTAATCGAAATTCCAAGGCTTCCGCTCATTTTTGTATTTATGTTTCTCGTTACTCATCAAGTTTCATGGCTTTCACCTTCCTTGAAGGTATGCGGGTTATTCAAGAATATAAGCGCGTTCGAAATATATACTGACATAGAAAAAAACCGCGGCCTCGTACAGCGGATTTCCATTTTCAGACTAGGTACTCCTTTTCATTCATTCAAATATCAAAAATGGAGAGTTATGGCTTCATTAAATTTAAATATTGATAGTTCAATGCAGCCTGATCGTTTCTCAACATTTTTCAATCAGCATTATGCTTACTACTTTGGTTTCATACTACACATTTATTAAACGTTTTTGTCAATTTACTCTGTAGGTACTCTGCGTTACGCAGATGTAAATTGCTCATGTACTAAGTGTATACACCTGCAACCTTTTTTCTATAGCTTTAGTCGGCTTTTACGTTGTCTTGAACGTTTTGTTTAAATTGCTTTACACACGGTTGTATGTAACTAATAATAGGCTAGATAAACTACAGATATAAGATATAATTAACAGTTTGTGATGAGAGTGTGCTTGAGCCAGGTTTGTCTGACCATAGAGCTATCTTTCTTAAAATTACCATAAAAGAACTAAAACCATAGGATCCTAATGCTAGGGTTATCTATAGGCCCATCACCGATGAGGGACTTTTGATCAAGTGGTTGGAAATAGTGGTGACTGAACATTCCTGGATAATAGGGATTTCTCTCCACAGAAAAGGTTTGAATTTTTTATAAATTCAATTCTAGATGCATGTGATACAGGCTTTCCCTAAAAAAACTAAAATAATTAAGGATAATCTCCATAAAATATATAAATAAGGTACACTGTTTTAATAATGTATTGAAAAGAAACAGGGAAACATTAAAATTCTAAACAAACGTAAACAGAAACAGTGCTGGGTTAGTGACGAGTGAGGCCTGGAGGTGTTTTAGAGGAAACTATAGGAAAAAAAATGAGGAAAGTAAGACACAAACGCACAAACCAATGATCGGCATATTTTGAATTAAAAAAATAAAAGCAACGCAGTCTGAGACACACAGAGTACCAACACACTAACCAAAACCCCCATATCGCATTGGACTCGAAATTAACTTGGGAAGGTCAACAATCTATCAAGAAAACAGGGACATGATGCGTAATTTGAGGACTTCTGTTTCTCGGGGAGTGCTCTTCATTGCTTACCACTCTCACATGGCAAATGCCGTGCTGTGTTGGAGGCATCTCATGCAGTTAAGGTGTTTGCGGCCTAGAGGCGTTGCATGAGTGTGCTGGCTGGTATTGGGTAATCTGATTGTTGTAGATATGCTTTTATATCATTTGGCATACTTACCTCTTACCTTCCCCTGTATCTACATCCTAAACTGTCTGCTGAACCTCAAAAAGAACAGTAGTAACTACCTTCGTAACTGTGACGTGCATGCTTACCATACACGGGGGAGAAACAATCTTACTATAGAATATAGTAGAACCGCCAGGGCCAGAGATGGACTAAATCACTTTTGAATAAAATTTTACAACGCCCTTCCGCTAGTGATAAAACAATTGGACTTAAAAGTTTCTGAGCACAAAGTCAAGAAATATCTAAGGGCTAAAGCGTTTTATAGTGAGCAGGAGTTCTTGCTGAGTGACATGGATTTTTGACTTGTTTTTGGATTATGATGTAGTGTTGAAGTAAGAGGGGTCTGAAATGTTATTTGGATGGGGAATTGGTGGAGGGTGGAAGGGAGCGGGTTAATTCGTCCAGGATCCTCATTTTACCCAGGCTACATGTCCTGAAAATTTCAGCCCTCTAGCTATACTGGAACATGCTTCACTAAAGTGTTTCACTTTGATTTCCGTTCAATTGTTTCGGACTTACTACCCTCGCTAAAGAAGTTTCACTTCAAAATTTGAAACAATTCGAATTTGCAAAATAATGTTTTGTAATACGCTAGGAATGTCTTGACTATATGTTGCGATAGCTTACTGGAATTGACTTGTTAATAACAAGCCATTAATATTTTGTATATAGTCTTGTAAATAATGTGCATGTTGTATATAGTGTGCTGTCCAAGTTTTTAACATTATGAGCTCCTGCTCCTCGAGGGCAGTTCAAGCGTGGTTTTTGCGTAATTTTCCACGTATAACCTACCCTACAACAAAATGCTATACTTAAGAATGCACTAATTAATTCCAGCTCCGGCTAATCTTAGAATGAAGCGACATTGAAGGGTATTCCCATGTAATGTTCAAGTTGCCAGCAGTACTGCTGCCTTTAGTTTTAAGTAGGCTAAACAACAGCCCCCTAAGGGTGTCATTTGATAGGCCACGACGTTGATAGAACAACGTCAGGCATAACTATCAATCTTTAGATAATGAAATATCTAGGACATATTTAGACTAAGCTTTGCAGTTCAATGTAACAAAAATAATCAAAATAAATCATTCAAGTCAAGCTAGGAATGTCGGTAAGCACTATATCAAAATTCAAAATGGATATCTGAGAGTCATGCACCAAGGAAGCGGAGCCGCTGCTGAAGCAGAAGAAGCAGGACCATCAAACCAGGCAAGGGATAACAGATGTAAGACAAATAATCAAATAAGGATGGGATATATATTAGCTTACTTTGGCCAGCACAGATAAATAAAAATAGGCAGGTATATCTCAAAATTCAATGAACATTTATTTGAAAACTTGATTAAGGGAGAGAGCTGGAAAGGGGTTTTAGATACCGATAATTCTGAGATTGCTGCTCAATATTTTACAAAAAAAATCAGCGAATTTATAGAGCAAGCAACAGTGAATAGAAGAGTTCATTATACAGAGCATAGGAACCTTAAGTCTTGGAATACAACAGGTCTTATTATGGGAATCAAAAAGCGCGCGAGGTTAAAATATACCTAGGTTGAGAAGTAAGCCATTATTTACCGAGCACTTTTATATCCTGAGGCGCGTAGCGCCGAAGGATATAATGTGCGAGGTTAATAATGGCCTTCTCAACCGAGGTATATATAGATTTTTTTTTACTACTAACATTGATATATTACCATATTTGATTCGATTTGATTTTTTTTACATTAGTCATTTTCTACTTATTTTTCAAATAGTTCGAAATGTCAGGTAGCCTGGAAGTTCAGTTGTCTAACTGACAGAATGAATTTAATAATCTCCTGACAGCTCCATACATACAAAGTACCTTCCTTCCATCTAAATTTTGACAAAATCGCATTATTATTAAGAATACTATGGGGAGTCATGAAAAGTGAGTCATGCTGTATATATATTTTTTACTAATAGCACTGATACAATCCTTATCATTATTTGAATTGATTAGATTTTGAAATTCATCATTTCCTACTCATTTTTCAAATAATCCGAAATGACAACTAGTTGTCAAACTAACAAGTTGGGTCAGAAATGTTACTTCTCACTTGAGGAATGGAGTAAAAGAAGTAAAAAAAATATTTATTAATAATAACAACTTAGAAAATAAAAAGAATTACATAAATTACAGAAATAATTTAAAAAAGATCATTAATAAACAAAAAATTAATTATTACCAGGCAGAAATAAACAAACAACATGACTTTAAAAAAAGTATATAGAATTACCTCAGATGCAGTAAACGAAAATAAGGAAACTTTAACAGATTTGAAATTAAAGACGACAGTGATCGGCTGTTTACAAACAAAAATGAAGCAGCTGGTAATAGCTATTTCATTACTGTAGGTAAACTAATGGCTAATAAAATAAAAATTCCTAATGTTAAGTCTCAAATCAAATATAATTCAATAAGTTCAATGTTTCTTAACCCAGTTAACAAGAACGAAATTATTAGACACATAAATTCACTAAAAAAATGACTGTTCTCCTAGTTATGATAAAGTTCATACTAAAATCATAAAACAATTTCACCAATATATGATGAAAATGCTTTAAAACCGTTAAAAACAATACAAAACTATATCTTAAAGATAATTTTCAGAAAAAACAAAATGTTTCCAACTAGTGAAATCTATAATGACAAAATTTTAGCAATCAGATCATTGTTTGTTTTAAGTATTTGCAATTACATGCATCAAAATCCAGCAACGGGTAAACAAGTGTCTCATTCTTACTCTACCAGGTTTAATGTTGAAGGAAAATTACAAGTTCCATACAGCTTAACAAATTTAAATCTTAAATCGATTGACTACCTTGGTGCTAAAATCGACAATGTTCTGCCTGTGACAGTAAGAGGGATTGGCGGCAGAAAAACCTTTGATCAAAGATGCACAACTTTTATTACTCTAAATTTTGAAAGATTCTCCAGTTTATTTCAATAGGTTTTCTTTTTTGGTATATGGGAATTTTTGGAGGGGAGTTTTTGATTGGTGTTTTTTTTTTAATCTTGGATTTGCCCGTTGGGCACTTGATAGCTAGTATATGTATTATAATTAGTAAATACATGTATTATACGTCAAATGCAAGGTCTACAGGCTAAGATACAATTTTTCTAGTGTTATAGATTTTCGCTTCTGGTACATACAATAATTAGGTTTTCTAGGTACCTAATATTAATGTTATTTACCTTAAAGTAATATTGTATGTTATAAAATTTCTGTCGACTATAAATTTTGTAATATAATATATTTTGTAAAAAGTTACCCAAATTAGAGTCGCATTATTGTCGCAAGTGGACAAAAAAATTATACTTAGAACCCCGATTCAAAACTAAAACAGAGATGTATAATTTTTATAAAGATAACTGGTGCAGTAAAAAGCAGATAATGCCGGCTAGCTTAACGCTTTATATGTCTATATGTTCTATATGTTCTCCCAAAAAGGACAAATGCGGCATTTACGTTGGATACAGGACAAAAAGTATAGAAGATGAAGAGCAGTACAGGGTCCATGTTTTTAAAAAACAAGCATAGATTGGGAAAGAGCAAGACAAATCTTCCGCAAATAAGATAGTCACAATGGATATGCAATCTGTTCTTTTATGTTCAACATCCTATGTGTCGGCGATATACTACCGAACAAAGTTAATTGTTCATAACTTCACGATTTTCGATATACGTACTAAAGATGTATACTGCTTTTTGTGGCATGAAGGAGAGGGAGAACTAAAAGCAAACGTGTTTGCTTTTATTTTGTATCATTTGTTAGAAGAAGTGTTACCAACTATTGATAACTTAAATAAATCCCAAATAATATTTTGGTGATGGATGCGGAGCCCAAAATAGAAATACGCATTTATTTAACGTATTTTTAAACTGTTTAATGGAAAATAATTGCATTGTCCAAAAATACCTGGAGAAAGAGCACACTCAAATGCAGTGCGACTCCATGCACTCTACCATAGAAAAGACTTGGCCACTTTCCTGGCAGGTGGAAAAAGGCTGAGGTGATTGTAATACCTAAACCAGGTAAGGTGGTAAGGATAAAACCTATCCAGAAAATTACAGACCCATCAGTCTCCTCTCGGCCGTGAGCAAGAACTCGACCCGATCCCATGTTTCCAATACGGATTCAGAAAGGGACATTCATCGGAGTTACTACTGCTATCGGTAGTGGAGTACATAATAAAAGGCTTTGACAAGGACCAAGCGACAAGGGCAATCTTTCTAGACATAGACAGAGTATGACATCAGGGGCTGTACTATAAAATGCTAGTAGGGACTACTCTGACTGGACCATCAAGATCATAAGGAGCTACCTAACAGACAGAAGAATTCATTTGAGAATTAAAGGCAAAACATCCAGGCCCACGACGCTTGAGGCAGGAGTACCGCAGAGCTCAGCCCTTGGACCGTCCCTGTACTCAATATTCACACATGATATAGCATCATTTGACGACGAGCAAATTTTATTGTATGCTGATAATCCAATGATACAAATCAACAATACAACGAGGATAAGCGCTGTACTACAGGAGGCAACAGATGAGCTCACAACATAAATGACAAACTGGAAGATCAAGATGAATGAGCGCAAAACGAAAGCCACAATCCTCCAGAGGAGGAGAAAGGTCGCCGGACTGCATATTCGGATAAACAACATCGATGTGACTTGGAGCGAAGAAGTCAAGTACCTTGGAGTGCACCTGAACCGCGGCTTGACATGGAAAAGGCACATCCAAGCGGACAATGGCTATGCTAAATCCCATGATCGGGAGACATAGCCAAATGTCACTGAAGACTAAGCTCACCATGATAAAGACGATAGCTAAGCCTCAACTGACACATGGTTTAACGGCCTGAGGATACGCAGCGAACGGAAAACAAGCTAGACAGAAGGGCAGTTGGCGCACCTTGGTTGCTCAGAAATGCCGACCTGCAGGCTGACCTACAGTGGCAGCCGATAGAGGACTTAATAGTCGAATAGGCTAGGCGCGTATTACAAAAAGCAGAAAACCATGCCGATGAAGATCTGAGGCAAACAATAGATTACGATCCAGACGACCCAGGAAGACACAGATGGGCTAACCACAAAAGACCTAGGAGTAAGTGTGTGATCGCAGAGATGACTAGTGCCAGGTAGCACAAAGCAGGAGTGGAGTATCATCCAGTCCTGCCAACTAGGACGACACTACAATCGAGCGAGGCATGATCTTAGTAATCACCGCGAGGCACCAAAATAGGAAGATCAGGACTTACTACAAGCGAATCACGGAAGTCCTCCTTCCGACCTGCAGTAGAGGCCCCTAGGAGGGTTAAAGCACAGATCGGAACATAGCTGAGTTTTTAGTGGGTGTTGGGTGTGCCAGCTTTGCTGGTGAGCCCCACACTATTCCCTAACGGGGATGTGCGAAAGAGAGCATTTTCTCAGAACACAAAAAAAACCATAGAAAGAAAATTAAAAGGAAGAATAATAAATGTGCCTGCGGGCTACGTTTACGTTGCTAAAACAGCTAGAAAATTACCGACACCACTGTGTTCTGTAAGATTTCTATATTCAGCATGGTTTCTTCAAATATTTTTGATGTTGTTGTAACTTGTTGTATATCCTACCGTCCAAAATATAAGAGCACTAAAATATAACAGTGACGCATGTAAGGTAAGAAGAAATAAGACCGCCAAGATGGTACCATTTACCACTTTACCAAACCTGTACCAGGGATCCTTAAAAATAAAAAATAAAAAATTCGAAAATCTCCAATTTTGAAAGAAAGCGATGTAATCGGATTACCATGTTTTTGACGAAAACCTTTAACACGATAGTATTCTTGTTGTAATACTTGTTTATTTCGTGTTATTAAACAGTTTTTTGTATTTGGATTCGTTTTTTCTCATAATATTATTATAAATAAAACATGATAGTCGCTTCCTTTATCTTATTTGCTTAACTACCATTATTTATGAAACGAAATTTGGGTAAGTCCAATATTAATGATAAATAGATGAATTGTGCAAAAATCCAATTATTTATACAGATATCATTTTCTCCTATTCAACATAATAATCATAAAGCAAATATAATGTTAAATAAATATTAGGAATAAATAAAGTTTTCTTCTTTGGAGCATTCCTTTAAATCAGTTTTTGAGCGTCCTGTAAAATTTACCATACTGGACTTGTGCAATTTTCAAGTGAAGCCGAAGAAATGGAAAAAAACCTTTATATGAAGTTATTACATTTTTAAAATCTACGTAACACTTTTTTGGGATCTAAAATCAAGGTTTCAAAGTACTCAACGATCTTATTTCACTATTGCCATGAATAATTTCCATTGGTATTTAATTTGGATGTATCTAAACGATCCTTGGTCCCAAAACCCTCCAGACATGAAGAACCTTCTTGATCTTATTCGAGCGTCGATTTCGGCGTTATCTTCAAACTCGACAGGTGTTGACGATATTAGAAAAACTGCCGTATTTATATTGTGTTAGTTATCAGATAAATCAAGTCAACACAAGCTATATAATACAACAAAGTAAAAATTGTCTCGAAACCTTAACCAAACCGTGAATTAAGAAACTACCGTTTATGTAATATCAATATTATCGATTGAAATTGAGTTTTACGTTCCAATACAATTTTTGCAGCAAATTTGATTTTGTTGGGTTTAGGGAACGACAAAATAAAAGCTAGATTTAGTTAAAAAGCCGACGTTTCGTCAAATATATTAGCTAGGGCGTATTTTCTTATTACACGATGCCCAAATTTTAAGTCCTTTAGTTACTTCCTCGTTGTTGTAAATCGCTTCGATATCCCATATAATAAGAAAATACGCCCTGAAGAAGCTAATATATTTGGCGAAACGTCGGTTTTTTAACGAAATCTAGAGTTTTATTTCGTCGTTCCCTAAACCCAACAAAATCCAATTTGATGCATCAATATTATATCCTCTAAAAAAAGCAACGCGAAATTTTGTGATTCTAAAAGTATGTATAATTACCTTCAAACTGGGTTTTTGGACGCTTTAGAATACCCAGTCGTTACACTAAAAAAAAGTGTAATCAGGTCCGAATATTTTATTCAACTAAAATCGAAATTTTTTTTAAAAATCTGCTTGATGGTACATCGCCTCCTAAAATGACGTTCAAATGCTAGCGGATACTCGTATTCGGGGCATCATTAACAACTATTACAACTGATAATTTAATATTCAAGACGTATTCTCTTTTTTTGCTTGACGCAACAAGCCTTGAACGTGCGGGTGTACGACGCGTATGTATGCCCCTTAAAGGCTTTATCGACAACCGTTCTGAAACTGATCACGTTTTTCATTTTTATGGGTCAAGACGTCTTGTCTTTTAGACGACTTGGGCTTTATGACTCAATAGTCCCGGTTTTGTTTTCACGTAATATAGCAAACCGGTTCAGATGAAGTGCTTTTACACGTGTAAAATACGGGTCGATCAATTTAGTCTCCACCCCCCAATTAGAGTTAAAAGTTTTCGATTGCACCGAAAGAGTGCAAAAGAAAATATTGCATGTACACAGACGAGAATTGACAAAACCACTCAACGCAAGAGAAGACGTCTGATCATCGGTAGATTGCTTGAATTTTGCACATGTCGTGTTTTCGAATTTTTGAGCAGAATGGAATCGATAATCGAGTTACATGCGTATGCAAGGCCAAATTCGAATAATCTATCGATATGATCAAATCTATCCTGCGTTGAGTGGCTGGGTTAGGAATAAATGTTTAGGCGATTGTAGCTCGAAAGAGAAAAGTGTGCAAAAATCGAAAACGCTTGCAAAGTTGAATTTTTAAACACGTCTCGTTTTCGAGCTACATTTCTCTAAAACTTTACTCTTAACCCCCCACTCAACGCAGGATGCATTTGACCATATCGATAGATTACCCGAATTATGCACAATTTTGCAAACTTCTCATTTTCCAGCTACATTTCTTCGAAAATGGCACTCCTAATCCCCCACTCCATACTGGATGGATTTGATCATATCGATAGATTACTCGAAACTTATCCTGCGTTGAGTGGGGGATGGGAGTAAATTGTGAAAAATAAATCTATTAACGTGATTTTTCAAAATTTAAGTAATCTAGTTATATGACCAAATCTAGCCTACGCTGAGTGGCTTAGGAATAAATATTTGGAAGACTGTAGCTCGAAAGTGGAAAGTGGGAAAGTGCGCACCATTCAAATAATCTATTGATATAACAATACGTCATGCGTTGACTTAGAGTACATTTACGAAGGACTGTACTTCGAAAGTGAGAAGTATGCAAAATTTTAAAGCATTCAAAATTCTAGCAATTTATTTAAATGATCTAACCCGTTCTGCGTTGATGGGTAAGTTAGCGTCGTAAATGTGGGCCACCCGCATCGCCCGGTGAAAGACCACCACATTGGTTTCATGTTTCGTCACCATGCCCTTGGGATCCGGTTCCCAGGGTGGAAAAAATTGCATGATGGCACCTCCCAGATTAAAATACTACGGAGGTAAAATAGCCTTCCATTCGGATCTCAGAGTGGAGACTGGCCTGGGGGGACCATCAGGCCTGAACGTCTCCAGGACAGAAAATAGACTGCGATTGGACTTCTGCAATATAAGAGGCAACAACATAAATATTAACCCGGTCCATATCATCAAATACGCCTCACATTTAGGTCTATCAGAAACAAAAGTGAAATCAAGCCCTACACGTTCACTTGAATATACCCGGATATGACCTTTACTCCCGATTTCGACATAACTGTGGATTAGCTGTTTTTATACGAGACGATTTATGTTGTCAACGAGAAGAAACATACGAACCTAAAGACTTCGATGTCATGTGGTTCAAATTAAGCACATATCGAGCAACCAAAATCATTTTTGTTCCTTGTATACACCACCTGACGGACACCAATATAAACGGATTTTCTCAAATCTTGGCAATCAAATTGATTTTCTGCAGATCAACTATCGAACAGCAGAAATTTCCAGAGTAGAAGACTTCAAGACTTCAACTTACCTGTTGAAACACTCCAATAAAATCGACGATGAAAGCCGAGAAGCCGAGACATTTGCTATAAGTCACGGACTGACTCAGCTGGTTGACGAACCTACCAGGATCCAGGCTTTGCTCGTCTCCGGGATCTATTCTTAACAACTAATCCCAACCTCTACACCGTAGCTGTCGAACCTCCGTTGGGCCCATCAGACCACAATCGTATCTCCGTAACTTGTGAACTTGCTACCAGAGCACAGGAGCCACAGGCACCCCGAAAGGTTTGGCACTACAAATCTGCAGTGGCGTGATCTTCGCGAGTTTTATCTTTCCTTGGAAAGATGTCTGCTTTAGGAATAAAAACACCTCTGAATCTGCTGATGAGATAACTCAAGTTATCCTAGCTGGTATGGAAGCCTTCATCCCCTTTTCTATGGAACGCATCTCAAACAGTCAACCATGGTTTGGGAAAACCTGCTCAAGAGCGGTCAATGCTAAAAATATCGCCTACCGCAAATGGCGCCGAAAATCGAAATATTATCATCACGACTAGCAACGGTATGTATTATTATATTCCGTGCTAATAAATTGTATCGATTTTATATGCTTTTTGTTAATAGTAACAAGCCGTGTTATTTTTGGTAATTTTATTTTTACCCTACCTCGTTTACGGATAAAAGGACATAAATAAATTACGCAGATCTATTTGCGTTTATCCTTTGTTTTTTTTATTGGCTCGAATTTATATGTTTAAATAGTTTTAATAGTCGACGTTGTTGTTAATTTATTTATTGCCGAACGACAGTTGATCTATGATCAATACACTGCTACGCTTGAAACACAATATAAATAATACGGCAGATAATATTGTTAATAATAGGTTGGCTCGTCAAACACTTGTCGAGTTTTAAGATAACGCCGGAGGTGTGTTTACAAATAAATACCCCAACAACATCAAGCAACTTCATATCTGGAAGGTTCGGGTGAGAGATATTGTCTTGACTTAGGACCATTACTTTCAACTTCGATTAGTCGCTTTAAACACTTGTTAAATTAATCAGTGCTTTGAATGTGTCAACGTCCGTGTGACTTTAATAGATGTGGGATATTTAAAACTCTGATTAACTCAATAGTGACCATCTAGAGAACAAATAGATACATCCATATTGAATTCTAAATTTACTGGGTAATTTGGTAAATAACTACAGTACTTAAAAAAATATATATCAAAATCCGAATATCTGCGTAAAATTGAAATTCCTACTCGGAATTTATATGTTAAACTCAAAATTTTAAGTTTAAGTTTGGAATTTCTCAGTTGAACTGGAATTAAGCCAACAATTTCCATTTTGAAATTAGAAGGTTTACCTCAAAGTTCCCTGTTGATTCGCAGAATTTCAAGCAAAATCGGGATTCTAAAAGTGGTGGGCAATCTACATATAAAAGCATTTACAAATTTGAAAAACGTGCAGACATCCAAAAAACTACGCTGCTCAAAAAAAAGGAATATTTAAAATTCTTATTATGTCCGTAAAAGCGATCTCCTCAAAATGTATTCTCATTTTAAATGCAACGAATCTTAATGCTGATTATTATTTATTAAAACGGAGAATTAGAGAACGATTTTCTGATTTCTAAGTAAATACATAATGCACAATTTTCCTGCAAATATTTGTCTGAGTGCTTCTTAAAAAGCGATATTATCTATATCCTTGACCAGTTAGATCGCTTGTTCTAGTCTATGGATTTTTATAAAAAGTATACTTACCAAACGAGACATATTAAAAAATTTTCCCAGTAAGAAAATGTTTTTAGACAAGCATGAGAAGTAATATAATATATATATATATAGCTGGAAAGTACCTACTTAAAATGCTGTTAGTTTAATAACAAAACAATAAAATGTTTTGAAGACATACCGAAGATTGTAAATTATAACAATAAATTTGAAATTAAAAATAAATCATAAACTCTAGCAGTTTTAGGGTCATTTCACATGAAACCAACCAAAATAAAAGGAGGTTTGGCAGATCACCTCACCGATTTTGATGATATTTGGTACAGTTATTCTACCAGTCGAGTAGATGAAAAATCCAAAATTTCAGATTTTGCTGATAAGTAGTTTTTTTTTAATTGATTTTTAAAAATCAAGAAAAGTGACCATTTTGCCTAAACATTTATATTAAAATAAATCAAGATATTTTAATAACTACTTACACTAGAGCAGTGAGTAGTTATACCTCATTTAAAAGGCCTTGAAAATACCTTTCAAATGAGGTACCACTCAATATAGGTATCAAAAAAAATTGAAAATTTTGAAAAAAAATCCATTTTTCAAAAAAGGATTTTTTAGAAAATTATATTATTTTTGTCAATATTTTAGCAAGGTATTCACCAAATTTCGGGATTTCAATGGAAAAATATTAACAATTTGAAAACAGCAAAAATTACAAAAAAGCGTTTTTTTATTATTTTAAACACCATTTTTCAGAGGTTATCGAGGTATCTGCAAAGTTTGGTTAATTGTCAACTTCCTTTCGTGTTTTTAAAACAAAACCTAAGTAAAAATTCAACACGACCAAAAGTTTCGATGTTTGCTATTTTTTCAAGCAGAAGCTACTTAACAGACACGCCTTAACCATTCTACACCCCCCCCCCCCCCCCCCCCCTTCTCCACCATGAAAAAAAAATCAACAAGACAATAAGTTTCAGTATTTTCAAGCAGAGACTTGTTAAAACTTGCTGGCACGCGCCCATCTAATTTGGTAAGTATGCTTCGTAGATGAGTAGAATGACTGTACCAAAAATTATCAAAATCGCGCAGGGGTCACCGCCAATCTTCTGGTTGATTTGAGATGAAATGACCTTTAGCAACACAAATTGAGATTAGATCAACGTGTAGGACATTTAAGAATCGTTTAATGAGTGTCTACTTCTCTAACTCTTCAGTTTAATAATCAGAATACCGACTTCAACCTAGGAAGTAAACTTTCTACGTGAAACTACTGGGAATACAAGAAAAATCAAATTCAGCCTAAATTTGAAATTTCTACTTTGAACTCGAAATTTACACTTTAGTCCCAATATTTTTAGTTTAGATTTGTAATTTCTTCGTTGAACTCGAATTTCCGACTAAACCAGAAATTTACAATCTGCAATCAGAAGTTTCAATAGTTTCATCTTAGAATTCAGGAATAATCTCACGATTCCAAGTTTGAAATCGGGATACCGTGTTTGAACTCAGAATTCAGTTTAAACTCTGAACTCTGAGGTAGATTGTGTTTTTGAGTAACCCTTCTACCTGAAGTTAGAAAGGCGCGGGAAGGCCACTGGAAAGACAAAAATATATATCAACTTCAGGATATCTAATATTTTGAGTTTAAATTTGTAATTTCTTCGTTGAAAACTCCCAGTTAAATTCAAAAGATTCATCTCAGAGTTACCGGTTTCATCTCAAAATCTCGGAATTTGGAGTCTAAATCGAAATTCTGAGGTAGATTGCGTTTATTTTTCACTAATACTTATAAAACAAAATTACACTCCCGAGCTGAGATCGATTTCGGAATTTTGAATTTTGAAACGAACTTGTTTCCGAGCATGTTTCCTGGTTTCGAAAATATATAGGTTGCTGATTGTTGGTTCAGTCGTTTTTAAAATATAGTATAGATGCCCAGCCACGTTATTCCAAAAACCATGGAAATATCAGCAACAGTGGTAACATTCCCGGTTGTTTGCGAACACCGACTATACGTATAGTAATATTTTGAAGTCATGGTTGTCGTACTGTGTCCATAAAACCGCAATCAAGATTGCAGGTAATATAAAACTTAATCATGCATGACTTTATATTTGTCTAGATTTAGAGTAGGTATAACATTTTAACAGGCTAATTTCTAGTTTAGTGTTTTAAAAGCGAGGTTATATGTTGAAATCGCCTAGAAATATTAAAATTTAAAAGGTGCATATATATCGGGTTGCCAACTTTCAAAAAACCATTTGAGGGCTTGAAAATCCGGAAAGCCTTGCGCCATACCGGGACTTATTTATTGAAAAGGCACCGTATCGGACCATTTTGTTTTCAACTTAAGGGTTTTGTTTACAAGTAAAGCACTTTCAATTTTTATATACCATACTTTATTAGTTTACGAACTAAGAGAATAAAGAGAAAATGAAGATGTAAATCAGTGCGGATTAACTAACAAAACGTAATCACTAATCAGACACGCAATACAAAAAAGCAAAACAAGGAACAGAAAAAAATATAATAACAAAATAAAAGCCATAAAAAATCAATATTTTCGGTCAGCATAGGAAAAAAATAGGAAATGTTGTAAAAAACAATGGTATGTCAATACACGATTAAAAAATAAATTACATATAAACACTATAGATAATTTATCCATAAATGATTTATTAATAACGAATCAAAAAGATATAGCGCAAGATTTTAATAATTACGTGTCAAAAGTAGAAGAAGACATGGTCAAAGAAATAGGGTCTGAAATATTAATGCAAATAAGAGTCGCTCCAGTGAAATTAGTTGCGAAAGTAGCATTTATATTAGACCAAACAATATAATTGAAATTAACGAGATTTCAAACGATTTAAAAAAGGACTCTACGCCTGGAGATGATAGAATGAGGGTAATAGACTTAGTAAATTTAAAGTAGGAACTGCTTCCAATTTTGGTGGAGCTTATAAACAAAATTTTGGTTGCTGGAATACTTCCAGATGAATAAAAAATTACTAAAATATCTCCAAATTTTAAAGCAGGCTCAAAAACCATCGTAAATAACTACATACCCATCTCTATTATAAGTGTCTTCTCAGAAATTATAGTAACAATAATGAAAAATAGAATGCTTAGCTTTATAAATAAATATAATACACATATAGACTTCCAGAAGGGGTCATAAAAAAGAGTAATACACTTAGCGCGACGGTAGATCTGTATAATAAAATATTAATAGATCTGGATAACCATACGATAGTAGTGAGGGTATTTGTTGACCTTAAAAAGGCTTGTGTAAGTATCGATATTCTCTAATAAGATGGGATTTCGAGGTACCATGTGCACCTTGGTAAAAACATAATATCGCACGGGAAGGACACAGTACGTGAACTTTGGTGATTATGCCGATAATTATTTCATTCTCCCCTCTACGAAATTATAATTTTCTGTTTTAAAAGGTCAAGCGAAAGCGAAAGTAAAACATGCTAGGTGATAGGTTGCTAAGTACGAAAAACTTTCGTGCCCTGGGTGACGAAAAAAATAAAAATAAGTCAACGTTGTCAATGTCAAACGTTATTTAGAATAAAAATTAAATGTAAATTTACAATTGTTATATGAACCTGAAATATTTAATGGCAAATGTTGATTGAAATCTTGTCCAAAAGCAACGGCGGCACTGCCAATAATGCGTCTTACGTTATTAGGGACACATCTGTAGTTGTACACCAGAGAGAAATTAATAACTAAAGTGAGAGGGCTTATTGAATAGGGCATTTTGTAGATAGCGATTATTTGCTACTGCGCAATTTAGACGCGCACGGCGTTTGAAACGGTGGCATTTGGAATTAATAGAGTAGAACGTCAATGTAATGCAAGCTGTCAGGGAAACGTCGCGTAATTTTTATCATTTATATATTGTGTTTGCGTGTAGTTTTTGAGTTTCGTGTTTGCTAATAACCAGGCATTTCACCCAAAAATAAAGAGAATGGTGTACTGCAAAAGTAAAGTAGTTTCGTTCAAGTGGTTAAGACATCCATCTGCTGAGTCCTCGGTGTCTCCGTGGCCTTGCATCGGTCGAAAAATTGGAAGCCGGCTATCCGGATTCACATTAGCATTGGAAGGCTAAGTTTATTTATCTTAAGGTATGATTAATACACATTTAAATAATGGTTTATTATTTCTAACAAATAATAAAACATTTTTTGACCAAGTTGCATGAAAACCATGAATGTACCTATTTGTAATAATAATTATTTTCTTCTGGGAATAACTGCTGCTGGATTGTTATGGTACGAGAGTATTTAAAATAAAAGGGTATCTCGAGTATAAATACCTATTAAAATTATAAAAATTGTTAAGAATTTTATTTTCTTATGTTTGGAAATATAAAGATATTATGTATTATTTTATATTATTTATTTGTTAGTGGTTTAACTTATAAATTATTATAGTTCCCATGTTAACATTGGCTGTTTTTTCCGTATTTCGTGTTTAAGTTAGGCAAGCAAAAGCAACGGTTGGCCTACTTATTTATGTACTATTATCTATATATTTAGTTGACTTTTAAATTAAGTGTGCAAGAGTTTAACTGTTTTTGCCTATAAAGAATATGTATTTTTATATTATTTGTTAGTGGTTTCACTAATAAATTAAAGTTCCTATAGTAGGCTGTTTTTTCTATCTACAGAGTTAACTTTTTGATGTAAGAGTTTATTCCTGATGTTGAAATGTAAACAATAATAAATTATCGTTCGTTTGGTTTACATTGTCTTGTTTTATTTTCACCTGCTCAATAAATTTAAAAAGTTTAAATATTTTGCATGGATGGTCTAAATGGGACCTACTATACCGACCATGCGATGTGGGTATAAATACCTAGTTTATCGACCGTGAGCACATAGTTTGTTTTAGATGCCCACAGTGGCGCCGCCGTAACAGGGTCCGCAAAGAATAACGTACATCTGGCTCTCTCACTTTAGTTATTAATTTCTCTCTGTTGTACACCATTTAACGAAATTTTCATAGACTTGATTGTACCGATTTTTAGATTTATCTGGTAACGAACTACAACTGCACGCAATATTCGCTGCATCTTCAATACGACGAGACTAATTATTAATTTCTCGATGCTTCAATAGAACTCATATTTTGTTAAACTCTCGCTAAATACCAAAGTTATCAACTTAACTATTCAATAATATTATTATTTGATAAATGTCAAACTAATAGTTTTTAATTGACATGAATGTTACCTTAGTAACGTTAACAAGCAACAATGTGATACTGGTATTTTTATAACAATAAGCCGCCTTATATCAATTTTATTACAATCGATTGGGGATTTTCAGCATCAAATTTGAATATGTTTATTTTAAGAAATCGAGAGGGGAGAATGAAAAGTTTAATACATACACGCTGCGAAAGCCCTTTCAGGTGCTTGGAGTTTTTTAAATAGCCTCGGCTACGCTACGCTTCGCCTCGGCTATTTAAACACACCTCGCACCTAAAAGTAAACTTTCGCAGCTTGTAATGTAAATAACTATTTTGGTGTGCCTCAAGGCTCAGTTCTCGGACCCTTACGCCTCTTTCAGACGATACGGATTTTAGCCGGTCCGGTTTATTGTAGTCCAATAGTGCATTAAACTAATTGTCACAAGGTTTAAATCTTGGTTTTAATACACCAGTCACGTTAAAACCAATAAAACCGGACCGGCTAAAATCCGTATCGTCTGAAAGAGGCCTTACTTTACTCCTTATACGGCAAGCAGATATAATTGCAAGATACTTTACGTTTACTGACGAGCATTTATAGGCGTAGTCGACTATATCAAAATCGGCCTCTCCTATTGGTCGATCCATCTCGTATTACAATATGTCTTCGTGATGCAATCAGTTTCTCGCAAGAGCTCTTATGGTAGATCGTTGGGTCTCACCTGGAAAACACGGGTTCGAACCCCGTTGCATTTTTTTTTTTTTTTTTTAGATTATGTTTCTAAACCGCTTTTTTTTCATGATTTTGGGTATGTGGGGTTAGATTGGGTTAGCACCTGGTTAGTTTCCTTTTCTTGACCTCCCGTAGCGAGCAAAGCGAGCGGAGGGCCATGCGGATCGACCAATAGGAGAGGCCGATTTTGATATAGTTAAAATGCTGCTGACAACACCGTGAGGATGAACGCGATTTTTACAAACCAATTAATGAAGATCTTAAAAAAATGTCTATTGATTGTACAGGGTGGCTCGAATTCGTGTCTATGAGGAACTCGAAAACCGTAAGAGATAGTGTCGGTCAAATTAAGGCAAAATTGCGCATTTAGGTGCCTAACAATATGCCGTTAAATTAAGTGTTAAAATTCCGAGAAAAAAAACGAAATTTTGAAAAATCGTTTTATTTTTTCCTGGGCTTATTTAAAAACGGATTTCAAATTGAATTGCACTTTTGCATTGCCACTTTTTCCGACGTTTCGTCTTCAAGGGATCATCATCAACTTTCTTTTTTTAAATACGAGCTTTAATTTTTTTTAATCTTTTTTCAGATGGTATTGGCGTTATTAATATGAGTGTGTTTTTATTTTTTTTTGTTAATATTTTTAATTTTTATTTTTTTTTAAATTATACATTTTGCCTTGGCGTAGTTTTAAATAACTTAAGGTAGGTACTTTAAAAATTTTTATATTGTATAAAAATATTTTATTTCGTTTTTGTATTAAGTGGAAAATTTGAGCCCTAACACAAAAAACCAAGTAAAATATTATTATAGAACATAAGAATTTTAAAAGTACCTACCTTAAATTATTTAAAATAAAAATAATAAAAACATAATAATAAAAATTAAAAAATAAATAAATAAAAACACATACTCATATTTATAACGCCAATACCATCTGAAAAACGATAGAACAAATTAAAGTTCGTATTTAAAAAAAGAAAGTTGATGATGATCCCTTAAAGACGAATCGTCGGATTTAAAACTGGATATCATCATTGGATAATAGAGGGGGAAAAAGTGGCAATGCAAAAGTGCAATTAAATTTGAAGTCCGTTTTTAAATAAGCCCAGGAAAAAGATAAAACGATTTTTAAAAATTTCGGTTTTTTTCCGGATATCTCCGTAAATACACAGACTTTAAAAACTTTCTAAACGGCATATTGTTTGGCACCTAAATGCGCAATTTTGCCTTAATTTGACCGACACTGTATCTCTTACGGTTTTCGAGTTCCCCATACATAGGCACGAATTCGAGCCACCCTGTACTCCAACAAATTGAAAATTAATGTAGATAAAACTAAATTCGTTCTTTTTAAACAAAAAAAAAAACAAGAAGGTACAAGATTTTTAAATAAAAATAAATAATGTTGCGCTTAGTCAGGTCACATTAACTATTCAATTAATAAAATTACTTCCATGGTTTCATCAGTTTATAAGTTTAGATCATATTTAGCGTTTAAAAGTAAAAAAATATAGTTTAAAAAACTAAAAAAAACACGCTTTAATGATCAATCGAACTAAAATTCAAAAAATAACTATTAGTACAGGCAGAAAAAAATAATGAACGAAAAATATTAGTATTATTGTAAAAAAAGCGCGGGGCGCTTTGTGCTATATTTTATGTACTTCGAGCACCCCACGCTTTTTTCACAATAATACTAATATTTTTCGTTCATTATTATTTTCTGCCTGTATTAATATTTATTTTTGTTTTTTAGTTCGATTGATCAGTAAAGCGTGTTTTTTTTAGTTTTTTTAAACTATATTTATTTTCCACTTTTTAGTTCGATGTACTATGGAAGCATTTTTTTAAACTATATTATTTAATACTGGCGATCCTCACCATTTTAATTAGATAAACTTATAAAATTATTGTATTGTCGTCGGTCCTTGATAAACCCTCGTTACAGAGCTACGGCCAAAAAACGGGTTTTCTCCCAAATTCCCCCCTTAAACTAGAGCCCCGCCGCCCTCCATGTGACCCAAGGTACCACACCTCCCATAAAAATTTGCTATTTTAGTTTTTTCTTGTCCACTCTCTCCTGCCCGAACGGGGGAGGGGGGGGGGGGGGGGGAAGGGTTATGACCTCCAGTTTGGCACAGAATCTTCATTTTACCCCGTGTACATCCCCTGAAAATTTCAGCCCTCTACCTCAATTACAAACAAAGCAAACACACATACAGGTGAAGCTAATAATAAAGCGTGTTAATAAATGTCTACAACGCTTATTTCCTTTCTCACTTTCGATATTTACTTCCAAATATGGGGAATATGTCGGCAGATACATTTCAATAAATAACAAACTTTACAAAGCAAAGTAATTAAAGTACTGTTTAGCTATGATAGGTTAACTGGCACCGAAGCATTATATAAAGATTTAAATATATTTAAAGTAAATAAAATCTGTTATCTAGAACAGTCAAAATTAATGTACATAATTATTAATTATAAACAAAAATGCAATACTGAAATAAAATTTGCAAACGAGGGGTACATTCTTATAATATCCGAACACAATTTAAACTTTTTCAAACAAAAAATGTTGAAACTAATATAGGACCCAACAATCTTATTTCAAAAGCCTCCAATGTTTTCAATAAATTACCCAGAGATAAAAATGGCTTATACAAATTATAAGTTGTCTAAAATGATTAAAATATATTTAAGCACTCTGAAAACTTGTTTAGCACCTTGGTAGTTGTATTTGTTGATTTCTTGTATTGTTCTAACTTTGTTAATAGTTTTTTTAAGTAAGCACCATACACTGTATCCATTTTTAATTCTGGATACCAATGTTTTACGCATTGTTTAGACTTTAGAGAGTTTCATTGGATACTTGTATTTAAAAAAGTTTTCTTAAATAGATCATTTAAAAAAAATCTCCAGAAATCCCAGGCCAATTTTAAAACCTTGTATATTTAAAACTAATTAAGGTTTTTTTAAAAGCGAAACTTATTTAAAAGGTGTAATTTAGGGACTATTGATTGACAATTTAGGAATACCCTAGTCGAGCATAATTAAGCTAATACAGGATATGAAAAAAATAAGTGCGTTGTTTGTCAACTTGCAACCAAGACCAAGCTTGCCACCTCGAGCCACATTTTTGGTGCAGATCAGGTCGGAACAATATGACTTTTTTTTGGTATTCTAATAACTGATTGGAATAAATTAATTAATTTTATTTTTGTTTGGTGAATATTAGATTAGGTAGCAATTAAAAAGAAAGCGATTTACAGGTTCCGAATATGATGATATACTAATGTGGAAAAGTATCTCGGTTAATAATTAAAATAAAAAAAAAATATGAACCATATGTGAAATCATAACAATAATATACTACATGTTAAATATATGAACAAACTTTTACAATTACTTTCAGAGCGAAATTAGAGCAGCTTAAAGATTTGTGAATGTTTGAATTCTATGAATGCAAGTTTTAAAATCTCCTTTCTAATCATATACCTACTTATAGTGTAATCGGAGCAATGCATCATAAACTGATAAGATTAGACGTAATATCATACGCGGAAATAGTAGAAGTGTTAATTCGACAAAAATGCGACCATATCTATATTTGAAATAAGTAGGTACTGAGTCATGTCATGACAACTGAAAATGTTTGTCATGTTGTTTTGGGATAAGTTAAGAAAACAACAATTTCGTATTAAATTGGTCTAAATGGCAGTTGAAAAAAAAAAGAAAATGTTTACAGTAGTAAACGGATTGTTAAGCAAATTGACAGCATACAGACTACCACCAGCGCTGCTTCTATGGCTTTCCAATTTCTTAACGGATCGATGCATCTGGAGTGGTATTGATGGATATCTCTCGCAGGAATTTAAAATCAGTGACGGAGTTTCTCAAGGGTGTATATTATCTCCCACACTGTTCCTGCTCTATATCAACGATCTCTTAGACAGGACAAAAAACTCTATTTACAGCTTTGCAGATGACAGCACTCTTATATCTTCATTTATATCGCGGACTCCAAGGACCGCTGCTCGTTCCCAACACAAGCGAGAAACTCAGATTGCTACCATCAATGAGGATATGAACGCCATCGTGAAATGGGGTAAGGAAAACAATGTCCAGAACCTGGCTTATTAATGACAGGACAAATACTGACTCTGGCCTCATCTATAAGCTTGCTGGTTGCTGGGCACCAACGTAAAAAACAATATGTCTTGACGTAATCACGTCACCAAAATCGCCAAGGCAGCAGTACACAAGCTAGAAGCACTCTATATAAAGCAAAAAAGATATATCCATCTCATCAGCTCTTACTGGTCTATAAGACCCATTCCATTCTGGAATACTGTTCCCCTGTGTGGAGCTCGGCACCCAAACACTTGCTCATGATATTGGACTCCATACAGAGGAGAGCACTACGTCTTGTGGATCACCCAGAGTTGACTAAAGACCTTGATAGCCTTGAATATCGAAGAAAAGTGGCGAACCTATCTCTTTACTATCGACATTACTATGAAAGATGTTCGAACGAGCTGGCACTTATAATTCCGCCCAGAGTTAAGCCAAATAGAAACACTAGTCAGACAGACACAAGCTACTCATCAACGATCCAGTTGCGAACACCTAGGACGTCGCTATTACGGGACTCATTTATCTGGAGGACTGCCTAGAAGCACCGTAATTTTATTTGTCAACGAGAAACCAAAAAAAAAAAATCCACAGACATCAACAAATATATCAGTGATAGGACAAGTTAAAATATCCCCTGTTTTTTGTTTATCCTGCATCTAGTTCTATCTGACTTTAGCTCCATCAACTTTGTCAAAGTAAATACTCCCCTGTCCCTTGTTTACCCGGATCTAATTCCATCTAACTTCAGCTCGATTAACCTATCAACATTTGCTTATTCACGATTTACCGTTGTTATTGTGAGGTTTACGAGTTGGTAGTCAGGTACCCACTCATTCACCCATCGAAAAACATATACATTTTTGGCAAACATGCAAAAGCTAATTTAAGTTCGCGCGGACGGTATAAACAGTTTGATAAACTTTTAGTTACGGAAAATATATGCGGGCGTATATTTTCCGTTAGTTGATCAACCCAGGTTTTATTTATATCCTATACCGCCGTAAACATATTGACTACAATTCCTACAGGAACCGGCAGAAGTGTGCATCAAAATATACCTACACAATACTCATATTAATACGGAGCTTAATACTTTAGTAAATCTTATTATAAGATATCATTAGTGTGGGTTAGTAATTTGAATTTTCAGAACCAATCAATTTTATACTTCAATTTTATAATGCAGACTGTTAAGTGTTAACCTAACAACATTTACAGAAAATTGTTATTTTTGTTGCTGGATATCACTTGGCTGACAACCTACAATATATGGAAAATTAACTTTCACTGACTAATACCAGATCCCTTCAGTTAAGAGAACTAGGTAGGTGAAACTAAAAATTCAAAAATAGGATAGTTCGAAAACTGGGTGCCCGTAAATTTTAACTTCGAGGTGAGGAGCAAGCATGAATCTTGATCTATATCACTTAACATAAAAAAATAAATACACAGAATAGATAAGTCTTCAAGGAAGCCAAGGAATGAAATAGAACGTTACGCATAGTCATCTATTCCGCTGGTTATTGTTATTAATCTTATCACTTTTGGTGTCAATAATGAAACGCCTGATGTGTTCAGTAAACATACCTATTGATAAACAGAAAACCCAAAATAAATAATCGAGAATTACCAATCCTAGGAAATATTATTAAGATCAGTAGATTAGAATGAATTACTGTGAGAATTGCCTAATCACCTAATTACAAAAATCCAGACTTCTTGTCATCAAAAGATGGATGTTTCAAATCTATCTGGAATCACACTTTTATTCCCCACATTCTTATTATAAGAATCATGTGGGCTGCCAACTATTATATTTCATTTAACTTAATCATTTTTTATTGGAGGTCATCGTGATTTTGTGAGAAATTACTTAAATGTTGTAACTCTAGTTGAGTATTCAAGATCAGCGACATCTCTTTTGGACCTGAATTAACCACAGATCGATTTTGCTTCCACATAACATACAAGGCGAATCACACAAGGCACAATACACAGATAATAAAATTATAAGATGATCCTAATGATCTGTAATTGTATTATAGTTGGTTAAATATTATGAGAATCGTTAATAAAAGTCACACCTATCAATATAAATGCTTTCAAGAAACCTCGAAGAAACCAATATATTGATACTTAGATCACTTATCAAAGCACTTGTCAACTTCTACATATCAGGAAAATAAGAATACATAAACTATTATTGAATATTTGCAGAGAATCAATCAAATGAAATATAAGAATATGTGTTCATCATAGGTATTTACTTAAGTATTCTGTCTCCCAACAAAAAAATAGCCTATGGTAAAGATGGATATGCAATGACAGTAGATAAACAAAAGGTATTGTGGACTGAAATCAAACAACTCTTATATACATAATATGAGTGTATATTCGAATGAAGAGTTAGAGCAGAACAAAAGCCTGGCTAGGTGTCATAGATAAATATATATTGGCGATATGTGTTTACATTAACACCATTAATTTTAATGATGTTAAGATAGACAAGAGACACCAAGCGTAATAGAAGTTTAAGTTTTGCCTTTCTAACAATACAATATTGTATTACTATATATAAGTAATATTGATATATTCAATAAATGACCCATCCAGCAATAACATAAGTAGGAACATAAATGACTAACCCTTGAAATGTGAGCCTTGCAAAATGCAGACTGTTAACTTAGCAACATTCACAGAAAATAATGCTTTTTATCCCTTGGTTGACTAACCTGAATACATCATACAACATGTAGGCTAAGGCCTTTGATAGGGTTGACTAGAATTCTCATTTTTAAGTTGGCATCATACGGTATTCTGGACCCCCTCCTTTCTTGGTTGGCAACTATCGTGACTATTGGCAAAAGTGAACAACGTTCTGTCTGGCGAAATATTAGTAACATCGTTGAGTACGTCAGGGCTCATATTTGAGACCTATATCCTTTTTAATCTTCATTAATGATGATTTTGCCACAATGTTGTTGATGCAGACTTTCTGTTCTATGCAGACAACTTAAAGGTATACAAAATGATTGACACGATTGTTTGCAGTTGCAACCTGAAATCTGTAAAATATCTGACTGGTGTACTGTCAATAGCATGAGCATGAACTTATCAAAGTGTAAGGTTATGACATTTACCAGCAAGAAAAAACCAATTTTATTTGATTACTCTCTTTCCAATATAAGCCTTTCCAGAGTAAGCTTAATCAAATCTTGGAGTCAGCTTTGATACTGAATTGAACATATAGATAGTGCAAACTCCAAATCATTCAGGATGGCTGGATTCATTATGAGAACTCGCTTTGATTTCACTAATATCGATGTTTTGAAGATCATTGGTGCAGAGCCACTTTCAATACTGTTGTGTTGTCTGGTCCCCTTTCTATAAGACCCATTCTGCTAGGATTGAACGTGTTCAGACTAGGGTTGTCAGTTTCCTACTCAGGAAACTTCACATCAAAAGAAGTGACTTTTCCTGTACTCAACGCCTGACTCTTTTGGGCTTGTATAGTCTCGTCGAATTTTCTTAACAATACTGTTTGGTTATAAAATCATCACGAATGAGATTGATTGCCCCGATCTACTCGCTTTGATCAATTTTCGAACGCCGCGGCGTCACGGAACACTCCTCAAATTGATCCATTTTCGGTACACTGATGTTGGGCACAATAGTCCCTCAAACCGGATTATGGAGTGTTTTAATATGTTTGTTCCAACTGAATTTCAACTGGAGTGGTCTACACACAAGTTTAAAACTAAGCTAAAACGTTTCTTATCTTACTAGCATGACCACTCGTTCAGTGACTTGCATTTCCGTCATGACATGTACCTCCATTGTTTGGAAATTTTGAGTATTCACTTATTTTACTTGCTCTTATTGATTGATTACCATACTATTTGGAAGTATCTTCTGTAAGTACTGTGGTTCTAAATAAAAATATGCCTCACAAAAAAATTAACTTTCATTGACTAATATCAGAAGATGCCTTAATTTGAGAAAACTAGGTGAAAATAAAAATTTAGAAATAAAAGGCTAAGATATGATAGCAATGTTTTACGCCTGGCTTTACAAGGCACTGAGAGGGAGGTTTTAGGTAATGTCCCCAACAATTTAATAAATTAGGCGGCAATGAATACTCTAAATTATTTATTTATCTAAGCACTTCACTATACTACATACAAGGCAAATATACAAATGTTTAATGCAGCTTGGATTTGACAGATGTGAAAGGGAACAACTGTCTGTGAACCCACACAAAACAGTCATAGTACCGTTCACAAGGAAGAAAAGGCTGAAAAACCTAAGACCACCTTCACTCAAAGGAGATAAGATCGATAAAACACTTAACTGAAATGCGCATCTGGATAAAAATGCCCCAAAAGCGAAACAGGCACTATGGACCTGCATACGCATTTGTGGCAAAACATGGGGCATACAGCCCAAACAAATGCACTGGCTATATATTGCTGTCATTAGACCAATGATAACACATAGAGCAGTAGCTTGGTATTCTAAGTGCTTACAAAGTTACGCGAGAATCAAATTGCCTACATTACAGACAAGTGCGTCTGGCAATTAGTTCACTGACGGCTCCAAAACCAATGATGGTACAGTAGCCGCTGCATGTAATAAAAATGGTAAGGTTGATCTTAAGTGTTCCCTAGGCAAACATGTAAGCATTTTTCAGGCTGAAGTTCAAGCCA